>VZTY01031351.1:0-81476 GCA_013400935.1 Turnix velox
AGTTGTGGCAGAAGAGCTGCTTTCCAAACTCCTTCATATGCAAGTGACTGCCTATTGCCTCTTCCAAATATCCCCTTTGATGTCACTTGGTATGTATTATAGCAACATCCTTTATCACCTCCAACAGGCAAATAATCAAAGCCTCATGATAAATGTTTTCCCTCTGTAGGTTAATACCCCTCTTTCCTCTCATATTTTTCCCAATGCATGAGCCACCCCATATGCGTATCATGAATTTTAAATTACATTCACTGTTTTTCCTTGATACAATTTTCGAGCTCTTATTGTATTTTCAGATATGTAAGGCTTTTCTGAAAAAAAAACTTAAACTGAACCCTTTTACTCTGAGAATCATTTGCAGAAGCTCACAGTTGCATCTCAGTTTTAAACAGTTTTATGGTGTCCCCCTCAACTTATTTATTTTACTTATCTTACTTAACCAACACTCTCTGCCAGGCCTCACAACAATCATATATTTCACAATATTTCTACCTCTTATTTTACATAGACATGTTATAATTAAGCATTAATTTCTGCAAATTTTATTTCATAAACATTATTCCAACTAGCCAATGTGTCCTAGAAACCCAATTCTCTAATAAGGCACACAACTCTGCAGTCTGTGCTGGTCATGTGGAGGGCAGAGTCCTTTTTTCTTGAAGTTCTCCTCCCCCCTCACTACAGCACACCCTGTAACTCATTTTCCTGCTATTATTCCCAAGAACCTGTCGATAAACACATTTCCTGCTCCTGCTTAGAACATAGTTCCCAGCTCTTCCTTCCATCTCAACACATTTCCATGATTCACCACCCATAGTCATGACTTTCCTCCAGACCTCTTGTAACTTAGCACTACACATCCATTAGAACATCTATTTACCAAAGCTTCACTTTCCTCCTGCTGCCAGCACCGGGGCTGGACTACAGGGGGTTGGACTAGATGATATTTGCTGGGTTTTCTGCTCTTTAGCCTTTTGGGGGAGGGAGGTAAAGGGAAGGGGGAAGGGGCAAAGGTTTTGGAAAAAAAAATAATAAAGAGGAAATATCTTTTAAACAAACAACAACAAAATACACTGGAACAGGTTACCCAGAGAGGTTGTGGACGCTCTGGAGTTGTTCAAGGCCAGGCTGGACATGTCACTGAGCAGCCTGATCTAGTGGGAGGTGTCCCTGCCTATGACAGGAGGGTTGGAACTTGATGATCTTTAAGGTCCCTTACAACCTGAACTATTCTATGATTCTATGACAGTTTTGCAAACTATGAGGCCACTCCGTAATGATGGTATCCACCATTTCAGACCCTGCAACATCCTACCAGTCTTAAGAATTCCTAGGCAAGGCCACCTTCACAGCTTCTAAGACTAACTCTGTATCAATACACTAAAAGCCTTCAGCCAAAGTATTTCCCAACTATTTCACTTTCAGGTGAAAAAAAAAAAATAATCAAAAAACCCGCACAACTTTTGTGCCTTCTTCTCACGTACTCTAAGCCCTTTCTTAGCTAGAAAGTTAAGCCCTTAACCAAAGTGGCCTCTTTTTCACCACTTCCTCCCATTTTCCTGTCAAGGCATAGAGCAAAATTCCCCCCGCCCACTATCTCCTGCAAAGCTTTCCAAATGGATGAGCAGAGCCTGCCGTGAGCAGCCTTCCCCAAACATACACACTGGGCAACCTCGGGGACAGGAAGCTCACATTAACAGTTTCTTCACTTTTCTTCTGCTTTTCCTGTTCCCACCCAGAGGAAAAATATTATTTTTTCCATAATTCCCTGTGACTGCCCACACCGCTGGGTTTACTTTAGCATAAATTCTATCAAACAAGTTTCACAAACTTACCATGGCACTTGCTTCTTCATAGTTAGCACAAAGCTCCAGCAGTACTGGTTTATTAATTGCCATTTATAACATTAATCTGCATCCCCAATTTAATCCTCAAGTCCCTTTCCAATAGATTACAACCACAATTAGGTACAAAGAGAAATTTATGCATCTCAGCCTTATCTCCTATAGCTCTTAGGAGTATCTAGATGATATATACCTGTTTATGCTCTTCACTTACTCCGAGGATAAATTAGAAATTCTCTTAATAACCAATTTCCCCTTTAGCACAAAGTCTAAAGCAGATCAAGAGGCTCTGGTGTCTGCTAAAAAGTGAATCCCCTCCTGATCTGAACCCACCCAACAAGTTATCAAGGGCTCCAAAGTAGTGTGTCCTTGGAATAGTGGGAGCCCCTGGCACCCCTAACAATCCATTTCCATCAGTCAGTGGACTTCTTCCTCATTAGCATCCTCCTGCCTCTATGGACACTCTTTTCCAGTGTCCTTCTTTTCTACAAATAGCACACCGATTCCTTCCCCGTGGAGACCAAGGCTGGCCCCTCCTTACTGAGGAAGACATATTCCTATTAAATCCAGATTGTCACCTCCTCCCTTCTGACCCTAAAGGTCTCTGTATTTTTTGCTTTGGGGCTGTAAAACCTGTGCCATCACTTTCACCCTAACCTTTCTTTCTCCACATCTCTTCTCATATACACTTCCTGTGCCTTTCTTTCTAATTCATCCACAGGCCTGTTCTGCCATTCCCCATTTTTCTGTATTCTTCTCCCAATGTCAGCCCAGGATTTAGTAACAAATTATACCCACAACAGTGTGTCAAAAGCCAGTCCCTTGGGATCAACCCCCCCCCATTTCCTTAAGGCATTCCTAACCTTATCCAACCACTGAGAAGGACTCTGGTCTTTCTCTTGTTCCAGCAACAGAACCTTAGACATATTGTTAGTTCTGAGAACTGCTGTTTTAATTGTCCTAATCAAATAAGCTCTATAATCCTGAAAATGGGCCAGGTTATCCTGATTAATTCGATCCTAATTGGGGTCCACCCAAGGAATTTCCCCCACCCTGATAGGAGCATCCAAGTATGGGGGTAATTCCTTTTTCAGTTCTCTTCTGTCCTGTGTTGCAATATGTACAATCACAAACCCAAATCCTCCCCCTTGTTGACCCAGAGGGACCTGGCATAGAGGCATCTGGTGAATTACTGCCTCTGGAACTTTAGAAACCATTGGTACTTCATATTGTGTCCCCCTTCTAGTCCTACATGGGGACACAACCTCCTGCCTGTCCTCCCCACCATTATCCCTGTCTGGATGGGCTGTGTGGACCGTTTCCCCCTGGTTTTCTTCATCTAAGCTTTGGGGCTCAACTGCTGTTCCTGGATTCCTTAAGGGGGCCAGGAGCAGCCACGGGATAAAGTGAGGGAAGACACTGAAGAACATCCCAGGCCTCCTTATCCACTTTTCCTTCATTTTCTGACTCTCCTCTGCTTTCTTTCCCTTTTATGACATAAACTCCAGCCACTGGTACTTTACACCACACTTTCCCACATCCTTTCTACAAGTCCATTTTTAACATGCTCTAAGAAGAAATACAAATACTGACAAAGAATAGGATCATCTGTCCCAGGAAGAAGTCACCTAAATCTTTCCTCTGAGTCACAATCAGGCTACATAAAAGAACAAAATTTTATCATTGTTTCCTTAGTTATTTCCAGAGGAATGTGCAGACCATCTCAAAGTCTCAACATTATCCCTAAGGGACTTCCTGGGGGTATTTTGGGATCATCATCCCAATTGTCGAGATCCTTCCTGACCTGTTACTGCCCTCCATGGGAGTCCTGTCCTCCTCTTTTCAGTCCCCAGATTCCCCACAGTACTCACCAGTGAGACTCCCAACTTCCTCTGAGGTCCGTTTTCTACACAGACCCCTGTGTCCATCAAATGTCTGTCTCTTGAACGGTCTCGGGTACCCAATCTATCCTCCAGGTGCCGGTGGTCGCTGAAGGGAACTGATCACCGAAGTTGGGTGAGGCACATCGTCATTTCCTTTCCTTACCAGCCATCCCCCCCTCGGAGGGTGGAAGAATCCCAGATGAGTCACCAGTTGTTTGGAAAATACCTGTTGCCTGAGGTCCGTTCACAATTCACAAAGGAGACAGAGAAGTCCTGAAGGAGAATGGACTTTATTCTAATAAAGGGAGAGTCCACTGAGACAATCCTCAGATGAGGTCCCTCAAATAGCTGGAGGGCACAGCCTCCTTTTATCCTAATTTCCTGGCCGCAAGTGTCCCTATCCCTTCACCACTGGCTCCAAGGCAATTGGGATTTACAGACTCCCCAATGTGCATAAAATGAAAACCAAACTCTTGTGACTGATATAAAAGTTATGTTTGAAACTGAAATTTGGTTTTGGTGACATCAATCACAATTTTCATATGGAGACTGTGCCTTGGTGATTTCCATGTTTACACTATTTATTCTTAATCAGCACCTTTGTCTGGAGGACTAATCTAATTTCCTCTGTTTACGAAGACATTCTTAAAATTTGTAGTGACATGCTGATCCTTATCCTATCGCTTCCATTCATTTCAGAGAGACATCTACAGCAGGGACTTAGCTCGTGTTTTGGCCTCAGACTGGAACATAGGAGATTACATAAAGCAATCATCCCTTCATGAAACTTTGACCATCAAAAAAACCAAGTGTACTTTCACAGGTGTCCTGTTAAAATCTAGCGAGGTTTGAGAAGACTCATTAGATTGAGCTAACTAACTAATCTGTTGCTGCATCTTAGCCCTTGAAAACTATGATGTGAAAATTAGTCTCCACTTCATGCTAAGTTTTGAACAGAAAAGACCACAGTATACCTGCAGAGCTCTGTTGTATCTCCTCCCTTTGCAGTCAGATATTTTAATCATATAGCAATGAAGAGAAGATAACAGCAATGAGAAGATACCAGCATAGCAATATAGGATTTAATTTAATGGAAAAATGCTACTGTAAGGACTGCACAGCTGTGAATAAATCTGTTACCATCAGCAGGAGAGCTAGGTGTTGGACTGCCACTGAAAAAGCTGTTGTCTCATCAGTAATGATCCCTACTGAGCTCTCAAGGTAACTTCTTTACAGGCCAGTTAGTCAGGCTAATTCAGTGGGTATGAAGGAGCTGAGAACACCTGGCTCTCTGCACATCCCAGCACACCCTGTGATTTAGGGGAGCTCAAGAGACCATCAGGCTCATAACTCATACCATGTGGCTAGATGACAGGAATGCCTAGCTCATGCTTGTTTATACCACCGGCCAGTCCCCACCTCAGCACCATTCAAAAAGCAAACTCCAGAAGGATAAGTAGAGATGAAGAAGCCTGTAGCAAACAACTGGAAGAATCCTTATAAACATAGTCCTAAGATGAAAGGTAGAAGCTGAAAACTCTAAGTTGCTATATTTTTGCAAGTATACATGAACTGCTGTGCATGACTAAAGATGAAGTGCCACAAGTAGCTGAACCTCCTCACAAAGGCTGTTAGACTGAACTGCTTCTTCAGATAACTTAAATGAGAGCAGTTTAATGACAGAATGTTTGCCAGGGAACAGCAATGCCTGCTGTTCCCAAAGGGCAAGCAAGCAAGCTAGAAGCCAAAGGCAATCCCAGCACAAGCAGTGACCTTATTGGCAGAACAAAATCCCATAAGACCTAAACACAGCAAGCAGGAACACATACTAGTAGACAGGTCCATCTGCAACCCCATATACCAGATCCAGCAAATTAAGAAGAATAAGAAACAAAACTAGAACTGGAGACAAGCAAGACCCATCTGGAAGAAAAAACTATCTACCATAGAGGTTTGTAGTCCATTGCCAAGGCAGGGCTGCAGACAGGCCCACCTGCAATGCAGCTTAGGTAGGAACAGAACAAGTGCTCAGTTCTGAGCTTAAATGGAGCCCTGGAGGCCACGGGCAGTGGGGTCTGGATGGAGGCCACAGGTGAGACTGGTTAATGCAATTGAGGGCTTTTATTCCCCTTGGGACTAACCAGACAGACTTAAAATGGCACCAGTAACTGAGAAGTTGGAGGACAGGAACAGGTTAATTTGAACTTCTTACAGCACTTATGTTGCTGCTTTTTAATTCCTGTTTTTTTTAAAAACTTCAGCTATTGTAATTTATTATGACTTCTCTCTGTGAAAATGTACTGGTCTCCGTCTGTTGCAATCTCAGGTTCAAATTTCATCAGTTAGCAAGAGGAATGCTTCTGATCTCATTCCAGTTCCTTACAGATATTTGCCCCAAAAATAATGCACACAACTCTTGACAGTTTACAATTCACTTTGGGGAGATCTAATTTTAGATAGCTGAGAATAAAGTCAAGAAGCGGTATATCACAAGGACGAGGATGCTTTTAAACTTGATACTTAATGTTTTCTTGCTTTCATGCCTCCCTGGTACCAATTCAGTAATAATTTTGAAGCCCTTTTGTACTTTTCCTCCCCCCAGAAAAATATCTAGTCGTCAAATCTACTGAGATTTGGTGTTTGTGACTTTTGTTTTTTCATGCTACCTCAAGCTGAGAAGCAGACTTAGAACTTCACAGTGTGTAGATAGTATTGCTTGTGAGCAATGGGAGCTGGCTTCTCCTAGGCCTCCGAAGTCCTGAGCCAATGCGTTTCTGTTTGGAAGAATTCTTATGAGTATCTCCCAAAGAAGCACATCAAAGCAGTACTTTTCCCTCAAAACAGAAAGCAAACAAGTTAAATCCAGTGACACTAACACAAGAAAAAATGAGAGCTGATGAAACAAACAGAATATCTCAAAAACAGGGCCAGAAGAGCAAAATGATAGAGGCAAGAGATGGTTTAAAAATAAATAGGTCAAAATCTGTCTGAAGCACCAAAAGCTTTCCTTGGCAAATTCACTTTCAGCTCCTGGTAAGTCACTGAAAGCAGAGATGAATCGTATGTCAGGCAGGTGAGTTGTCCTGGCCTTTAATTACCCTGATTTCTGAAGGCACCATTAATGGCTCTTGATAGCATATGAAGCCTCACATTCCTGCCTACATCCCTAACTTCTAGGGCAGTGATGCATACATAAGCCACGTTAAATTGCCATACAGCCATCCACATGCAGCCCACATACTTGCATCTGTGCTAACTCATGGTTAGTAATAGTTGTCATTAGCTGCTGAGGAATGAGCATGGTGGATCTCGGTCAGGGAGAGGCTAGTGTACAGTGTGACTCATGGTGTATGCCCGTGAGAAAAAATGTCAGCAAGCACAAATGGGACTTAATAAGAAGTGGCTGCTGAATGATCAATTTAAGTTAATCAAGACTTCAATACTAGTGGGTTTTTATTCTGGGTAATCTGGAAGGTTTTCTGTGGCACAGCTCCATCTAAATTCACTCATCAGACTTGAAGGCAAATGATTCTTAGCCCTCCTCTTAGCTATTGAGTTACTGCTACACAGCTTGTTTGGTTTATCAAACAAGTTCTTTGGCCCACACTCACAATCTGATCTATTTGCACGTAGGCAGTGGCAAGCTCCAGTTCTGAGTCAGATGTTGAGCACCCAAGTCTAGTAATACTGCGACAAAGGTGAGAAACAAAAATTAAATTGAAATGTAGAGAAATTTATGTTGACAGTGCTGCATAAAGTAAACAAACTGAGCAAACAGTGAGCTGAAATAACCCTATATATAAATTATTTGAAAATAAAGGGAGGTGCTATGTTTAGGCTACCCTATAAAAAAGGCCTTTTATGCATATCTCACTGTAATTTCATAACCCAATGCTTTTCAAGGAAATCAACATTTGGTAGTTACTTACAGATTATCCCTCCTTGCTGTGTACAGCTTGGTTGTCCACTGCTCTGTTTGTTGTGGAGTCATTTAAGTCTGGGCTGAGCCATGCAATCTCCCTTGTCTAGGAGTGCACTGTAGAATTATAAATACTCAATATCAGCAAGAGTGGTTTAAAAGTTGAATTTTGGTTCATCACAGCATCTCACAAACAGGGACAAAAGTGGTTTCAGTGATTTTTCCCATGTAAGCTCATATAATAAAGCAAAATGAAGTAAAGGAATCAGTTACATCCAGGCAAAGAAGTAAGGAACAAAGTAAAGCAGTAGCATAGACAGAGATGTGATGAGTAGGTGCAGTTTATTTCTCCTATTGCCTGCTCCTTGCTGTGTGACTGCAGGCTCTCAGGACCCACGTTGCATGTCATCTTGCACTTTGACAGGAATTGAGGATATCAATTCCAAGCTTCATTCACAGGCATTTTCCACATCTTTCCTATTTTCAGCCTTGACTCTGCGCTCTGAGGCCCTTACTGGGACCTGAAGGCAAAACATTTCAGGATGCAGCAGCAAATATACTTGAATAAAGCCTTTACACCAGTTCAGATGCTACTGAGAAAGGGGTTAATCTATTCCCAGGCAGGAGTAGTCTGCAGGCAGGGATTTGCAAGGCAGACTGGGCCATACCAGATGTGAGGGAACTGATTAACTCACCGCATGCACCCGTACCACAGAATAACTGTGCATAATTGGTATCTTATTTTAGCAGGGAACAGTTTTTAGAATAGGGTCTATAATTAAGAGCTTAGATTAAATCCACCCTGATTTGAAAGAAAGAAGCAAGGAAAACAGCTGGGACTGTCTGGTACCATAGTGCTCTTTTCTTGAAGCTAAGGAAAGAAAATCTTAAGAAAACAAGACATTTCTGTCACAGAGTTACCCTGATTTTGTTAGAGACAAACAGAAGGCTTCCCTACCCTGGAACAGTGTGAATTCTGATAAGTGCTTATTTTTAAAAGGAGTGATTCATGGATACTGATTTTTATTTAAAGATGAATTGTTTTCTGGGGGATTTAAATCTTCCTTGACAGTGTTTATAAATCGAAATGCCACAAAGCGAGGCTGTCACATAGCAATTGGAGGATAATACTGGCGAGAAGAGAAAAAGAAACTGGCTAGTCTCGTTTGACTGTCTGTATGGGAAGGAGCCGCAGACAGCGAGCAAACAGAGCCATGTGAAACGCTGCTAGAATTAACCTCAATAGGTCACCTCTGTTGCTAGGCAGGATCTCCGAACACAAGCCAGAAAAGGAAAACTAGCCTTGGAAAATAATTTTAGCGTTGATAATTTAGTTTGGTGCCAGCGCTTAGATTCAGATTTGATCTTTAGGTGCTGATTTTTATGGTGGATGTAACCTCCCCCTTTCTTTATCTTTGCTAGCCTGATAATCTTTGAGTGGGTAATGATTCTAAGCCTGAGTTTATGATTTATGTGTTCTGGAGTCAGCATCCACCCCAGTGGCCTTCCTCATGATCCCACCAGTGGACCTAAACCATCTGGAAAATTAGGCCAAAAGGCCTTGTGTAGACAGCCTTTCAGGGAGAAAGCACTTTTTAATTAACTGGCAGAAAATGGTGGTGGGGAATGATTGCCAATTCCTTCTGGGGGAGCAGTCTCAGCTGCATGTTGTAATTTCTGTTACCTGTACAGTGGAAAAAAACTATCAGTACTAGCCTTTTTTTTTCTTCTTAGTGGAGCTAAAAATACGCTCTTTCAAAACCACTGCGTGATACAGGTTTGGAACTGGAAAAGGAAGAATCAAAGAAATCTAGGACTGACATGGAGGGCACACTGACAAATTTACTGTGTATTTTCAGTGACAATGCTTCACAGAGAATCCTGGGTTCAGAAAGTCATCATCCATTCCATATATAATTATTTGAGTAGATTAGTCACTACTGGTTTTGACAGGATTCAGTTTCCAGTAAGAGGATGCAATCTTCAGTCCCATCAAACCTGCTTGTGGCACAATGGCCAAAATAAAGATCTATAGGGATAACTTAGTTCTTATTTTCTAGGCAAGGGGAGGCAGAAAAATATTGAATGGCATTTTGTATGATCAAAAGAGGAGTTATCTTTTTGCCCCTGTTTGCTGGGACAAAAGGAGAGCCATCACATTAGCATTTTACTGTTTGGTTTTGGATTTGATTTTTTGGGTTATGTTTTGTTTTCTGTACAGTGAGAAGCTCCTGGGATCAAGTTAAAATGTGAAAATATGACCTTTCTGGGAAAAAAGCCCAAAATATTTCCAGCTTCTTGGGATGTGGGGTCGTGATATCTGGTGTTGGGTTACTGAGGTGGAGCCTGTGCTGCCAGCTCAAATCTCACTGCTGTAGAACAGGACTGTGCCTTCTCACCACAAAAATAGGAGGCTGCAAACTTAAGTCAGCCCAAGAGTTGCACCAAGGCCTGCTGAGCCATCTCATCAGGCTGGCAGGCAGGGAATGGGATTTGGTAACCTTATCAGTCATCCCAGCACACATCTGCCCAACTCAAAACTCGCAGTCCAGAGAGAAAATAAATGCCAGCTTGAAGAAATATGATCAACAACAACCTTTGAGGATGAGGGCTTGGAGTCTGAGAGTGTTTCATCATAAATCTTGGGTAGCTCTGAAGAAGTGTTGGACTTGGATATGAATGTGATGGCTCTCTCTCACACTTCTGGCAGATGTTCATCTAAATGCCATCAACTGCTGTTCACAGAGGGATTAAAGGGTACAGAAGTCAGGTTTTAATATTTAATTGCAATTTGCACAATACAATAAACTGCTGTTGATTACTCAGTTACTTTTTTATGCTGCCACTTTCTGAAGATTGATCTGCAGATCCTCCAAGTGCAATGAAATACAATGACATATTTAATCAGTGTTGATTCCCTGAAGAAATGCTGGAAAACAGGATTTAGAGACAAGAGCTGAGCATTTGCCAACCATGTGCTTTGATTTTTTTCTTGAAGTCTAAACTCCATCACTAGCTTGTATTTGCAGGCATAGAAATGGAAACAACACAGATTGGGAGTAAACAGCATTCAAGAATCATGTTGAGATCTAACATCTTTTATTTCAGAGACAAAAGGAAAAGGAAATAAAAATGAGATAACTAGATATGGGATGATCACTTCAGGGTCTGTGCAAGTTCTCACTTGCACCCTAGCAAAGAGGAGTTTAAAGACAGGATTTGAAGGAAGATATTTCGCAGATGTTTATAGGGAAGATGAAATAATGGTAACTGTTATAAGGAGATACTCTGTGGAACTGCCTGTTTGACAAAACCCACCATGAAGTGACTTCTGATGAATAACATAGTGTAGGTTTATGCCAGAGTTTGCATTGTTTCCACGTGCCCACCAGAGAGAAATAGTGAACTGAGTTGCCTTATCCCTTCAGCTCATCACAGGGCTGCTCCTGTCTGTTCTGATGGGGGTGAGCTACTTATTGCTGCACAGCATTCCACACCTCCTCTTATCTCACTGAAACTTGCTTCTTTCAAAGCTGGAAGGAGGAGGACAGGAGGAACTCAGATATACTCCAGGTCATGTACACATATTAGTCACTGCAGGGACCAGGCAGTCTGAATGTTGGTTACAGGAAGCCAGAAAAGCCCCTGCTTTGAAGGATTCTCTTAAAACTTAGATTCTTTGATGTAACAAATTGTGCAGGAATTTGTAACTCTTAAGCCTGAGCCTATTTTTGTTTTGAAAGAGAGGCTCCAAAATGTGCTCTCTACCTTGACTGCCCCTCTCTTCCAGCATCTACCATCCACAGGTAGACCCATCTTCCCTTTCCTCTCTTACTCAGTCCATTTCACACCACAAGCTGCTGCAAACCTGGGAACTTCCTCTGCCTAGAGCTCTTGTCTTACTGAACTGTTCTGCTCTAAATGTCAGATGCTGCTGGTGAGTTTGCACAACTTAGGGACCAGCGGGAGCAAAAACCCACAGGGAAGGCCAAGATACTCTGGGTCAATGGGATATTAATATGGATTCCTCTCTTTATGTCATTTTGCAAGGGTATTGGGATGAATGTTTATTGCAAAATTAATAATCATATTACATATACTATCAATATTTATTATTGAGAAAAATATGTGGTGCTGTTACACGTGTGCAGTGTTTGGCTACAACATAATTCACAAATGTATTGCAGCTACAACTGGGTTACCTTCTCTCAGAGTGTGATGGAGAAGCAGAGTGGCAGTAATCTTCAAGGCTGGAGTCAGCCCTGGTGAGACTAGTGTGGAAGGAGAAGAGGAGGAGGTCCATCATATGACAAGATACATCCTGTAGCAGAGCTCTGGACAATGCAACCAGAATTTGTGGAGGAGAGCGGTTTAGCTGGAATGGCAATATTTCATTGTGCTTCTGTGGCTTTGAAGCCAAAAGAGATATCAGGCTGTAGCAAGCAGTTGCTATGCCTGTGCAAGCTCCTATTTGCTATTCTGCAGTGAGAAGGACAGTTTAGCTTGGTTTTCTGAGGAAACAAAGCTTACACTCTCATGCTGTTTGTCCATCTGTTTCCCCTTCAGATGTTCCTCAGTAAATCTGGAATCCATTGGCCAAGGTCAGCCAAATCTGACAGTGGGCACTTCCCTCCATGGAGAGCCAGGTGATCTGATGTAGGGGGAGATAAGGATAACCCAGCCCTTTAATTAAGGAAGGCAGCAGCCAACTGGATGTGAGTGCCAGCTGGCCTGTCATTCCACACTTTGCTCTAGGTCCACCGTAGCTTAGGCCCAGCTACAGGAGCTAGGTAAAGCCTCAGCTACCAGTGTGCACCTGGTTGGGAGTTTCCTTACCAGTGATTGCACTAATCAGCTTAACCCTGCAAGATGCCATCTGATTAGCTTCAGCTCTCTAAAAATATATCTCACGGCTATTTTGCATTTCAGTGATTGAAATTGTCCTGATTAGGTATAATTTATTAATAAAATCCTAGTTTTCTCAAGATTCTGTATTTTGCCCTGACAATACTTTGAAGAAAAACCTTTGAGGAATGTTCTTCTGCAGAGTAATCAGAATTTGTATTATAAACACATAGCTCTGTTGCTCTCTCCTCTGACCTCACACCATCAGATAAGCAGGCTTAGCCTTCAGATGTCTGTGAGGATTACTTTATATCTGTCCATAGAGGTTTGTGGGATAAAGTGATCTTTTCTGCAAATACAGTTTAGCCTTTGGGAAGTTACTGCTTACTGATGTGTTAACCTCAGATATGAGCAGGTGACCAAAGACAGGTTGCAGGTTACCAGTGCTAGTGAACTATAAATAAAGAGAAGCCTGCAGCTACAGTTGCCAGTGCACTTCTGCAGGTAAATATTTGTCCATGTAAGTTTAATGAGGGCAGCTTAAGTTCAAATGACTGACCACAAATCCCCACAGCACTCTGCAATAGAAATGCTTTGGTGACATCAGTTGCCCCAGGATGTTAAGGCCCCAAGAAAAAAAATAATAGCCCAGTTTGTTTTCTCAATTACACACTATTGACATAGAAAGTTAGTATTTGAAACTAGAGACTCGAATAATGAAGAATCAGAAGCCAGCTCAGGAAATCACCAACCTCTACCTCCTAGGCTGAGGTGTTTAATCCTAAGTATATTTCAAATATCTCAAATGTCAAAGCTTCCACACTGTTCCTAGGCAGACCTGATGTTTGCAATATGTTTTCCTTGTAAATCTGATTACCTCAGTGGTTTTGAATATCTCACTTCCCTAATACGTTCAGAATGGTGATCACTCCTCATTGCAGCCTTTTAAAGATTTCCGGCATGCTAATGAAAAGCTACTGAGCAGAGAGTCTATGGTAAGGAACAGGTTGAAAGAACTCATTCTCTAGACTCCCTGCTGCATTTCTGGAGTTTTGCACTGCGACAGAGGCTGACTGACTTTCCTTCTTCACCCCTGAAGAATCTGATCCTTTCTCTTTCCTGTGAGCAGTAATGAAAACATGTGCAGGTGAGACATGCATGTAATTCCGTTGGACATCCCCAACCAGCTTGTCTTAAACTCTGCCCAAGAGGAATTCCTAGTTAGGGACAGGATAACATGCTGTGTGGTTTGACACAGCACAGCTATCCTTATGTCTCTGGTGAGTTTTTTTGACTTGGAACAAAGCAAAATCTTCATAGTTTCAGTAGGAAGATCAAAGCCCATGTAAGAGGTCATTTAGAAGAACATTCAGTTGAGATGTTTTGGATATGGAGAGTGATCACTTGGGTAGTGGCAGAGTGCTGTGAAGTGGCAGCAGATAGAGAGCTAAGGGTGACCACACTACTCCCACACCATTGCTGCTGTTTTGCAAACTCCATCAGCTGCATCAAAACCAAATTTCTTACCTTTGACGCTGAGGCTTCTTCTCATGCAATTCAGATGTCTCCATTTAGCAAAGGAGAACATTCTCATTGACAGGGTGCCATGCAGCAAAGGAGCACTTGGTACCATGCAGCAAAGGAGCTCTTCTGTTTAAGCACCATGACATCACAGTTCAAGGCCATCCCATAAATTCCTTCCTAAAATTCTCCTGTCATAAGCTCTGTGGAAAACTCACTGACAATGAGACTGAAGGAATGTGATAAACCCATCTCCAAGCACCTAACTGTGTGCAGGAGAATGGCTGACCTGTTAGGTTGTCTTATTTGGCCTGTATTGCTGTGACATGGGCCACCTTTCTCCTCTGTCTTTGTACAATGGGTACCTTGGTAGAAAGCTGGGACTCTGAGTTCCATGTGAGGTGCAGATAATAAGCAATGGCCAGCAAGTTGATTAGAGCAAAATGGTGAAAGAGTATCAGTGATTTTCACGTCAAAAAGCTCTCAAAACTTTGCTTTGAGTTTCAGTATTATTCTTTGTGAAACAATCCTGCTTAACCAAGATGACCCACCAGACTTTTCCCATCTCTAATTTTAATGTGATTTTATAAAATGGATACATTTGGCATGTCATCTGGAAACATTAACCAGGGAGGTCAAAGGGGTGAAACTCTTGGGTTTAAAGCATCCATTTAGTGGACAGATAAATGAATTGGCTAAGTGTTAGAGCATTTGTCTTAGGGCTATTATACCTGATTTTTTTTCTAGTCTGGTTACAAGCTATTGGTTAATGGGATAGAATTAGATTTTTACAGATAATTTTCTTGGAAAACATTTTGAAGAGCCTGGCTGTCCAGAATATGAGATGTGATGTTCCATTGCTGTCTGATTGATTGCTACTCAAACAGCAGGGCTGTGGCTGCAAGTGCTAGCCTGTGGCTCCTCCATTAATGTTTCTGTGCTAGTGCAGGAGAGCCATAATAAAGAGATATGACACACTAATGTAGAAACAGGTTCAAAGCCCTCAGATCTGAGCATCATGGGACAGAAAGGAAATTAACATTTGATCTAGAGCAGGACTCCTTGGCCCAGGGAAACACAGAGCCAGAATTGTCACTCTTCAGCTTTTGGGTGCCGATTGTTTAATTTCAACTCATCCATCCTCATGTGATGAATCCAAATGAATGGGTTCTCAGAGAAATACAGAGTAATCTCAAATCATAAAAATACTAAATAATATAAGACCTGTCTGGTTGATACTTACTATCAAATATGCCAGAAGATATCTTGTACTACTGGGGACAGAAGCAGGGAGATATTCCCTACTTCCCCCTGTATCTTCCCATAAATGTTTTCCTTTGAAAAGCTTACTGGCTTTCCTGTATTTTAACATCTTGTTCAATCAGGCTGAGGAAGGGTCATAAGAGAAGCTCTGGGATGTTCCAGGGTTATGAAGTATTTTATCTCCAGGATGCCATTATCTGAAGTCAGTTGAGACACTCCAAACAGAAACAGGTCCCATCCTGACAGACAGTAAGGGAACACGATATCTTCTGGTTGCTAATTGACAGAAGTCCACAAAACCACTACCAAGAGATTACAGACAAGCTTTTTTTAGCCCTAATAGAGGCCATGGGATGAATAAACCACAGAAATATTCTACAAAAGATAAAGAGGCAACTCCCTTATATATATAATAGAACTTATTTGCCCCAGCAAGAGGTCTAGGGCAGAGTGGTGTTATCCTTTCTGTATGTATCTCCTTTGATGTTCTCTTTTTTATCAAAACTTATATTCTTGAGCCATACACATGTTCATTACTGAGCTCTCAATACCATCCTGTTTTGCTCTTTTTCCCTCACTTGCTATATTTTGCTCAGCAAACACAGTCTCGTGTTCCTCCCTGTGGCTGGGAGGAGCTTCCCCAGCACACCCCTGGATCTCACTTCTCGGGAAGCCCAAATGCTTAAACAAAAGTTGTCAGTGTGCAAGGTGACATGTGCCACATTTGTGTTTGCTTGTCTCATAGCTCCTGCTTTTAGCCCCCAGACAGCCTGTGCTCAGATTTTTTTCCTCTGCCTTGGAGCCTCTTTGTGGGGAATTTGGCCATTTTGTTCTGATTCCATGTCTCAGCCAGCATAAGGGGGTTGGAACTCCCATTGGAACCTCTGTATTTTATGAACATACTATTAATATTGTGAATGGTGAGCTGCTGTAGGACCCCAGCCTGACAAGTTCATTCATGCAGAACTGGAAGTGGAATGGGGCCCAAAATAGCCTGTGAATGTCCAAGCAGAGGAGGCTGTGACAAAAGGCACCCAGCTTCCTAGCTGTGGCTAATTTTTTTCACAAGCAGATGCTGTTGGAAGTCAGAGTCTATTTATTGGTACTTGATGTAACTGCCTTGCTTCTTTTAAAGCACAAGCAGTGTCATCCCAGTGACACTGAGAATAACCCTTTTGATGAGGGGCATAAACAACAGACTGTCTCGTGGAAAATCTGTAGCAGTGTCAGTACAAAGCAGGAGATAAGAAGGAGGTGCCTCCGGGTATCATATTAGATATATTGTCACTCTACATCTCAGAAAGCCCCCACCACTTTTGGAGGGTCCTGCAAAATGCAAATGTCCAGCTTTGAAACTGAGACTCAGAATCATGGAGATTTTGGATGGAAATCCCCTCTGCAGTTCTCCTGGTGAAAGCATCTTCCCTGAAGTCCGACCTGGGCCTCACAAAGATCTGAGGCTGCCACCTCTTGTATTACCTGTTGCTTCTGAGAAGTATCTGTTTTCTTTTAATCTTTCTATCAGGTGGTTGGAAGCCAACAATGCTCACTTTTCAGATACTTCTTTCCAGTCCTAAGTGAGCCCATCTCCCTCCACTTCTCCACAGGGGAACATCCTGAACACACAGGCAGCCCCCACTGAGCCCTGCCGGTTTCTCAGCATCTGCTCCACCTAGGAAGAGGAGCTGAAGGTGGACACAGCAACCCACCACTTCACCACCACTAAGTGGTCCAGAATAAATAACTTCTCTCAATGCAGCCTGCTTTCCTCCTACCCAGCAGCTTGCAGGATTTTTGAGAGAAGTATTGCTGTCAGAAGCCCATCCTGAGTTCTTTTCCACCACCAATTTTGTTCTTTCTTTACTCAGAGCTTTCTGAAGCTCTGGAAAGGTTTGCATCTATAATCTTCTCTGGCAAAGAGATTGATAGATTTCTTTCACAGTGTGTGAAGAACCTCTCTGTTCTGCTTGTGGAGAACTTGTTAGTTTAATTTCAAATACAAGAAAGCACAAAGAACCATTGTATAGCATTTATCATTCCCCTGCCCTCCATAATTTTATAGATCTTTACGGAAGTGGTAACGAAAGAGAGGACAAAAATACACAAGTAAAACAAATGCTGTATTCTGCTTTTCCATCCCTTTGTTCCCTGCAGCATGTGATTCCTCATGCTTCATTTGAGTGTGATCTTCAGAGACCCTTTCCATCTTCTGTTTCCTTCTCCTTCATTTTAATGGCACTCTGTCAGTAAACAACAACTACTCACTTACCTGCAACATTCTGGAAAATGGTTGGGAAACTTATGATTTCCTGACACACTTCAGACAGCACTATTCACAAGTTTAATTCCTTGCCTTTGAAAAACAGGCTAACACAATATTCCTCTGCATTCCTCCAGGCCAGGATCAAGAACAGGCACAGGCAGAAGTCCTATCATGACCTCCAGCTGAATTATTATGTGAATTTCATTAGAATTATGAATAGTGGACTGTGGGGAAAAGAAACTTAATTTGTTTAATAGCTGCAAAAGAGAGCTGTAATTCTTTCTGAATGATTGCTTTGGCTTCTTGCTGTGCTAAACTGGTGTTTGTGTTTATGAAAGCAGTTAGTATGCATCCTCAAGCAATGATTTTAATGTCTAGTTGACATATGCTGTTTACATGATTTAGAAGCCACTGATCTTGCAGGCAGTTTGCCACTCAGCAAAGGGAAGGTTATAATGTTCTGGTTAGGAACAACCACCAGAGCCCTTCAAAAGCTCACCGTGATCACAAGAGATTTGCTAGAGACAGGGATTCATGCTGGGTCTGAGGAAGTGGAATCTGTCTAAGCCAACTATCTGAATCTAACAGACAAGAAACCTCTGAGTCCTGAAAATCTTCTCTTCACCTAGTAGAAAATAAGCCCATCATCTCCATGTGAGCGTGAAAACTGATGTGGTCTATGATGGATTATGTCTTGCTGCTAATACTGAAATGAGGGGTTGACACAGTTACCTGAGTCTATTGCTAGTGCAGGACAGTGTTTGTTCTGTGACAAGAGATGATGATGCAAAGGACAAGCAGCCTCTGTACAGGAAGTGGAATTATCACAGAGTTGACAATTATCCTTGTCAGGTACTTATTACTAAAGCAAACTCAGCTGCAAATTCTGGGACCATGAGATGAAAGGTGATCTCTATTTAAGGAAATGTGTGCTGCCAGGGAGGCAGTCTTACCTGTAAGATTTGTTATGCTGCAGAGCCTTCTCATATGGAGGAAAGTCCCCCGGGCTGTGCACAGAGATGAACACTACAATCCTGCAACAGGGAGGAGACAGGAGGCAGCAGACAGAAATCCTTTATATGATCCTTTCGCGCAACTGAGTGCAAGTTGCTGTTGGGATGACCTGTGGTTAAGAAAAACGAATTGCTTGTGCAATAGGTGGTAATTCAAAAGTGCAGCTGAATCTTGACTACTCTTTTCTAACATCCTGGCGCCGTCTGTCTTCCTAAACTTGCTGAATGGCACCACCTTGTGTGTGCTTGAAGGCAATGCATCTTTTCAATCTTTTTTACATGCATTGACTCTGTAGAGATAGATTCAAATAGTGAGGCATGCAGAGGTTGATTCATTCTTACGCTGCTTGTCAAAGATTAAGCTGTCGTCAGGAACTGGTTTTCTGCCAGTTGACGGAAAGAAATTTTTAACACTAAGTGCTTGATTTTCATGGCTTAACTAAGTTTGTCAATGCTAATGATATTATTGGAAAACTGGAAATAGATTAAATAATTGGAAGTGTTCAGTTATAGAGGAAATGCAGAGGAAAAACGCTGAAATATATATTGAAGATTATCTAACCAGTACACGTTGTCTTCCCTCTTTCTAAGATGTGACATTCATGTGTCAGCCAGTCCATGCATCACAAAATTCACTAAACTTACGACAGTAAGGTGTAGTATAGAATCATAGAATCATAGAATAATTTGGGTTGGAAGGGACCTTAAAGATCATCAAGTTCCAACCCCCCTGCCATAGGCAGGGACACCTCCCACTAGATCAGGCCGCTCAGTGCCTTGTCCAGCCTGGCCTTAAACACCTCCAGAAATCACCAATACCAAAAATCAGCCTGTAAAGAAACTTTCTAAGACAGATTTTTTTATCAGAAAGCAGGCATTCTTTATTACAGTGCTGGGTGTGCAGAGTCTTCTGACATTATGCACCCCTTCATGTGTGTCTCACCCCAGTAGATATTGGGGCTTGTACATTACATAGTCTTTATTTTCTAGGAATATTCATTACAATTCATAGAATCATAGAATGGTTTGGGTTGGAAGGGACCCCAAAGACCATCCAGTTCCAATCCCCCCACCTTTGCCTGGCTTGCATTTTGTAGCTTGAGCCTGGCAGACCAACAGCCTCCAACCCACATCTGCAAGAGTCATGGACAGCAAACTGTTGTCAGAAGGGAAGGAGTCATCCTGCAGATTTACCTTACTGCCTTTGAAGGAGATAAAGGGGAATTAGGATGTACTACTGTATTTGCCTCTAGGGATTACTCTAGTAATGACATGTTTTTAACAGCAGAGTTTCTGGAAAACATCAGACATATGGCCGTGTATATACCAACAGCCCATACAAAACATGTCCATGAATTTCCATAAAACATTGGTCACCTGGTGTGTATTTTATACAGCAATAGGATACACACTATCATGGGTATGCAGGAACCTAGGATGCAAAATAGCCACTGATAAGAGATTCAGTGTGACTGTACATGTGTGGAGTACCAATTCTTTTTTGGTAAATTGGTATCATCACACACCTAAAAATCACAGACAACTCTTTGAGATCTACCCAGATCACCAATAACCTTTATCACCAATCAGAATTTTAGCTGTATGAACACAGGATAAAAGACAGTCCCTTCCCCAGAGAACCTAAAATGTGATGGTAGACCAAGATGTACAACTAGGAAAACGTGCTATGAAACCAGTTGAGAGGTGCAAGAGCCATGACAGCAGAGAGTTTATAGCAGGGGTCTGGAAGGGAAAAATGAGCCAGTATTAGACATGTCCTGAACATGTCTCTTTGGGAGAAAATATGAAAATACTCTCTTGGAAATTCAGGAAATTGATGACAGCAGTGATCTCCCTGGATTAATTTGAGATAGATATTAATATCTAGCTACTGAATGGCAGTGCTGGGAAGGATGAGGATTTACAGGCTAAAATGAGCAGTGACGGTTTGCAATCTCGATGGAAGGCACCGAGGGAGACCCTCTAGTGGGGAAATCCGAGAACGGCAATCACACAGTTACCAGCTGTAAAAATGGTCGCTATGGCGACATTCAGGATGGTCACGAACATGAATCAAGATGGTCCTAAGAGTTTGACAGCATAGCATAACCTATGTTATTTAAGGCAAAAAAAGGGAGGAAAAAATTCAACACTTTCTGCCAGACTGATTGCAATGAGAGTTTTTGCCAACATGATATTTGGCAAAGGAGTCAAGCCTGAGCATATGAGCAGAACATGGCGATCATGCACACAAGAGACTTTTAAATGGCGCAAAAACAGAAGCATATTTCTCACTCTTTTAGCCCATACTCCAGAACCTGTTGAGTTTATTCATCAGGTTCTAGGGAAGGCTCACAGAGTCACTGATATGCTTAAATTAAAATATTGTTGCATGTAAAAAAACCTAGGCCTATAGAAATGGAAGAAACGATGGCAGCCTTTGTTGTTTGAGGAAATCACTATCTTTGTTTCTACCTCCGTTTCCAATTTGTGAAGAGAGTGTGGAATAGCAATGCTTCACTCCTAAAAAGAGTTGGATGACAAAAATCTCAAAGGCCCTGAAATGCCAACACACCAAAGACAGGGAACTAGATTGGTTTCTGGCCCTGATATATAGTTACACTAATTTTTTACAATTTTCAGGTTCTGTTTTAGTACTAAGTTGCCAAATAGGACAGCCAGTCAGTGGGGCTGTGGGGGGAGACGAGGGCTCCAAGCTGCAGAGCAGGATTGCTCATGACAATCCCCTTTTACTGCAGGAGTCACGGCTGTCAAGGAGAACATCTGCCTGATGAAGAGAAGTCTTTCCCAGATATGGAAGATAATGCATATTAGCCATCTGCAACAGTTCAACACTTTTGATTTTATGATGCAGCAGCACATTAAATATGTCTACCTATTTACGTAGTGATTTTAGGTCTGGATTTGACAGACTTTAATGTAAACATGGCATTACTGGCACACAGCTCCTCTTTGGCATTGCTTTTACAGTGTCTGTACATTGAATAAATTGATAAGTGACTCATGCAAATTCAGATTTTTTATGCCATGCAGATGTGGCCTCTCAGTTTAAGTTTGATAACAGTTAGGGTGTTGGTGGGGTTTTAGTTACAAATCTCCATGCCAGTTTCAATCTGGGATGAAGTTAAATGCCTGTCTCCATGATAGATGGCCTCATTTCCAGGTGAAGTGATTTCTGACATGTGGACCTAGGCAGGAGAACGAATTTCTGTCTCACAAAGATGGGTTTATTTTAAGGAAGTTTTCAGGCTCCAGATCAAGATTTAAATGATGAATTCAAACACCATTTAGAATTTAACAATATCTTATCTTGCCACCTTCAAGACTGTTGGAGATCCCTTTCTGCCACCAGTGTTCAGGCAGGCAGCTGGAAGAATGAGGAGACTCAGCTTTGTTGTCACCTGTGGGCCAGCAGGAGTGAAGGCTGCCTGGGAGCCTTCCAAGTGCACTGGTGCTCAGGCAGCAAGCCATCCTGTCAGCCCATGGACTCTCCCTGGAACTTAGGGCTGTGCTAGGGGATGCAAGGGGTCCACAGGAGCTCTGAAGGCAAAATGAACCACAGAGAGGCTGTAATACAAATCCTGATTGTTCTTCAACCCTGATAGGGTCAGACCTCGCCTCAAGTGGCTTAACTAAAGCTCTCCTGAAGAGAGTAATTTCCATTAAAAAATTCCAGACTTTCCACTGAGGCCTGCAATGGCTTGGAACAAGCAGTCATGGTCTTCAGCGTGCCTGCAGCTGAGCTAACCTTCAGAAGGTGATGTGTGTGTACAGCACAGTGTCATCCACAACCCCTGAAGCAACAGCTCTGAGATGAGAGAGGAGTCTTCACTCATGTTACAGGGTAGTTACTGAGATATGTGAAGCCACATGAGGTGTATAACATTGGTGCGAATTCAGAAGCTCTGGATTATTTTCCCTGGTCTCCAGCTACTTTTGCAGAAAGGGAGAAGCCTCAATAGCTACTTCTAGCAGCTCTGGGTAGGTGTCTCAGATCCTTAATCCATCTCAAATGGCACTAGATGTTGTATTTAGGGGATGGCAGCTCCTTGTGAATGGGGGGGGGTATCTCAGGTGTCTGTTGAGGTTTCACCACCACGCATTATGTCAGGGAGAACAGCATCCCTCCAGTCTAACTCCTCTTCCCCCAGAGCCTGGATTTTTGATTCACTGACCACAGCTTGGTGCAGAAATGCAAAGCCTGAGTCAATGAGGGAGAAACCACATTCACTGTGCTGCACATGCATCAACTGCAGCACCTGCTGAGCAAAGTGGAGCTTGTAGTCCCAGATCATAAATATAGGACATGGCCCTTCATTAGCCTCCATTATTATTAGGATGATACCCAGAGGAATTTTGCTTCCAGTGGAGGAGTATTGCTCCTTCTGCAAATTATCTTACATCCCGTAAAGAAAAGAGGGCCACAATGATGTTTTGATTTAATTTCAATACCTTACCATTGAGCTCTTGAACGAGCATTTGCAAAGCATTCTGACATGATGTAAGAAAGGTGACTGTGAATATGAGTTTGTGAAGATTCCATTTTATGGAGGGAAAGAGCTTCTAATTTCTAGGTTTTCATCTGAAAATAACATAAAAGAAAACAAAAGAAAAGCAGCACCTAGGTGATACATATATTGAAAACTGAAGCCACCCTTCTAAATGACAGCTGATAGGATAATGATCAGGGTGCCTCTACAAATTATAAGAATGTCTTCACAAACAGAGGAAATTAGATTAGTCCTCCAGACAAGGGTGTTGATTAAGAATAAAAAATGCAAACACGGATATCATCAAGGCACAGTCTCCATATGGAAATTACGACAGATGTCACCAAAACCAAATTTCCATTTAAAACGTATCAGTCACAAGGTGCACAGGAGAGTCTGTAAATCCCAATTACCTTGGAGCCAGTGGTAAAAGGATAGGGACATTTGCAGTCAGGAAATTAGGATAAAAGGAGGCTGTGCCCTCCAGCAATTTGAGAGACCCCATCTGAGGATTGTCTCGGTGGACTCTCCCTTTAATAGAATAAAGTCCATTCTTCTTCAGGACTCCACTGTCTCCTTTGTGTACACATCGACCTCAGGCAACAGGTATTTTCCAAACACAGCAAAGATATTAAAGTTGAGCTGATTTGTTTCTGGTTCTCACCTTGGTCACTTCATAATAGAAGTTTTTTCCCTATCACCAGTTATCACCTGTAAGAAAACATAAGGAGCTGGTTTTGCAGATCATGGGCATAAGACTCTTTGTAGAAAGAATATGGGAGCTGCTTAACTGAAATCCCACAGTTTGCTAAAGCAATTCAACATTCTTTGGGGCATCATTGATCAATATTTCAGTATGTTCGATAAGGCACAAATAGAATTGATTTTTCTGTACTGAATCATGTAGATACATGAGCCAGGGGTTTCAGTCAGCATAAAGATGGCTTTGATTTTGAAAATTTTTAAACTCCCCTTTAGCGTTCAGTTCAACAGCTGATAGTTGTGATATCACTAAAGGCTGTTATGCACTAACAGCTGCCTCAGTATTTCTGGTATTTCTCGAATTTGTATTGTCAGACCTGAGGTGTCCAAGATAAAGTAACATCCTGGGTGCTGATGAATGGACAATAGGGCAGATCTCCCACAGAAAGTTCACAATCTAAGCAGACTCAGTATCACAATGGACTTAATGGGAAATCATCCTGCCCAAAGCATTTCAAAATGCTTCACTTTTAAGCAGCCTTAAGCAGAATTTTCTGCTTTCATTTTGCTAGTAATCCATCCCCTATTGAGAAAATTATATTGGCAAACTTCACACATACATAAAGCATAGGGAAGAAGGAAACAGATGACCAGTTGCAGGTTAGCAGGCTCTGAACTCATTATACATGGTAGTAGAAGCAATTTGTCAACACAAAGTCATCACAAGCGCCCTGTTCAGGGAATATACTATTCCAATACAATTTTTTGAACAAAGCACTAGAATCAAGTCCAGAAGGATCTTACTTGGACAAATACAATTTTCAGGTATTACTGAAGTGCTTCTTGATGATCAGTTTATGCACTTTTCTCAAATGAAAATCTCATTGCTGAAAACACTGCTGGAAACAGTGGAGAAGGTAGCAGTCATTGCTGGTTCTGGATAAAGTAAATTGTCTATGAGACAACAAAATGTAAGGCCTAGGAGCTGGCAGTCTGGATGACTGAATTAGTTTGGAATTCTCTGTCAACCTCTGAGGCCCCAGAAGACCGAGACACTGCAAAGATTCCCTATCAAATAATTCTGTAATGATAGTATGGCTGAAGATTGTTTTCAGTGACTGCCAGCAGTTAATTACAGGATTACAGCCTGGAGATTATGAGGTTTAACAGAGCTGCTCACAACTTGGGTTTTTCCTCTGTAATGTGTTCCTTAAAAATTATTTTTTTAAAAATATATTCATCCCTTTTTGGACTATGATTTTTGCCAAATGATCGAACTAAACTGATACGCTCTGCAGAACCTCTTAGTGTCATAGCACTGGCATTTCCCACACATAAGTATGCATATGTCATGTTTCAAACAAGTTCTTGTTTGCAATACCTATTCAGCCCTAGAACTCATAAGAAGGTTCAGACAAATATGTTATCATTGTGTTATGTGTGGCACAGTTGTCCATCTGCACGTGGTGGTAGGACCTTGGAGCTGCAGTTTTGGTTTGGTGTCATGTCATCTTTTGCCTCTACCCAGAACAAAGACCCTAATGTTTACAGGAAAAATAAAATCTTACTTTGGAGAATGCAAAGCATTTAGCTTTGACAGTGGATATTGTACAGCACCAAACCCCCCAGGCTAATCATAGGTTGCATTAAAAAGCACTGTTTTTCATCAGTTTTGGGAAACTAAATGTATACATGACTTCCTTAATGATTCCTCAGTAGTTTTCAGCCTCGACACTTACACAGAGGTGTTGTAAAATGGGGCACTGACACCTCTAATCATCACAAGAAAGGAAAACATCCAACAAGACTGTTTCAGTCTCAGTCATTGACTGGAAAAGCATCTGGTTCAATGTATCTGTAGGCAGAGACTGTCTGCAAGGGCTTTTTGTTCTTTAAACAGAGCTCAGCTGACAGGTTACTTTCTGGTAGTGGCATGGTAATCTGTCTATTTATGTACCATCTTTGAGAGATGAAGTCTCAAATTAGGACAGGAGTTGGGAAATTAAACAAATGGGCTCACAAAAATGGGAAACACTAGACTTTTGGCATGCAGGCTCCATGCAATGAGGTCTCAAAAGCATTTTCCAAAAAAGTATTAAAATGAGCTTTGTTGTTTTCACACCTGATTAAACTGAGCTGACATCCTATGCTCAAGACATGAGCATACAACTTGATCTAACCTACATTGGAAGAGATGTGTGACATTTAGTGAGAATTAGAAGCATCTTTATTTTTGGAGTTATGCCAGGGTTTACTGACTGCCTACCATTAGAAATGGCAGACTCTTCCTCGGAGTTGCTAGAGCAAAAGGTTTGATTCATGCCTGTAGGGATCCTGCCCTGACCAGCCTGCAGCACCCGACAGTGCCCTGACTCTGGCAAACCCACCAGCTGCTCACAAGGAGTTCAATAAGCCAGATAGGTTATTTGGGCCCTGGGTTCCATATCCATGACAGCCTCATTCAGAGCCCAAGGAGAAGGGTGATACCAGTGGCACCTCATTGCTACAACACTCTGAAGTTTGCTTTTCATTTCTGCCACCTCACTTGGGTCCTGCTCCTGCCCCATCTCCTGGCTCAGCTCACTCTTTGTCCAGTCCAACGTGAGACCTCAGCACCTATCCTCCTTTCTCAGGCTTGTTCATCTGCCCTCTGCTGCATTCCTCATGCTGAGACTAAGGAGAAAAAAATGCTTTGGTAAAGGCTCTATATTCCCACATCCCTCTTCTGAAGGTAAGGAAGGTTGCATGTCAGAGTTGGAAGCCAGATACAGTATCAGGCCATAAATCATAGAATGGTTTGGGTTGGTAGGGACCTTAAAGAGAATCTAGTTCCATCTGCCTGCCCTGGACAGGGATTGCTTCAACTAGATCAGGCTGCTCAATGGCCTGTCCACCCTGGCCTTCAGTACTTCCAGAGAAGGTGCATCCACAACATCTTCAGGTAACCTGTCCCAGTGTCTTGTTACATGTGCAGCAAAGAAATTCTTCCTAATATATAATCTAAATCTCCCCTCTTTCAATTTAAATCCATTGCCCCTCATCCTACAGTTATACTCCCTCATAAAGAGTCCCTCTTCATCTTTCCTGTAGGCCCTCTTTAGGTACTGGAAGGCTGGTATAAAGTCTTTTCTTCTCTAGGCTGAAGAACCCCAACTCTCTCAGCCTGATGATTTAGAGATGCAAGTAGTCTTTTGTGGAGAGTAAGCAGGTATTCTTTATTTACGGCGCCGGGTACACGGGGAATCGCTCCACCTAACGTGCACACCCAGGTCCCAGAATCATTAGTATTTAACACCACATACATTCATATTCGTGAAACTTTTATCTATGCTAATACAGGGCCTCGCGTCGTATGTTAATTTGGTCCTGCCCTCTTGCGCAGTCTCGTAGAAACTTAGTCCCGAAGAAATGGGTCGGTGGTCGTTTGGGGGTCGCACCGCCACCTTGTGTTGAAGCACATAGTCTTCCTCAGGGTTGAACTTTTTGCCTTTGGGGATGTTTCTGCTGAGTGAGTGTCTAAATGTGGTGATATGAATAGGACATATGTATGGATTACAGCAGTGCTCAACCAGCAGCCTGGATATATTATTAACATTCTCCATTTGTCTCTAGATGACTTGCTCTTATATCTATTGTATATGACTCTTTTATTATAGGCAGTTATCTTTAATTTCCACACTTCTGCAAGTCAATAAACCATCTGGGGATTGATTTGTTCTGTGTACAGCACATTAGCTGGTCCCATTACATGCAATTCAGACACTTTCCAAACTGGTAAAGCTGGGCTTATTTTAATTTTCAGCCAACACCCGTTCATCCCCTGCTTACAAAGACACTCTCACCATTCACACCATTTGTAAAGAAACTCTTGCCCCCACTGAAGCCGTGCAACCTGTAATAAAATAGCTCAATATCCTTGATGATTACTGAAGCTGGTATTCTTTATTGCAGTGCTGGACACATGGGAAAGAATTTCCACAAATTGTGTGTACTGAGTTCAACAACAGGCACAGCATTTATGTGTCACAGACTGAGAACTCAACAAAAACTGATTTTGAAGTTTCCTGTAAATGATATAATCCCACCAGTGTTGTTATCTGGACCTCTGTTTTCTCCTGATGTTCCACTCATCCTGCCCCATCGTTATCTGATCCCAGCTGCTCTCAAGGCTCCTGGTATCGCACCCCACCAGCACCCCATCAGCCGTTCGTTACCTGGACCAGCAACACCCATTCAACTCTTGCTTGCAAGGACATTCCTGTAATTCACGCTATTTGTAAAGAGATTCCTGTCCTCATCATTGAGTGTCTCTGCAAGGTGGACCCTCTGGCTGTTTCACTCAAAACAATTTCTTAGTATCTCCTCTTCACCATCTTACCATTTTGCGTGTGCATGCATGATAAGCCCTCTGGCTGTTTCACTGCAAGCACTCTTTCTCATCTCAATTATAAAAAAATTCTCAATATCTTGTCTTTGGTTCCTCCCTTTTCTTTGTGCTTGCAAAATCTTTTGCAAGATGTAGATAGCAAATAGATTTCTTAATATCTCTTCTTCACTGCAGAGATTAATATTGGGATCTTAAACATCCCTAATGCATTATAGACAATCCATTAACATCAGTGTCTCCTAAGTGGCTACCCATACCATTATTTATAAAATAGGGATCCTTCCCTTGATTTTCTGAACATATAATCATGTGTGTTTTCAGCTGTGGGGCATTTTACACTGCTGCGTATTTTTTACTATATGATGAGCTGTGTGCATGTGAGTGATATACAAAAAAATAGATGAATATTGCTCTTGCACTTACTGCAGTGTATGAGCTGATCGGGTGAGACATGAAACACAGACAGAAATCAGCCTCACCTCCCAAGCTAATTTTAGTCTCTCCCTCTCTTCTCTCTAGCTGTGTGTGTATAAAATCACTGGCAGTCTGACAGCGTTCCAGCAACCTGTGCCACGCGCAGAGCAGTTAGTACTTACTAACCATCTGCTTGCATGGCATGGGTTAACTGAGCCTGTGGGATTGTGCTTACCTAAACAAAACCACTGCAGTGAGGGGAAAAACAATGAATGGGTGGAGATGATCAGCCCATGCATTCCAGCTAATTCAGACCAGGCAGCAATGACAGCCTGAAGGTTGCAGCAGCATCAGGATCTGCATTCCAAGTGTACAGATCTTACAGCCTGGACTGATTCTACAAGGAGCTGCCCTTTATTTGCTGAGTCATGGCCAGTAACCAGGCCAGCCTACAGGATGATCAGAGCAGGCACTGCAAGTTTTTATCCTATATGTTCTACCAGGCTGTGAGAGATCACAAGCCTGTGTGGATGCTGGAAGACATGAGAACTATGGAATATTTTTACTGGGAGGAAAATGCAAGCCTCAGAACCTACTCACCTTCAGAAGCCCTTCTCTATGCAGTGGTACATAACCACCTGCCTTATGCTCAGTATTTGCTGTCTCATTTTCCAGAGGAGGCTCTCAAGGTGCCTGGGGAACACTTCTGCTACTGCCCTTCCTCTGCTCCACACTTGGCCATGGCGGTCACATATGACAGGAGAGATATCTTGGGGCTGATCATCAAAATTGCACACAAGCTTCCCAGCTTGAACTCCTACATCAATAGGACTGGCTGCTTTCATTTGGAAGATGGGAAAACCCCCCTGCACCTTGCCTGTGAACTGCTGAGGTCAGAGACGGTCCTCATCCTCCTCGGGAATGGAGCTTCTCCCACGATAGAGGACAGTAAAGGGCTTACCCCACTGGACGTCATCCTGGAGCAGATGTGGGACTCCAAAGTCAATGTGGCATCAAAGAAGCTCTGCCTTGACTACCTCTTGCTCTTCATGCCCAACCCACAATTTAAGATGCGGAAAGTTCTGCGGGAGCATCCAGACCACTGGACAGCTTTGCTGGGGGAAGACAAATTCAACAGCCTAGTGGGGAACACACCTGCTTCTTTATACCTGCAAGCTATGCAAACTATTCTCCAGACTCTTCCCCCCTCCCACTTCCCTAAAAGCATCCAGGAACTACCTATACCTCAGGCACTAAAGCCCTTACCATCCTATGGCAAAAAGCTATCGACAAAAAATGTGGTAAATGTTTTTCCTTGACTTTATTCATCGGGTCTTAGATTTTCAAAGGCAACTTAGGGGAGCTGGTCATCTACCACCCTCTGCATTTTAGTGTGATTTTAGTACTTAACCTATTAGGCTATGCTGGAAAATTCATTACTTTGTGACATGATTTTAAATGTCTTTTCTAATTGATTGCAGGCACGGCACTTTTAAAGGCAAAAGCCTTCCTTGTTTTCTGTGTTGTTGTGCATGTGAAGGGTTAACTGTAGTAAAGACTGTGTTATGTTTGATTTCTTAGCTGTCAGCTGGTATCAGTACATCTGAATTCCCAATACGATAACTGTATCCTGTGTAACATACCCTGATAAAAAGGAACTATGCACCCAGTGGGATTTTCAAATGATGTAACTATGGGACCGTGCCCTGCTAGAGTTGGGAGAAACACCATCCCATACTAACAGGGTTCAGACACCAGGTTTCCTTTCTAACAATGATACAGCATCATCCAGACAGTCTGTGGCTGATGCTGCAGGGATGCAGGGGCAGTCCTGCAGGATGCCTGATTTTACTGAGTGACTTTAGAGCAGGTCATAGCATGGAGGGCATATGTACAGAGAAGGGCAGTGAGTGTGTATTACAGGACAGGTGGGGGATAGAGATGGGAAGGACTGCTAATAAAAAGCAACCTGTCTCACTTGGGAATGAGGGGGTTAAAGGCAATCTCTGCCCTTATGCTCCTACAGATACTGTAATGGGGAAGGAACCATTTTCTCTGCTGTCCAGTAAGAAAACGAAAATCAGAGCAGGGCTAGTGGAAGCTGTGTCCTTCAAGAGTGAAATTATTTCTCCTTGATTTGAGCTGAATGTATCTCTACAACTTGATCTCACTAACTTGATTTCCCAGTGGGTCTCAGAGCCAGTGGCATTTGCTAGTTATCCTGAGCTGGGGATATGATGTTCTGCTGTTGAAAGTTGTCACTTGTTGTCAATTAGAGTATTTTTGCCACGTGGGTCCAGACAGAGAGACCAATCCTGAAAAATACAAGTTCCCATTTACTTGCTGGGGCACTGCAGGCAAGGTGTGTTTGAAGGAAGCAGGGCTGGGGGTGCCCTGCCTTCTGGGGAGCTCTGCACCTCATTGCCCAGGCAGAGCCGTGTCATTTCAAGATACTGCTCTTGTTCTCCCAGCTGTTCCCACCACCAACAGCGGCAGGATGCGAACTCCCTTCCATTGATGTTCCCTATTTTGGATCCCAGATGTCATCTCCTTTTTATCATAACCCCCTGCTCTGCTGAAGTAACACAACTCATTTCCCCAGATCTGTACTGAGCAGAGAAAAAGTGACTCATCTCTTTAAATAAATCTGGAGCCAAAGACTGTGAGGCACAAACCCCTCTTAGCAAGGCTCTGGCTAAGAGAGGACACATGTTCATATTTCGATCGCTTCATGCAAAAATGGCTCATGCCTCATCTGACTAATTCCCTGCCTGAGCAAAGGTGGCTGTGCAAGCTGCACCTTTTTTTTCCATCAGTACAGGGAGTACTTCTGCTCGGTTTCCCTGTGCGTCAGGTGTCTCCTGTGTGCCAGGATGCTGGTGATGCCAGACTTGGAAAGATGGAGATTTCCTGCAGGGCTGTGCATAGCCAGCTGGAATATCCTTTTGGAAAGTTAAAGATGCTACTCCTGGACCTCCCTTCTTATGCACCACGGAAGCACCTCAGTGCCAATCTCACCCATGCTGTGGAAGGTGAAGTCTTTCTTGTGAGATGGGGAAAATGTCAGCCCAGTCTTAAAAGTGGCAAACAGGCTGCGAAGGGGTTAACCCTTCTCCTGAAATCCCACCTCCCTGGCTCTGCAGTGTCCTTCCACCCCTGTCTCTGGGGTCCTGCATGTCTTTCCCCATCTGTGTCTATTCCTCCTTGTGTGATGGGGGAGGGTGTGAATGGTGGTTGCAGCGAAATTCAGGGTCAATCTTGGGTAGAGGTTTTACAATGAGCCTGCTTGCTCTCATGGCAGCCTCTGCAGCAGACGGCAGCTTGGGAAACAAAGCAGAGCCCGAGGCAGATTTGCATTACAAGCTTCTGCCAAGCCCTGCAGGCTCTCCAGCTCTGGCAGGCCTGAGAAACCTGGAGGTGAAGGCAGAGGGCAAAGCAGGCTCTTGGAGTCTAAGGCTGATGACAGTGACTACAGAGATCACGGCCCCTGTGGCACCTCTGGAGTCGGAGGAGCAGGATTGGGTTTGTCCCCATCAGCAATGCAGTATCTCATCCAGATATCGGTGGGCGAGAGGCAGAGGAGGCTGGTGATGGATATTATTAGAATAGTAATTAGGCTTAGTGCTGTTTGATGTACAAATCAAAGGAGGCAGGTAGGGATTCCTGGCATTAATGAGACAGCACTTTCTGATACAGCAGAGAGCTGTATCCAGAAAGCCAGAGCAACCCACTGTGAACAAGGGGGGGTCCAAAATGGTACAAGGACCTCCTCTTGACCGCAACTCTTGTGGATCCTTCCACAGGTCACGGTTCCAGCACTTCAGGCTTTGTGGGTGGATTTGTAGCAGGCAGCAGGATGCTTGTGGGCATGTATTTGTACATAAAGGGACTACACCTTGTTCAGACAGGATAAGAGATGGATTCTCTGCCACTGCTCTAGAGAATCAAATTCTGAAGCACATATGCATCTGGGGCTGCAGCCTGAAAATCTGCTGACCCATTGTCGGTCAACACAGAAAATCTCTGATGTGCTCAACCCACTGAGCAACAAGCACAACTTGAACTGGAAATATCATTCCACAGCCTTTTCATTGTTCCCTGACCATTTTAACAAGAAACCAAGCACCAGCTGGCCCCTAGCTGCTGAGTTACCATTGGACTTCCTTGTGCAGTCCCACTGGGACAGAGTTTAGGACCATTAGCATTGTGGTGATAACTTTTCATTGCCTGTAGCAATTTGGGTTCATGATGGGGAGTAGAGGAATCTCCTCCCTAAACATGATTTGCTTATCTTGTGGTGACCTGCCTGTTAGTTTGAGATCCCACTAGTCTTCCTGCTCAGTACAGCGACATTACATCAGATTTGGCCAAATCTACCTCAGCTCTGTCTGTGTTGATTTTTTTGTTACCATTCTTTCCAAGCCAGGTCATGAGCAAAAGTAAACTCAAAATATTTTCCATCCTGTCAACCTGAGAGTCTGTAGCCTTGAAAAATCCCTATAATTGCATGACCAGTATGTCAGTGACTCTCAATCAAAAAGGGTGCTAGAAGCTGTGTGGTGATGTCTACCTTCTGTATGTACACAACTAAGTGCATCTAGGATCTGTATTTCTGAACTTGGGAAAAAGAATAAAAGCAAGAGAGAAAAGGGAGAGGATAAAATCGTTGCTAAGCTTTGGATGAGATGTGACTCTGCAGGTTATATCTGCAGGTTCAGCCTTGGGGAGTAGCATTGTAAGGATGAGAGTGGGGGGTGTGTGTGTGTGTGTGTGTGTGTGTGTGTGTGTGTGTGTGAGACTTCGGATAATGCTTCAGTGAACATGGTGAGTGACTTGGTGTGTGAGAGAGTGTGTGCACACGTGTCTGCATCTCTGTCTGCCCTCTCCTGGTGAAACTCCTAACTTAACGACCATCCTTACCCACTCCAGTACTTATACACATCAGTGACCAATGCCTTAAGAAAACAGCTTTTTCACAAGATATGTATGTCCCAAGCTCTGTGCTGCTCACAGGTAAGGACATTTCTTCTCTAGTAAAGAGGCAGCAGCTTTGCTCTTGAAGTGGGCGTTTTACCCCTAAACACCAAGCACAAGGGCTTCTGCTTGCCAACAATCACAATCATCCATTTAAGGTTTTGTGTCAGTGGACACATTTTATTCTCAAATTATATTTTTTAAAAATATAATCTATTAATCATTCATCTTTATCTATCTTTTCTCTGGGCTGCCAGCAAAATCCCTATGCTTCTGTCTATCTCTGCAGCACCATTAGCAGGAAGGACAGGCCAGATTCTGACCTCAGTTACACCTCTTTATGCCTGAAATAACATTTTGTAAATCAATCACATCACTCCTCATGTTTGTTGGCCTAAAGGAAAACAGAAACTCTTTGTGCAATTATATTCTTAAAAGCTCCATAACAGTGATTTCAGCCTGTAAATACATGCGATCCCTGAAAACATTTTTTACATTTTTTTGTACTTTGAATGTATATAAACAGATCCTTTCCATCTCCCTAACACCAGTGGGCATTTCCCTGTTACCAGTTCCCTTGGCTTTTTTGGGATCAGCATGACAGTGCTAGATGCTGCTGTTCACTGATTAAAACTGAATGTTGTCATGCCTGAGTATAAATGAATGTTCACTGTATATAAATACAATTTTCTTATAAAGCCATACTTTTGTAAATGTGGTTTCTCTTTTTTTAGGGAAAAAAAATCCTCCACATAATTGTGTTTGTACGTTACTCGCTGCATGATTTAAGAGAAAAAAGGTTGTAACACGTGGTGGGAGTAAAAAATATATAAATATTCTAATCTAATTAGCCATATTAGCTGTGAAAATAATTTAATCTGACTGTATTACTATAATAAACTTGCAATATAATCTTGATGTGTCTTTTATTAGCCACTCACTGATATCTACTGCTTTTGCTTTGGTCTTTGATGATTTCATTCTGACTGCTGAGCCATTACCTCCAAAAATGAGATCTGAAGAAGATAATATTTTCCTTCACAGGCTTGCAATAGCTGGCTGTGTTGCCAGGGGATGACCTCAAGTGATGAGGTGAACCCCTATTTCACAGTCCTACTGTGAGGTAGAAGGGTTCTACTGCACCAGAAGAAGGGGCTCAACAGGAGTGAACATTAATTGATTTTGGAGATTTTCATCTTTCAGGTTTGGATTCAGCCATGGCAGCTCAGAACAAGGTTGTTTCCACAGTGCCAGCAGCCTCCTCCCTCTGTCATTTGTGTGCTATCAAGCGGCTCACATCCTTCCTAATGTTTTTCTCTGCATGGAAAGATGTCCTGGTAAGGCTTCCAGCACCAACTCCAACCTATCCTGTAGGCTCAGCTGCTGCTGAAGGTACTCTGGCAGATGTGCACCTTGCACCAACTGTGCTCTCTTCAGGGTGACAATCAACTGGCTTCTTAGAACAAACATAGACCACCTAGCTGCTCCCCTGTCCTGCCAAAAATACCAACCCAAAGCCATTCAGGTGATAGGTAACTAGTTTTGATGATAATGATGATGATCATCAGGCTTGGACTTCACTTCCAACTGTATCCACAAATGTCCTCAGTGTATACTAGCACACACAACCTATAAGCAAAGGAGATGATGCTTTAGCCTATGTCTGCAGAGTAAGTTATTGGCTTCCTGGAAGAATGCAGAGAGGGGAATTGTTTCACTGATCTCAAAGAAGGCCAAGACTATCTCCTTGCCTTCCCAGTGAGATATTTAGCCTTGACTACTTTGCTGCAAAAATGTGCTCTGTCTTATTTGCTTCTACCTTTCCTATATTAGAGACAGAGGATCTGATTCAGTTTCTTTTGTGCCCCGGTAGCTCTGCTGAGGCCGACAATCAGGGCACCAGTGAGCAGCTCTGGCAGCTGAGGGAGCCTTAGGGTGATACATCCCTCCGAGCCAGTCTCATGCAGGTTTAATTTTTTTACAACCATAGTTTGCTGTAGCCCACGCAGCAACAGCAAGATAGGCATTCAAATAGAGAGAAATGTAAAGGTATATTCCCCTGTGTATTGGGAAAAGCACTGTTAGAACAGATGATGCAACGACTGAAATCCGGCCCACACCTCAGTTACTCGAGTGCTCCTCCCCGAGTGAGTCACCCCTAATGCGGCTGGATAGGACTTGATGTGTCTGTCTGGCCAGCACAGCAGCAACACCTGCTGGCGGCACATGCTGTGTTTGCTGCACCACTACATTCAGCTGGTGATAATGGATGACTCCACAAAGCCATCAGGACCCAGCTCCCAAGATGCCCACTGCTGTCTCTATCACTCCCAAGAGGGAGGCCTCTTGGAAGCCAAGCAGCCAGGTTTCTCTGGGAGTGACTCCCAAAGACCTCTTGAATTGGAAAAAAAATTCTTAATTTTCCAGCCTGTGGTTCGTATTTTGCTATGGATCTCCTGAGAAGTGGAGATTTTTTTGCTTGTGGGAAGACTTTTGGTGAGCTTCATGAACACAAGGAGAGACAAGACAGCTGTGCTCCACACAGCGGCTATGCCCACCCACGCCATCAGATGGGCAGATTACTGTGCAGAACTGTGAGGAGGAGGAAGGATTATAACAGTGTTGTTACGCTCACGCATGAAAACTTGTAGGGAAAAAGGGAAGAAAAGGACTGGGAGAGGCAGTATTGAAAGATTCCTTCTGGGAAGCAGCTCCTAAAGCTGACCAGAAACAAGGAAAACAGCGTGGAGAATCCCAAACCACATGGGGGCTACACAAAATGCAAAGTACAGAAACTGCTGACCTCCTCTGGCCTCTTCCACCCGGAGCTCAGCTTCAGGATCACAGAGATCAGTTCTCAGTCTCTAAAGTAAGGCAATACAATGCCCTCACTGCCCACATTCTGGCTGACAGCTATCTCAGAGGAACTTTGTCTCATATGGAGAGATACTGTTGTGAAATCATTATGTTTGTGTAAGGTCCGTCCTACTGCTGCTCACCTGTTCCCTATCCTTGCTTTCAGCTTAGCAAGCCCCTGCAAAGCCGAGCCACAGTGCTGTCACACCAGTGCTGGTGTCACTAAAGGGGAAGGGAGGGTTCTGGTAGCCAGAATGAACGACCAGGCAGGGGGTATATCTGCTTTCCAAGGCCGCTTTTCACTTCAGCAGTAGAAGATCTCGCTCTCTGATGCAAAATTATCAGGGGAGATCTCGACTAATGCTGAACCAACCGCCCTCCCTCATGCTGTGCATTATGTGCACCTCAACTGTCTCCTTAGAGCAGATTTGGTGAGCTTGTTACAGTGAAGGCTTCTGAAATGGGAGAGAAAGAGGCTGACAAGCATTAGAGAAGGAAATAATCATTAGAGCTGACTGGAAATTGATGTTTCTATTCCAGCAAAAAATGACAATACTGTAAAACACACTTCCATTCTCATTCAGAAGGAAAACTCAAAAGACTTGATATGGATTCAGTTTTACAAAGAAGAAAACCTATACAGAGCTATCAAAATACTTCTTAAAAAATAGCAAAGTTTTGATAGTGTTATAATTTTTACTTTTAAAAATATTTTATGATATATTGTAGTGTTAAAACACTACGAAATAATGGAAATAGCATGCAATTAAATTCCTCAACACTTGCCCAGTTAAACCAAACCAAAACAACAACAAAAAAGTAAAAAATTTCTTTATCAAATCAAACTATTCTGATAGCAGGAATTCTTTGTCCAGACTGTCTTCTGGCAGAAATTTGGACTGAACAGGAACAAAACCCACACTTCTGGGTTCACCCAGCACCAGGACTGGGGATGCTAGAGGGTACATCCTTGCCCAGTCCTTTAGTACTTACATTTTGACATGGTGTCCCAATTTCTTTTTTGTGCCTATTGGTACAATCACATCCACAACACCCTATTGCAGCATTTTTGAGTCTACTGATACAGTCACATCTGCAACACTCTATCACAGCAAGCAACATTTATCTGCAACAAGGCTCATCTGCCACTTCTTTCCCCACTAAGTTTAATGCAGTCCTTCAGGACTCTTTTGCTGCCTGTGTGGTGTTTGTGTACTTGAAGAAGTCAAGTACCACTGGAAAGTTTCACTACTTGCTCCTTTCTCTCATCACTGGTTACCTATTAAACAAAACTGTCCCTGGGGACCCTACTGTTGGCTCTGCTCAGTGCTGACCACTAAATCCCATCCTTTGACAAGCTGTAACTCTCTTTCACTCCACGAAATTCCTCCTATCCCATAAGAAAGTAGTATTTTCTTCAGTTTGGAACCTTGCCAACAGCTTTTTGAGATTCCAAGCACATTATGTTCACTGGATCTCTCCTTTGTCCTTTTAAGTCAGGTAAGGTATTTGCAAATAGTTCTGTTTTTATGGAAGTGCACTTTGCAGTAAAACCTGTTCTGATGGGTCATCAGAAAAATAAAAGCAGTGTCCATCAGAAGTACCTAAAGGTTTTTGTAAATTGTGCAAAGTCTGCTTACTGAAGTATCTCATCCAATGTGTTGTCCCATGTAGGATGGAAGTTGGCAGAGGAACTCAATACCTTACCCTGCTACTTCACCTTATAGTTGTTCTTTCTCTAAAGACTTGAAAAGGTATGTTCAGACCCAAAATCATTATTCTATATGCATTTGTTCTGGTACTGGCACAAATACAGGTTGTGCTGCCTTTTCTATTTCCATCTCTCTTTCCTGACCTCAACACAGAACTTTATGAAGAATATTGTTGCATTATGTGTACATGACACACAAAATAATTAAGCCCAGTTAATGAAAAAGATACTTAGAGTGGCTCTCTCTACCCCAGTCCCTCTGGATCAACTCCCATCACAGTGTAATGCACATCGTCTTAAGGCTGATGAAGAAATATATATGAGATCTTTAAAAAGTCTCCTTGATTTTGAGACTTTGCCTGAAGCCAAAAATGAGCAACAGGACAAAAATGTGTTCTGCCTGGAAGGTGTTAAGACACTGTAAGGAGTCTTCTGAGTTTACAGATCTTAAAGAGATGCTATAATCAGCTGTGATGCATATATTTTCAGACACTGTACTACTCATCAGTATAACTGATTGCTTGATCAAATGTTTTTTATGGAACTCTTCTGTGGGTAGAACTGAGCTTCAGGTTTGGCTTATATCAGTACCAGCTAGCAGACCTGGCATGTGACAGACAGAGACAAAATTATACTCCATGCATAATTTGGGAATTAGTGAAGGAAACACAGAAGCTGCCTAAATTAAGTTTCTGCTTAAAGGTATGTTCCCTAAGCAGTCAAAAATCAACTTGCTTACACAGACCTCCTCAACTACCTCATGAGCTTCAGGAAGGTACAAAAACTGGGATCAGAGAAGCACGGGGTGATTTTTCCACAAAATTATCCAGCTCTCCTTTTGTAGAAATACCTGGTTCTAAAAGCAGATTTGTGCTTTGTCTTCTTTGGAAAACATGAACCAGGTTTTAAAAAGGTCTCAGTTCTACTCCAACACATATCACCAGCATCAGCCCTTCAAGTATAAAACACTAATTAAATTACAAGGTGCAAACCTAGACCTGTCCATTCCTGTTCTGCAATATTTTGCAGAGCCCCTATCACCGTGGCCTGAGCCTTTACCTAGCAGGGAATGAACACCCAAATTTAAGCTCTTAAAATTATTGCACATAATATACAGCACAAAAGCACATCCAAGCACTAGAGCTGATGTGAAAGAGGAGCACCTGCATGAGTCCTACTTCTTTTTCTTAATCTATTTTTCTCTCTGGCTATAAAGACCCGTCCTCAGCCAGGCAGGACTCTGTGTGTAACACTGGGGATAAATAAAGTCCCAGTTTGATGCTGATACCAGCTTGCCAGGTTTTGGTGCAGTCATCAAGCCTCCACATTGGACCTGGCGGTGTAGCTGCCCTAAGGTTCAGGAAGACAGCTCCTTGTCTTTAGGAAGACAGGGTCAGACTTTGAATTGGCAACTGTGATTTTAGTTGTAGTTGCAACTACTTTCATTCTCCATCTAGACCTTTATGCCGCCGTCAATAAACTCTAAAAACTGCTGAGCCTGGAGAGCTACCAATGAATACGCTCTCAGTATCTAAGAGCAAAAAATATAAACTCCATTTTAACATGAAAGCTCTGCATTTTAAGTTTTACATTTCAAATGTTTTAAGTGCTTTTTTTTTTTTCCTTCTTCCTTTATTTCTGCAGCATTGCTGGAAAGGCCAATTTTGACCACATATTGTCTGATTCACTGCGTGATTCCCTGCATTTTCACCATCCGGTCTTCAAATGGCCCCAGCTTTGAAGTAGATCCATATAGACTTTTTCCTCTGCCTCCCTTCATCCTGAAGGCCATAAAGATCCCTGCAGGGCAAAAGCCCAAGGCCACTTTTTATTAGATGAGAAAATAAAGACTGTAAGTTATAAAATAGAGGGGACACATCTGGGCAAGTCAGGATAAAAATAAAAGGGGATTATGAACCTCATGGTGCTATATTTTTTTCATGCTTTGTTACTATGTGTCACGTGCAGTAATTTTTAGAGCTTAAATTTGGATATTCGTTCCCTGGAATACAGTGGAGGCAAAGGTTCGAGTCATGATGGAAGGGGTACCCTGGGTCTAAGTATCTGTAAAAGATTGCTAGGACCAGGAATGGACAGGTGTAGATTTGCACCTTGTAATTTAATTAGTGTTTTGTAGTTGAAGGGATGATGAGGACAATTGGCTGCCAGAGCTGTGGCACATGAAAACTATTTCACCTGTCACCGATGATCACATAGAATCACATAGAATGATCATTTCTGCAATTAGCTAGTGGGGTTTTTTGTTAGTTTGATTGGGTTTTGGTGGTTTGGGTTTTTTTTTTTTGCTTTCTTTTGGTTTGGGGTTTTTTTTTGCTTTTTAAAGTATTTCTTCAGAGCAAAACCGACCAACCCGGCAGGCCTGGGGGTTGAACACCGGCGTGGCCCGACCTCATCGGTCGCTGCCGGCCGCAAGATGGCGCCGTGCCCCTTCCGGTTGAGGTGAGGCGGAGAGCTGAGGGAGTCCCGTTGCTTGTCCTTTGCGGTTCCCGGTTGCTGGTGGTGGCGGTGGCAGTTTTGGATGCAGTGGCCAAGTCAAATCAGCGAAACTACTAACAGAAAGGTGGATGCAGCTGACTTTACTGTCAGCCATCAGAGATGTGGGGTTTATTCCAGCGACGGAGGGGCCTATGCCTAAGTTAAGCCCTGGGGCTGGGCTCTAAACAAAGAACTGTAAGCAGAAGCACGTTGTTCTGTACGGGACTTGTGGGGTCGCCAGATGCTTTTCAGCCCTGAGGAGTGGGCAGCCATTTCCTGCTCTCTCACCTTGACTGTCACTGAGGGACAGAAGAAGCTGTGGTGGCTGAAGCAGGCGGTGGGCTGTGTATCAAAGCACTGAACATCCAGGCATCTGAGACAGCCTTGCAGGTGCGCTAATTCTGTGCAAAAACCCCTCATTAAACAGAGGAGTTGGGAGTGGTGGACCTGCAAGAGCCACCATTTTCCCATTTCTATAGAGGAAGCCGATGAGGTTGGCTGTGGTGGGATATGAGGGAAGGCACTTCCACTGCAGCTGGGCAAAGAGCTGGCCTGTGAGTGTGGTTATCTGCACAAAAAGCCAAGGATTGCCGATACCTATCAGGAGCAAGCAAAGGTACTGACAGAGATGTCTTTATCTGTGTTTCTGGCACATTTAATTAAATCTCAAATAGCTCCCCAGGAAGTGGTAGTGGCGCCTTAGCTATCTGCTAACAAAAAGCTGAGCTGGGGTCTCTGTCCCTTTATTTTTAGTCCTCCTTGCCTCAAGACCAATCAGCAGATCTTGCAAACCAGTAACAAATTGGTTAAAAATCAGCTTTATATGCAAAGCCTAAAATAAAACATCTGTATATATCCCAGAAGCCTTGACAGCCTCCTATTTCATTAGTATCTCTAAAATAACTTTTCTTTTTTGACTCGTAATTCCAGCCAGAAGCACTCAGATAATCCTTGTAGGACTGTTATGTGTATTTCCAATTAAGCAATTTATAAGCACTGCTGTGAGGAGCTTTTTGTTCTTAAGGAAATTATTTCTTCATTAAGCATAAAACAAGTCTTTTTTTTATCTGTCCTTTATCTGAAACCCCTTGTGTCCNTTTTCCCATTTCTATAGAGGAAGCCGATGAGGTTGGCTGTGGTGGGATATGAGGGAAGGCACTTCCACTGCAGCTGGGCAAAGAGCTGGCCTGTGAGTGTGGTTATCTGCACAAAAAGCCAAGGATTGCCGATACCTATCAGGAGCAAGCAAAGGTACTGACAGAGATGTCTTTATCTGCGTTTCTGGCACATGTAATTAAATCTCAAATAGCTTCCCGGGCAGTGGTAGTGGGGCTGACAGCCTTAGCTATCTGCTAACAAAAAGCTGAGCTGGGGTCTCTGTCCCTTTATTTTTAGTCCTCCTTGCCTCAAGACCAATCAGCAGATCTTGCAAACCAGTAACAAATTGGTTAAAAATCAGCTTTATATGCAAAGCCTAAAATAAAACATCTGTATATATCCCAGAAGCCTTGACAGCCTCCTATTTCATTAGTATCTCTAAAATAACTTTTCTTTTTTGACTCGTAATTCCAGCCAGAAGCACTCAGATAATCCTTGTAGGACTGTTATGTGTATTTCCAATTAAGCAATTTATAAGCACTGCTGTGAGGAGCTTTTTGTTCTTAAGGAAATTATTTCTTCATTAAGCATAAAACAAGTCTTTTTTTTATCTGTCCTTTATCTGAAACCCCTTGTGTCCTCTTCACATATGGTTTAAGTACTGAACTATGTAGAAGGAGATTAATCATCTTGTATCACAACAAGCAGGCGAGACATGGCAGCTGGGTCAGCTGCACAGGGAATAGGCTTCTCAGTGTTTGTTTTCAGAGAGAAGTATAAGTCAGACAGACAGACACTTTCAAGCTACTGCCTTTGCCAGAGGCAACCCACACAATCATGAGACCTTCTGGAGTCTGAGTCATGAAGAACTGCTGCAGATAAAATGAAGACAGTCAAGAGGAAAAAAAATAATCCCATTCATGCCCAGCTAATGAGTAGAAGTTCCAAATTGCCTCTTGTTTTCCAGGCTGTGTACCTTAATTAGATGAATCACAGAACACTGAGGGTGAAGGATGCAGGCCAGAGGGCTCATAAGAGCCCACTTCATTCTTCTTTTACACTAGGAGCNAATAGCTCCCCAGGCAGTGGTAGTGGGGCCTTAGCTATCTGCTAACAAAAAGCTGAGCTGGGGTCTCTGTCCCTTTATTTTTAGTCCTCCTTGCCTCAAGACCAATCAGCAGATCTTGCAAACCAGTAACAAATTGGTTAAAAATCAGCTTTATATGCAAAGCCTAAAATAAAACATCTGTATATATCCCAGAAGCCTTGACAGCCTCCTATTTCATTAGTATCTCTAAAATAACTTTTCTTTTTTGACTCTTAATTCCAGCCAGAAGCACTCAGATAATCCTTGTAGGACTGTTATGTGTATTTCCAATTAAGCAATTTATAAGCACTGCTGTGAGGAGCTTTTTGTTCTTAAGGAAATTATTTCTTCATTAAGCATAAAACAAGTCTTTTTTTTATCTGTCCTTTATCTGAAACCCCTTGTGTCCCCTTCACATATGGTTTAAGTACTGAACTATGTAGAAGGAGATTAATCATCTTGTATCACAACAAGCAGGCGAGACATGGCAGCTGGGTCAGCTGCACAGGGAATAGGCTTCTCAGTGTTTGTTTTCAGAGAGAAGTATAAGTCAGACAGACAGACACTTTCAAGCTACTGCCTTTGCCAGAGGCAACCCACACAATCATGAGACCTTCTGGAGTCTGAGTCATGAAGAACTGCTGCAGATAAAATGAAGACAGTCAAGAGGAAAAAAAATAATCCCATTCATGCCCAGCTAATGAGTAGAAGTTCCAAATTGCCTCTTGTTTTCCAGGCTGTGTACCTTAATTAGATGAATCACAGAACACTGAGGGTGAAGGATGCAGGCCAGAGGGCTCATAAGAGCCCACTTCATTCTTCTTTTACACTAGGAGCATTATCTACCTCCCTGCCAAGGAATAATGTCCCTCCATTTTCTTGGACAATAAAGTCTTCTGGGATGAAGCATGGACTAGCATGGAAAATTAATACCAGAAATGATGTCTCATTGACTTGACTAGTTGTGCAAGCACTTTATTCCTAGCCTTCTCCTCAAACCAAACTATTTACGCTTTATGAAAAGGCACTTACCATCCTGCATTCTGGTCAAGGTCAGGCCCATGACAAAACATCTTGAGTTGCCCTGAGCAGCAGCTTGAGTACTCTGTCCAGCTCTGGTGCCCTCAGCATAAGAAGGTCATGGACTTGTTGGAGAGGGTCCAGAGGTGGGCCATGAGGATGATCAGGGGACTTAAACACCTCTACTATGAGGACAGGCTGAGACAGTCAGGGACCCTGAAAGGGAAAGCTGGGGAGGATCGGTTTACTAGAGCAGGGTAGCTTCAGATTAGACAGCAGGAGGAAGTTCCTCACCATGAGGGTGGTGAGGTGCTGGGACAGATTGCCCAGAGAGGTGGTGGAGGCCCCATCCCTGGAGGCATTAAAGACCAAGCTTGATGAGGCTCTGAGTGACCTGATCGAGTGCAGGATATCCCTGCCCCACTGCAGGAGGTTTGAATTAGATGACCTTTTGAAGGTCCTTTCCAACTCTGGGATTCTATGAGGGATTGTCCTGGTTTGAGGTAAAATAGGGTAAATTTTCTAGTTTGTAACTTTACTTTTCAGCTAGGCATCTTCTGTCTGACTAAACTCTGAAATTAACTGCACATTGTTCAGACACTGTTCACTCCCAGACTGATAAGACCAGGGAATGGTATGCAAGAAGCTCTTATTTTCATTATTCACTATGGTGATCAAGGTCAGAATGTTTGTCAGCCACCCTACCGGGGGGGCTGGAAACGGAGAGACATAGAGAAGTCCCACCAGCAAGGAGGAGGGAACAGGGCAGGTGACCCAAAATTGACCAACAGGAGTATTCCATCCCATCTGCCCCATGCTCAGTATAAAAGCTGAGGGATCGAAGGGTCAGCCCCTTCGCTCCTCGTCCCGCTCCCTTTAGCACAAGGGTCAGGCTCTCTCTTCGCCCTTCTCAGGCCCGTGGCCTCTTGGCCTCTGGCCCTTCCCTTCATCCTTCTTCGATCGTCAACATCTAGGAAGGACTCTGCCTTTGATCCTGATCTGAGCACTCCTGAATCCAGATCCGGCATCCAGCTCCTGACTGAACTTGGCCCCAGCCGGGGACTCTCCCTGCGTCTGCTGGGAACGTGATCATCATCCTGGGAGCTTGATACGGTTTTGTAAATATTGTATACCTTTTTATCTTTTCCTTTTAATTTTATCTATTATTTCATTATCTATTAAAGTAGCTTGGAATTCTTCTAAACTCACAAATCTCCTCATTCCTTCCTCTCCTCTTTTCAGAGAGAGGAGGGGGGGGGCATCTGTCACTGGAGAGGGTTCTTTAATAATTTTGGGCCCAAACCAGGACAGGGATCAACTCAAAGTGATGATCTGCCTGCTACTGTTAGGAGCTGACTTCTGATGTGTACCAGGACAACAATATGAGCCTTGGGTATTCTGGTGGTCTGAGGAGAAACTTCCTGTTAGTGTAATGAGTCATCTTTCTCTAAATCAGATTAGAAGACTGCATAACAATGGGACAGTTCCTGAATGTTTATATCTGGTAATGGTTTACAGTAAGAAGTGTGGGCATGGAAGAACCGAATTAAAAAACCTAACTACTACAGTTAGTAAGCAGCTCACCTATAGAGCAGATAAGAGAGCAGCATATAGTATCATGTAAGCCTCCTGCTGATGCTTAGCTTGCACAGGGTCAGTGGGAAATGTTATCATGTATTCCTATGGGAGCAACAGCCCCATGAGGTTCTCCCATGGGAATGGAATTGTAACATGGCGGATGGTAATGGAGCTAATAGTGGCATGTTCAACTGTATACTTCAGTGTGGACATCTTATAGCTCAGTGAAGAGGTAATGAGTTCAGAATGAACTTAAAAGCTTGAGATTTCTTTCATGCCATATTCAGTGCACCATTTATTGTCACCCTTTCTGTCACTGAGTGGATCTTTTTTAGCAGCACAAGGCAGAAATGCTTGGCTGTAGTTGTCTGTTGTGTATTTTGGTTATTCTAGTTTTGCACTGTCTGACTGTCATAAATGGAAGTAGATTTTGAAGAGGGATTTGAAAAAAGATGGGGCAGTGTGTGTTACTATGCATGTGCCCTAGGACAGGGACAGGACAAGATTGGTGAGTGGAGAGTTACTGATCTGCAAGGTCATAAAAAAAGAAGTCACATGTCATGACAGCATGAGAGAAAGGAAGAGGATGGAGTGACAGACAGGTGATACTTGTGCTCAGAGTCGACATTGTTGTTAGAATGGAGGAGAGAACAGCAAAATTAATGTCTGCAACAGATAAGTGGATTGATAAAGGAACTTTAGAAAGCTGAGAACATGACCTGTCCTGAGTCTTAGGAACATTGCAGAAGAAGTATCATTGCAATCTAGGTGTAGCCTTATGTGTGGCAGACTGTAGAGGACAATCAGAGATATCTGGCTGCTTCCCTGAAGGAAAAGGAACATGGCAGCATCTTAGTTATAAAAAAGGAAGAGAGCAAGAGAAAGCAATCAGAGAGAAAGACCAGGATTTAATTTGATCAGTGTTCAGTCAGCAAGAGACATGGGGGTGGCAATATTGCCAAGGCAAAGCTGAGTTGAGGGAAATAGATTAGAAGTGGTGAGTCAAAAGCATGAGCTCACTTGTACAGTGATATTTGAAGCTGCAGGAAGGTTGAGGATCATATGAAGCTCCAAGGGGACCTTCCTCTCTGAATCTTACAGTTTTGGTCCCATTAGAACACACACAGTTCAACAATCCTTAGTCATCACAAATGTGCAAGAGCACATCAGAGGTAGAAAAGAGAAAAGGGGATCAATGTACATAGCTACAGGAATATTCCTGTAGGAATTTGAGAGAAAATCTATTTTGAATTTAGATTCTCCCTTAAGACTTTATCACTCAGGGCAATTTTTTGTGCATAAAAGTTTAGGGCTTGTGCATCAGCTGCTGTAAAGTTTCTATTGTAGCCAATCCAAGCAGTACCTAACTGAGTGATGCATAACCACACATGGATCATGGAGGCACTAGTTATATTTCTGTCTACAGTTGCACTAATTAAAATAATTTTGTTTAAGCATGTTTTACTTGCTTTCCAGCAATATCACTGAAATACCTTGTGGTATTCAAATGCAGTTTTCTCCCCTTACTCAAGCTTTTGTGGAATGGGAATGGCTTTGTGACATCTCCTGATTTTTATGTTCCTGCCTTAGTGACTGTGATACCCACATGTTCCCCTATTGCTCTGGAAACTAGCTTTGCATGCACTGTTTCATCTACTCCTTAATTCTTCCACTGGGGCACTAAATCTGGACTAAGCTGAAATACTAGGACAATAATTCTTAATCCACTGTGGAACATTAACGGAGTGTTAAGACAGCAATTTGCTGTATATTTTGAACGTGGCTCCATTTTGTTTCCTCTCTGGAGATGCTGATTCACTGATGGAGTGATGTTCTTCCAGGCAAGAAAAGATTAACTAGAGACAACAGACTCAGAAGTAATAAATAAGGCTGTAGAACAAAACTGCCTGATATTATATTATTTTAGAAGCCGTATATAATCATGTCATCAGAGACATGTTGTGATGCAGAGTTATGATGCAGAGTTAAGATGGTGCCTCTAATCTTGTACTCTGCTAGTTCATAAGGTTGCAGAGTTTAAAACTCTGTATTTTACATTGCATCAGTCTAACACTGGGAGAGAGGTTTGCATCTATTTAGCTACAGCAACACTGATTCCTTTTGGCTCTCTTCTAACCCCATTGCAGTCAAAGTGTTTTTCAAAGAAAGGCTATTTCCTCTGCTTCCTGATGCAAAACTGAGATGCCGGAGATGAGGCAGGTCTTTCACTCCCTGAGAGCAACAGACCATGTAGTTGAAAGAAACTGTATTTCCTAATCCCTCCTTCTGTACACAGTAAATGGTCTCACTTTCTCCTTACTAGTGGGCTGCTGCAAAAAGGCTGCATGGCTGGAGCTCTGTTCTCTGATATCTAAGAGCACAAGCTGGGATCACCAGGCCTGTCAGAGAATTGTCACATCACTCTATCTGGAGGGATCGTCTTCAAAGCAAGCAGCAATTGATCAAAGATGAGGCTGTTGCTCTCCAGGCTAGGTTTTTTTTGAATGTCCAGTCCAGAAAAGAGCTGCCCAGAAAAGAGCTGCATTGATACTGTCATCTTGGCTGCTGTTAATACAGATGCTGGGAGCTTACTAGATCATCATTCCTCTGCCCTGGAACAAGCAGCACATTGGGAATTTTGAGCAGAAGGCAGAAGGAAGGAACTTACTAGCCTCTGAGGTTGCAGGAAGCCACACTGCTGCAGGACCCAGTGGTTGCCTCTTTTAATCCTGAGCAAAGTAACGGGAAAAAATTGATTGGTGACTGCTATCAGGTTATGCTTAGGTTTGGGTCTCTCTGTTTTCTGTATGTCTGGAACTCCACAAAAGCCCTCTTCCTCTGTCTGGGAAGTACAATCCACTCTTCCTAATGTAGAGTTTTAACCTGCTAAAGAGGACTGAAGAGATCTCAACCATTCTTTCTATGCAAAATCAGGATGGTTTTGAGAGTATGCTGTGTATCTGGGAGAGATCAGACTTGTAAGACATGCTAAAGAAGTTATCCCTCTCTTTCCTACAGGTGAGGGTGCTCTTCCAGCTGTGGAGCCCAGCTCCTAGCTGTAGGAAAGGCTGATTGCCTATGATGGTAGCTTACGGTGTCGGCCACTCTCACTTCATGCTTTGGGAGACTTCAGTTGGGGAACTGTCACAGCAGGGTCACAGTTGACATTCTTAGCACATTCCTTCCATTTCTTCTCCCTAGCAGAGCAATTGATATTCCACACAGTGCTGCCTCATTTCTGGTCAGGCTGTTCTTTACAGTTTATTTTTAAGGTTTCCCCTCAAAACATGCCTAGTAAGGGCTTTTGCGTAATTGCTACTCAGGATTTGCATTTCAGCACAGTATTTGGGGCTGGCTTCAGGCTCATGTCACCTCCCTACAGTGGTAATGCACACTGCTAACCTAATTGAATGATCTACACACAGCAATAATCTTCTGCTTTGGTTCTCAGAACAGCATCTTTCTTGACCACTTAAAGAAAAAAAAAAATTACTAATTCTGTTGCTTCTGCAGTATGTCTTAACTCATCTTCTAATAGAAGAAGGCTGCAGAATCTNGGTTCTCAGAACAGCATCTTTCTTGACCACTTAAAGAAAAAAAAATTTACTAATTCTGTTGCTTCTGCAGTATGTCTTAACTCATCTTCTAATAGAAGAAGGCTGCAGAATCTGTCATAAGAATTTTTGGGTATCTTTTTTCTAAGAAATTGTCAGATGTACCAGGTTTTGCAGCATTGAGGTAGGCCTGGCTGATTTGTGACTGGTGTTGTCAGAGACATAGTTATTTTATTTTTCCCTCCTTTATTTATCTGCTTCGTATTATCATCAGTGATAGCTTTGTTCATTTTTCTCCTTACTAGTTCATAAGGCTTCAACGTGACCATATTTGCTTTCCAAAGTATATTTCTAAAGTTCTCCTTCAGACTGAAATTTCCCGATTTCCATTAATTTCTGGATGATACTGTTTTAAGTATTTTCTTCACTCCTCTTCTTAGATAAATTATTCCCTCTTTTTTTTTTTTTTCCCTTTTTAATTTGTCCAGTGAGGCATTTCTATTTGTAAAGGTTCCTTGACGTTCTGCCTACACATTCCTTTTGTTTTGGATCATTTTAGAATTCTCCTATTCTAACTGTTCTTCCTAATAGGATGCTTGGACACTTGCATACGACTTTAAAACACCTGCCATTCTTACCTTTTCAATTGTTACTTTGCCCTGTTAGTTCTTTATGATCTTTCCTTGCTAGTTCCAAAAACTCTCTTTTTCTTTTCTTGTCAGATAATGTTCCTCAAGTTCAAACTCATGAGACTCTACCTGCCCCTGTCTGCCAGCATCCGTAACCTTTTCCTTATAAATAGTGCCAAGCACTCTGCCAATATGTCATAATAAGAACAAAGTAGGAAAAAGTACAGATGCTAATGACATTTATTCAGTTCTCCAAGTAATGATCCTTGGCTTCATCTCCTGCCAAAATGTCCTTGATATGCTGTCTTTTTGGTCTCTTGATACAGGTGTAAAAATTACCTTCCTCCTTATTCTTCTGCTGCAATTTTAGAAACTCTTGTTCCGAATTGCTAGTTTAACTGCTTTACTTGGCAAGTTTAACAACCTGAGTACCACTGGCCTATTTCTTTGATGATAAATGGAAGGGTAAGTAAGTGGGGGGTCAGCTACTGTCACATCATGTCCCTGCGTGATCACAGTCATTTTTTGGATTTGTAAGCCTTTTTGTATCTTTCTCTCCTAGTAAACAAACTGTTAAGGTAGCAAACAAACTAGTAAACTCCTGTCAAGACACAACTAAACTTATGCAGCCTACAAACCAAGGACTGCCTATTGGGAAAAATCTGTAGCCTTTGTCAGCCCCCAGACCATGTGCAGGCATTGTCTGTGAGAGTGTTAGCTGGTCCAGACCTGACCCATCCCAAAGCTGTGCCAGTGTAGAGGCTCTTAATTCCAAGCCTGTGTCCAAACCTAGAATTTGCACTTTTGGGTAGGGTGTATATTGTGCATTGTTCCTTGATTTTTTACTACTGTGACAGCTGGTGTTAAGACATAGGCTGAAGATCCCCCTCCTGTGCTTTGTGTTTCCATTCAGGGGAATGTTTCCATTACTGCAGTGAGATGTGGTTAAGCTCTACAGTACTGTGATAATAGGCAGACGGTGTTTTCTAACCCTTTCTTTTAAGGCACCCTTTCTCTACAGCTCATGCCAGCTACACATAAAAATGAGAGTATGGCAAATACGCTGACCTGGTTAAAGTACTTCAACTTGGAAGTCTTACATTCTTCCAGACTTTATGGATCTTAGGTATCAAGTAAGAACTTTCTGAAAATAGGAATCAGCCAAATCATAAACTCTGACCAGTTTTAATTTGGACACCCTCATAAGAAGCTTGTTAGAATTTGGCAGCTAAATTTCTGGCTGGTGACATCTTCAGCATGCATCTTTCATCCCTACAGCTTCCACCTGCCAGATCATCTGCCTGAGTGCTGCTCCATGCTGCAACTTAGCTGGAGGCTTCTCCTGTGAAAAGCAGATAATTGCAGGGTGAGGGGTGGGGAGCAGAGCCAGCAGGCAGGTAAAGCAGATTAAAAGGGCAAAGGTTGGAGACTGTACTAGGACTTGATATTAATAGAAGGAAGGAGCTGTGAGGAAGGACAATGAGCTGGGAGAAAGCAGAGCCCCCAGTCTGTTCTTTCTCATCCAGCATTAAAACAATCCAAGGCTTTCTTGAGTGTCCATGCTTCTTTGTTTGCTGGCAAGCGTCTGTGTTATCTGGTGATGAAGTACACATCTTACATCCCTCAAGTTTTTTGACTGAGTTTCTCCCTCATGCAGCTGATCCCTATGGATGATAACAGATGTCTGCTGTTACCAATTACTTATTAGCACATGTGGCAAAGATCTGTACTTGGAACCTAAAAGGTTTCAGTTCCATTTAGAGGTTACAAGGGTTTCATATAATGTCATTTATTTTCAGTTAATATGGGAAGTGACTTGATAATTACAATAAATTTCTAGGTACTTAAAATAAATACGAATTACTGTCCAGCTGAAAATTTTAACAATTACAATTTCACTTGAGACAAAATAGGGGGAAAAAAGGTACTGTGTGGTAACTTGTTTCTGGTACAGCATTAAAGTAAAATGCCCTTCTGTTTTTCCTTGGTGAGCTACGTCTTCTCAGGACAAACAGACATGAAGAAAAAGAGATGATCAAAGATTTTATGGAATGATGATTTTGTTCTTATAGATGCCATAAGGCAGGGCATAATCCAAAATCAACATACTATATGGTTTAATTGAAGGAAACCAATATGAAAAAAAACAGTTCTACCATTGAACATCTCGCTTAACTTATCTTTAATGTAAATGGTCAATGCAATTCTCCTCATGAAAATAAATCTCATTAAAAATAATTCACTTCTTCACACACATGTTGAGAAGAATGTTACTCAGATGCAGAGCAGAAGTGATGCTGGTTTTATAACAAAGACACCTTTGCTTTCCTTAGGTTTAATTTTTTTGATAAATCTTTCTAAAGGCAGCATCACTCAGTGGACTATCAGAGTCCTTAATGAATGTGAGTGAATGGAGGACTGTAAACCACCTTTTGAACCACAGCTGAGCAGTATGATTCTCACCCATTTTGCATGTAGGACATCTGACTAATTGAGGTAGTTAAAAGTACAAAAAAGTTTAAAGCTCAAAATCAGTGGATGGTGATTAAAGAGCAGATTTAGATCAAGAGCTCCAAGCCCACATTACCTCCGGGCTCTTATTCCCACAAGTTCTATGTGTTTAGGCTTGCAACCTCCTGGAGATTTTCAGTGGCTTTCTATTGAGTAGAAGTTGAGGTGAAAGGAAATACTATTTGAAACTATATAAAAATACAAAAAGCTGCATTATGCTTATAAATCATGACACCATCATATTATTATTCTCTTGGAGAAGTTTATGGAGCAGTAAAGCCACAATTCTGTACAGAACTGAAAGTCAATATCTATTTCCAGCGTTAGTTGGAAATACTGGTAGACATTGCAAACTAAGACAGAAAGAAAAATATTAATAGAGGCTTTTTTCCTATTATAGTCCCAGGTTACAAAACAAAAAAGTATATTGTCCTTTTTTGTATCTTTACAGAACTTCTTTTTCACCAAGCAATAAAGAATTAGACATTCCTAAACATTTGAGAGGACAAAGTCTGATGATACCTCTAGAGGCAGTGATCTCCCTGCCCTGTAAAGTGAGAAACTCTAATAAAACACATTTGTGTAGGAAGGAGGCAGAGAAAGAATTCAAATGATGTTTTAGTGGTATTATAAAATGCATACATAGAGGGCAGTGTAAGGTCATCAGAGCTTTTCTTTCAGGTTTATGATCCAAAAGGTGTTGTCTATGCCTGCATTCACTGTACTTCTGCATCGACTTTCCATCACTAGACTGAAGCTGGGTCATTTCAGTCCCATGACCCAAAAGGCAGTAAGATATGAAGTAGGCTGCTTAGCATATTACATTCTGTTTGGTATCTGTAATAGCCAGGAGGTGGCAGAGCAAGTCTGGATTACCAAAACTGAATCTCAGGCCGTAAGTATTTTCCAGTCCTGGATAGATGGTAAGTTGCTGCATTTCTCCCATTTGCACCATTTAGTGGCAACTGCCTGCACACCACTCACATTTGCAAGGCTATTAAGAGGTTCCCATCGAGCTTGCAGAGCTCTCTAGGAAATGCTGCCCAGTCCTTTTGAATTTTTTTTTTTTTAAATAATTTTGTACTGCTGACTCAATTCTGCTGTTGCTTACAGACTGTTTGACCAATTGGTCCTTTCAGCCACAAGAATGAATCTTCTCTGTGTTTCTGTCCTTGCAAAAAAATTACATTGGCTTTTGCCCACAACAGCAAGTGAAGGAAAGCACATTGTTACAGCAAGTGCTTGACAATTAGTATTGTATAAATATATGCATATAATTCTGCCAAAGTTAATGCAGATGCCCTCTCCTTTCTCCCTTCAGCTACTCCTTAGCACTGTGACTCATGAAAATCAGAGTGAAGGCACGTGAGAGGTCAGAGCAAATGAAGAAAGCAAATAGGGAATTACAAACTGGGTGATACCAACTGGGATGGTTTTTGTATGAACTCAAGCAGCAGGCTGTGTCTCTTAAACTAAACAGCTCTGGGGTGGGTCACCATATAATGGGGATTGCTGGCAGAAAATCAGATGTTGCTCAGAAGTATTGTCAGTAAACTGGTAGTCTACGTCAGTAAACTGGTAGTCTAAACTGTCTTCTTGTGAAATGACTATCAAATAAGCAACAGGCTCCAGCAAAACCTACCTTTTTCTTAAGAGCTGCTGGTTAGTAACAAAAAGTAAAGTTCATGAACAGAAAGAAGCTCCAAGATCTCTGTTTAGTTTAATGGCTGTAGCAACCCCATGATAGATATTGCTGCCTCCAAAAAAAAAGAAGGCATTTACTGTCCTCTGCCTCTCAAGCAGGTTTCCAGATGTTCCTTTTCCTGAGGCAGTCATAAGTAGGGAGCCAAGAGTCAAAGGGAAGCAGCAGTAAAAAGCGAGGCAAGAGTAAGCATTGTGTTATGGTTTGATCACCTTTAAGGAAATACGGAAGCATTTTGGATCTTGCTGTCTTAAAGGACTCGAAAACCAAATAGATGGCTCATCCTTTTAAGACTGCAAGAGGATTAGATGATGCTGGGATTTTTTTGAACACAAAGTCAGACACCGGAGAATTCTTTGCACTGAAAGTACTGAAGTTATTATGCTCTAAATTCTGCATTTATTGTCTGCTTCAAATGCCTGCTGGTTTCAAAGCAGCAACATACAACCCTAAATGGATGTAGTTGTCAAAGTCAACAATAGGAAGCACAGATAGAAAGAGATTTGATATCTTCTCTGCAGTCCTGCCTCTGGTCATAGTTAATGCTAGAACTACTCAGGCAAGGAAGCAAAACTGTATTTCTTCCAATTCCTCTGCTAGCAATTTTGTAGTTTTTTGAATTCTGAGAAGGACCAACTATATAGCTGGGGATAAATCCCAAAGAATATCATTGATATTCTGCTGGGTTTTTCCCTAACCTTCTAATGTTTTAGCCAACTATAGATGAGATCTATGCCCTGAACGCTAGTGCAGGCAGTGCCCCCCCAGACAGACTTGGCTCCAGACAGAACTGCTATGGTGAGGGAAGAGGTCACCTATCATGACCTTTGTGGTCCCTGAGTGCTCTGTGAACATCAGATGTAGATAGAGATGGCATCTGCAAGACCAACTTAACGTCCACAGGCAACTGAAGTGAGAGCAATTAGCACAAGGAGCCAGACAGACTCGTGGTGATCCTTTTAACTTCCAATTGCTGCTGGCCAGCTTGGAGTTAAAGTGAAATTATCCCCTGAAATATTTTGCAGTCTCTTCTCTGAGTTTTGCTGACAGTTCTGTACATACTATTGCAAGTCCTTTTCCATCAGTCTGAGGGCTGCAGCTGCCAGGAGGTCGTGCATTGCTCTATGCATCCAGGTCCAAACCTCTTATCTGAAACAATGGTGTTTGGATTGGAAATGCTATTTTGATTCTCCTCTTTTTTTAGTTACCCTAGCCTTGAAGATGATGGCTTAGAATAGCTGGAGTATTTAAAAACTCCACCAACTGCTGTGCTGACAAAACAGCAATTTATATGTATACAGTACTTGGGGCTAATCTCAGAAGTGAGTTCAGATGCTGAATGAACTTTTTTTTCCTTCATCATACAATGTATTAACTCGAGGTCATGCTCTACTGACACTTGGAAACAGCCCCCGTCTCGGTCAGTCAGGCATACACAGCAGGGGCTTCAAAGGCATTAACTAATAGCCAGGACTGATGTGAAATTCTGGGAGAAGGGAATAGAGGATAGCCTACAGAAATGGAAACACTCATGTTTGAAATTGCATCACAGTTATGTAGTGTCACAGTTATTTCATTCATGGCTTGTTTTGGGGATATCTACAAAACTAACTGATCATGGCTAAGTCAATTCGTTTTGTTTTGTATGGTTACAGTTTAAAAAGATTAAATGACACTTTGCAGTTCTGTGAACTGAAACACGGTGCTCTGTATGTCTTCACAAGAAGGAAGTAGTAACTGGATTTACTTCAAAGCTGTAAGAAAATGGAGAGAGCAGAGCTAATTATACTAGTGGTAACAGCTTTATTTCTTAAAGGAAAATTAATTGAGCAGCAATAAATAAAGGTGCTATTCACAAGAAGCCACTCATATTGCTCATGTGCAACATCACATAAATGCAAGGTTAGCAAGTGTGAGAATTAAGGTCATCTGTGCAATTGGTATGTAGGGGAAAATCTGTCCTTTCTTCTCCTTTTCTCTTTCTTTCTTTCCCCTTTCATGCTAGAAGCTTTGGGAGACATCTTCCACTGGTGCAAGACTAACTATTTTTGGATTGGGAGCAATTCCATATCTGATTAGAAGTAACATGTATAAATTAGCGGCATCTAATTCTGCATTTATATTCTCATCCCAGAATAACCAAGTACTTTATCAAAAGTTTGATAAGGCCTTATTGCATATGTGCTGTAGGGAATTGGTTATTTATATTTCATGGTCCCACAAATTGAGTCTGTAGAAGGAGCTATTGAGGATCACCATAGGCAATATTTTGACAGGAACTCAGTAATTTTAACTTTTGTACACTGCTCACTGAATAATGCTTTATGTTGCTAATTAGAAAATCTGTCCAGGGCACGAAAGCTAGGAGTATTCCATTTCAAAGAAGAAAATCGAGATTCTCTTGCTGTTTTGCCTCCCTTTATGCTCAGAATAGGTTTACTTAGCTGGTTGGAAGGAAGTGACTGACTCCCCTGTGTTATTAATGTTATTATCTGTCCATAGAATTATCAAGAACTGTCCTAGAAAAATATTAAAGCTGAGTCATATACCAATAAAAGCAAACAAATTCACTCAGGCAGTTGCAATAGTGAATTTCACTTACTCTTGCTGTGCCTAGGCAGAGTGTGGCATATGGTACTATAGTAATTTAATTTAATTTTGGAATTTCTTTTTGACACATTGGGAAGTCTAATCACATCTCAAATGGAGATACTGGAAAAGCAAAGGCAACTCTTTCAATATACTACAAACAAGTGGCTCTGTGCATCTTACTGCCACATGTAAAAGCATTTATGAGCATTACTAGAAAACTGAATGGGTATGATAAATGTTTAAATTCAATCTATTGAAAGACCTCTGTGTCTTTCGTGTGTACAGGCAACCAAGAAGTGTTCTCTAGAGGTTGAAGCAGAGTTTGTGTGCCGAACTCCTGACTATGTTTTGATCAAAGTGTGAAAAGCTCAGATGCTGCCTCAGTTTTCCAATACATTCAGCATGACACAGCCTATTCATTGATGACTACTGTGAGTTTTCAAAGTGAAAAGTGACACGTTAAGCAGGAGTTAGGATTGTTTACTAAGTGCAGTCACAAAGAGATTATCTTTTATTTTGAGAATACCAATTTTTAAGGCTATAGACATCAAAAAATGGTGATTTTTACAGGGCAGAATGCAAATTACTGAATGGCAGAGTATTATTATGGATCATAGAAAATGGAGATGTTAGGTGTTTTAATATGAGTGCTGTACTGACTCTCTGACCATCATTAAGTGAATATTGCTCTGAAGGGATGTTGTTCACAGTAATCCTGCTCTTGCTCATACCTGACTCACATCCCCTGCATTCTCATCAGGGATCTGTGTTTCTTATCATTCTGGCCTCCAAGGTACTCAGCCTCCTGTATAGATGTTTAGATGGCCTGGGGTCAAGCATCAAGGAGCAGTAGCAGTCAGTGCCAGAGCTTGCTGATGTGAAGATGTCATACAACTCTTGGGGTCCAACATGTATTCTTCCACTTCCAGCAGTTAAAATGCACTTAGGAGAAGTGACAGGGATCAGAGGGGAGCCAGAATGTGAGTCAGAAAGGTGCAAACTCTCTGTTAGAAAAGAATGGGCTTATCTGTTCATCATGTTCTTTTGTTTAACAGTCCTGGGTCCTATTTTATGTCACTGTAGAGAAACATCCAGACTTTGTGCATTAAGGATGTCAAAAAGCATACACCCATGGAGTAAAATGAGAAGGTTTTCACTAGACAATGTACTTAGTTGAGATTCGGGGTGAAGAGGGATTATTTTTACACCAGAATTGCATGATAGTTCATGAATGTCTCTATTAATACATTTGGTTTGGACTCCCCAAACCAAAATCCCCAAGGTCCCCACCAAATATGTCCTTCAAAACAAGGAAGGTGTTCTTTGAAAAGCCATGATTCTCCACATATACACAGAGTGAGAGTTGGACAGTCAAGGCTGCCGTGTTATCTACTTGTTCTTTTAATTAAGCTAGAATTTGCCAAAGCATATGAAGAATTCCTTATGCCACCGAGAAGAAGATAATATACTGAAAACACACAGCCTATTCTTCAACTTTTTCAGAAATAATTTTATTATATATTCTTATGCATTAAAAGTGTGTCCATGGAAATGTGGTGATTGTGAAAATTCTGCTTTCCACCAGCACCTGCTTCTTAAGCAGGCTAAATGTGGAAGCATATCATCAAGATTGAGCTGTGCAAACAGTGTATTCTCTGTTCTACAACAGCATGGGTAAAGCAGGAAAATCTGTATCTGGCTGAGTAGACCCAGAGTGAAATCTGACCCAAAAGCTTTAGCTTTGAGCTTCAGTTGTGCATTGCTGGGAGATTCATTTGTTTCAGTTTTTGAAGAGTATATGTGACTGAATTAGCCTTGAAAGATCCTGTTGGGATGATGAGAGAATTTATATTAGAAAATGTCAAAATGAAAAGTAGCAATTTTCAGAGAATCATAGAACTGTCTAGGTTAGAATGGACCTCTTAGGTCGTGCAGTCCAGCAATCAACCTAACACAGACATAAACCATCACTAAATTGTATCACTAAGCATTACATATACTCATCTTTTAAATATCTTCAGGGATGATGATTCCACCACTTCCCTGTGCACCCTAATCTGTTCTAGAATGTTTCCCCTCATTCTTTTTTTCCTTTTTACCAATCATGAGGGATTGTTCCAAATGCATTCAGATTTTACTAATAGCCTAAGTTATGGCCCAATTCTACATTTTTCTGCAAATAAGGCCATCATCCCAGATATGTGGCTCAGCTGTATTGTTAAAGTTTAAAACAAGGATGACACTAGAATAGGATGCCACAGACTGGAGGGAGAGGAGCTGTGGAAATCCTGTACCAGCAGCCATGTCACTATGTGTGTAGCACTGCAGCCCTGTAGGCAAAAGAGAAAGAAATGTAAAACCCTGGTAGCAGTGGAATAAAACAGCTTAGTAAACCTCACCTATGAGTTGCCTTGTTGCAAGCAAGTTTGTTTAATTAATTAGGAAAAAGTAGATGAATAAATTGGATGCAGATCCTTGGATGATAATTATTGACTGAAACTTCCAAATGTCTGTGCAACAACTCTCCTTTCTGCATATGGTATACATAGAAATGCCACACTCTGTCACTTTCCAAAACCTTGCAGAATTTGAGAGACATGCTTTTCCTGACAGAGCCCATATTGTAAACATGCATAACTTTTGCTGCAGCTAGTTGTTTCAAACCCAGAAAAATGGCATTGCATATTTGAAGTTCCCTCTTGAAAGCATTGTTTCGGGCCACACTAGCTCTGTGGAAGACCTCCTCAGAGCTGAGAGGCTGCACGTTTGCCCACAGGACTATTGGCTGATCAAAGATCCACAGTAGAATTCTCCTGGTCTGGAGACTGTAAGTTTTATTGATGATACAAACAATAGCTTGAACTAGTTGAAAGCCACTGTTTTAACATACTAATCAGTTTATCACAACTTAAAAAAAATAAAGAAATCATTATATCCTGTACCCTATAGCTGTGTGTTCATTACCCACATAGCTATGGGGCAAATACTTCCATGTATCTGATTTGGCTTCTTTCATTGTCAGATTGTACAGAAAAATGTATGTTGAAGAAAGAAGGAGAAAAAAATGGGAAAATGCATAGTTAATTGGATGGCCACTTCACACTCTCAAAAAGAGATACCACCAAAACACAGCATATCAGGATGGTGGTTCATACCAGTGGCAAAACTGATCAACTAAGTCATTAAGAACAACTCTTTTGAAAGTGACATGTCCTCACACCAACCAAGGACTACCCATCTGAGCTCACTAGATGTGTCAGTCCCTCTGTGACAGCTGGGTGCAGCTTTGGCTATAACCTCCAGGAAAAAATTGTAATGCATGGGCACTTCAGAGAACAGCACAATACAGAGGGCACTCTGGTGAAACACAAACATTTGGAATCTGCTCTCATCACTACGCATAGTTTCAAGTCTCTGCAGAATCCTCTTTCTCTAATACGTGAGCTGAAAGCATACTTCAAACATATCTCAGCGTCTTTGCATTCATTAAGATATTTATGTAGAGGTAGGATCTGCACTTGAGTCTACCTTGAAGGTGTAATTGTGTGTTGCTAATGTAATGGCGAAAGCTAGTGATCCAAATGGCAGCATATGAAAGGTCAATATGCAGAATGCAAGGTTGTGCACAGCAATTGGGCAAAAAATGGAATCTGATTTAATAGAATAAGAAAGAAGAGTGAGAGCAAAGGCAGTGAATGAGAGAGTTTCATGATAACTTTTAAAAATGGGTCCTGCAGAAGTGAAAACAAAAATCTTAACTCCTTCAATTAAATGGAATTAACGTCTTAAGAATAAATGCAATAGATAAAGCAAGACAGAAACAAACCCCAGAATCAGAGCGAGATATTTAACTGATGTAGGTGGGTGAAGATTTCAGAGAAGCTGAGTTTCCGTATGTATCATCATGGCAACATTATATGTATATCCCATGGATGTCCTTAAGACTTCATACGCCTTGGAAGTCAAATCATGGTATAAAATTCAGATCTCATAACCCCATTGAACATCCAGAAGAGCTTTCCACCAGGAGTCTGCATAGCACAAATGAAAGCAGAACATAACTCCTGCTCCTACTGTCATGTTTGCCACCATATTTTGTGTTTTCTTGTGTGTCATCTGACAAATCTGTGTAACTCTCAGTTCTACTGACAATCAGAAAATGCCAGAACCCAGTGCAGATTATATATTTGATTTCCTGCAGAAATTTAAGGTAGTATCATAACAAAAAAATCAGGCAATTTTCTTGCCTTGAAACTCTCTAGTGGTTACTGTTGTGCTTCTATCACTTCTTTGAGGTGCTTTCATTCACTTAAATGTAAAATGGCTTGGATGCTCATATAAGGTTTGTTTCACTATCTGATTAAATATTTTGTTTGCTACATAGCTGTTGCTCTTATAGCATTTGGATGAGTATATCACCTAACTAGACCCAGCTCCAATGAAGATTCGAATTTAAATCTTATGAAAATTGTGCAAAAAATTTCTGATCAAATCATAGGCAAGGACCTTCAAAGGCCACCTAGTCCAGCTCCCCTTCAGTAAGCATTTTGTACTATATCAGATTCCTCAGAGCCTCATCAAGCCTAGCCTTAATGAGGCTTTGATTTTCTTTGTTGGTTCTTCCCTTTCTTCTCTGCAGGTGTAAAACCTAAATATATAATTTTGGAAAAAAAGTCTTTATCCAACAGTATTAACCCAATTACTTGTCATCATGGATGGGACCATTACAGCCAGTACCATATTCATAGACACAAGTTATTGAATCATGTACTACAAATTGACTGAGTTTTTTATCTTTGTAATGAGATAGAAAGGAATGCAATGTGTCTACAACAGTGATAATAAAATCACAAAGGAAAAAGGCAGGAAAAGCACAAAGGGAACTTTGTGTCTCTCCTTGTACATGCTACTCATACTGATGTGAATTTTAAAGGACAAAATGGCTTGAAACCATGGTACCGCACTGATTTCTGTCATGTGAAGATCAGGTCTAGTATATTACCACTCTTTCTAGTGTTATACTCTGCTGAGGCCACAGAAGGGAGTTTTAAACACTACTACATGAACCTGCACTTCAAGAGGGAGGCAATTCAGAACAATGATACAGAAATGAAGATAGAGCTTTCAGTCTGAAACTTTGGAATGCCTGAGTCTCATGGAAGTTGTTCTCAGAAAGCCCTTGTTCCTTGCACAGTTCCAGTCTTATGGCTGCTTATTGGGAATTTGATCTGGGGAGACACTTTCTATAGCAATCTCCAAGGGGCATTCCAGGGAATGCAGGCTGTGGGTTTGTTCAGAGGGATCTTGAGCCACCTTGGAGCTCTGTCATGCTGGGAGGAGGGACCAGCCTGTCTATTCAGAGTCAGAGACGTGATGTTCTGGACTTACTGTATTTGCTGCATATGCCTCATGTGATGGTAAACCTTCATAAAGTCTCTGTTACTGGTCATTCCAAGCACTCAGCAAAAGAACAGATCTGTCATTTCTATTACAGAATTATATTTTACATATAGAAACAGTGTCTAAACAAGAATACATGTCTTACATCCACCAAGAGCTGTACCTAACCGTCACTTTTAAATATCTGGCAGGTGGGGCCGCCAGAGCAGTGTGTTCAGCTGGATCTTACAGCTACTCATTTTCCAGGGTCTGTTTCTTGCCTGAACTGAGATTGTCTTTGTGGAGGAGGCATGAAAAGAATTTTTCAAAACAAACAAACTAAACAAAGTCTGACTGGTCTCTTTAGCCTTTAGCTGGAAACCATTTCTTCTAAAGGAATCTCATCCAACAAGACAGTAATCATAGCTGTGGTGCTGAGAGCAAAACAACAAGCAATTTCCCATATTTTTGTCTTTCACGTTTTCCGCAAGTGCAGATAGCTTCAGTTACCTCCTCAAAGTCTGATGAGTTCCACAGTATGGCTAGTGATAAACTGCAAAGAGGAATTTTTATTCCCCTCCCTGACTTCTGCTTTTTGGTACCCTCAAGCCATTCCAGAGGAGCATTGAGTCCTAACTAATCACCTGCACAGAAATGCAAGGGGAAAGGAAGAGGCGGTGGCAGGAACAGTCTGTCTGAAATGTTGCAGATGAAAGACCTTCTGTGTGGCTGGCCTCTGAGTGCTGTGTGGTACGAAGGAGTTGAGTCATGCTCTGAATACCAGAGCATGAGTAAGTAAGCTCAGCCTCCTCTGAAGCTTGCTTTTATTGATGAGCTGTCAGCATTGGCTCCTGCTGCCAAGCTAGCTCTCTCTGCATGACTTCCTCTGCACTAGTCCTCTCTGCCCAAATAGGTAGTCTTATCCTCTTGGAGCCAGGACCAACCAGAGCCACCTGCCATCATGACTCACTGGCAACTGCCATAATTCTGGCATGACTAAGCAGCAGTGGTAATAAGACCAGAAAAGAGAGAAAGGAGTTCTACCTCATACAGCATCGCCATTATATATGAATAAAGACTGACTGTGTGAGCAGTGTAGGAAAAGAAACAGTAAGTCTTACCTGTATTGGCCCCAGTTTATCTGATAAACTGCTACTACTGATTGAGGTCCAAATTTTGAGAGGCCTAGTGCTAACTGAGAAACAGCTTTAGGTAATGTGAGAATGACCAAGATAGAAACTGCATTTAGAGGTGGAGTTTTCAAAGGAGGTAGGTTCCTGATGAAGTGCAAGAGGTATTGAGCATTACATTCATAGCAGGTTTCAGGCTGTCTGGAGGAGGGAGTCAGATCCTAGCCACAGATCTGGGCTTTTGTACCAAGCTCTGCATGATGCTGCTCTAAACCCATTTGCTTGCCCTTCTGAAAAGCTTGAAGACCACCCTGGTCAGGGAAACCTCATCTTCAAGCACAGTGGAGGAAGCAAGTTTTGGCTCGTTTGCTAATGTTTCCATTAAGGAAGTGACATATTTTAGTTAGAGAGTTAGCATTTTTTCAGTCGGTGTAAGAAGAAAACTGCCTGCCTGATCTGTGCTGATTTACACTGCTCTGGTACTCACTATGACTTGTTTTGTCAACAAACTCCACTGGGGAAGAATAACAAATGGAGTGTGTTCAATGAGTATTTTGGAATGACAGTGAGAAGAGATTGCAAGATTCAGGAACCAAAAAAGGGAGCAGCACTTCCCAAACAGCTTATTCACTTGGGTTTATTTGCTCAGTGAGCTGAGAGTAAATGTACAAGTCAGAGAAAGGTGCTGAGGCCAAATAGGCAGAGTGCCAGGGGGATGGCAGCTGGGACTCCAGGCACTCTTCCAGCTACTTGACAGCTATTGGACCTTATCAACAAGATCCTAAAGTAAGAACAGCATTGTCTACAGACCATGAAAACTTTTCCATCCATACCACCAGTGTACAAAAGAACACTTCCTTGCTCCATAGGTGAATTCTTTCTCTACAGCTCACCTAGCTATTGCCCTCTTAGCCAGGGCTGTTGGGCTCTCTTTGTCACTCTGTCCCCTTTTGCTAATCCCGTAATTAATAAAATTGCCCTAAATGGGAAACTGAGGAGTGTATAATGCAAGTGCTACCTCTAAACCACTCCATCCCACCTTCTTCTGTATGGACATACTGAATGGGTAAGGAGAATTAGATGCATTGGCAGTTTTCCTTGATCTAATTGACCCTATAGGAACTATTGCAAGCCTTCAAGATTCCCTGAGCTGTATGTTAGTTCAGGACAATAGAGAAACGCCACATTGTCTCTCCTGGAGCTGCTCTTTCTCTGATGATTTAATTGCTTCCTTGCAACTCTTACATGCCAAGATCTGTCTAGAACTTTACACAGAATGCCCATCCTTTAGAAGTTCAGCAGCACATGATGCAAATTTCTTCAGAAGAGCTTTTATTATATCGGTTGTCTGGCACAGAAAGAAAATTAGGTGAATATTCACTAGCCTTGGAACATTGCTTATTTAAATGCAGCATCAACTGAATATAAAGTTCCTTGCTTCTTGGCCAAATTATTCTGCAGTGTCACTTGTTCTACAGCTGCTGGATCCTCCTGCTCCTACATGGCAGCGTTTCAACAGTATCTGGAGGGAAAGTGTCTGTCTGTCATAACATTACATTGAGCTTTGTGAGTCTCCCCAGTGGCAGTCATTATATCACTGTTCAGTGATATTATTAGCGTATTTTCATCCAGCAACAGTCAATGTCAGATGGTTACATGATGGCATCAACATGTCAAAAAACACCAGACAAATGTCTTTTTACATGACCTCTTTAATGCAATGTCATAGATCATTTGCATGTTTAACAGCTCTCAAAACATTGATGTGTGAGTGCTTATAAAATAGATATCTTCTCACTAATTTTTTTCCTCCTTCAAGTGCCATGAGAAATTATTTAAGGAAGTTTTAATGAAATGCATCTGTCACTTATGAAGATAAATAGCCATGGTATGGCTTTCCATTACTGGAAATGGCAGAATTAAATTAGAAAATTACAATCCTCAGCATCTTCCCTGGCTTGTTTTTGCATAATGTGTTAGAAAATATGCCCACATAGGCAGAATGCTGCAATACCAATGGAGCATGCCATAAAACAAGACCTCTTTTTATGGTTGTTTTGTTAGTTTGCATTGGAGAATTTTCTCCCACGGATGATTTTTTGTCCTGTTTCTAGGCACCGCAGCCCAATTAGTGAAGGGAACTTTAACTAGAGTGACAAATAGGTAAAACCCTCTCTCTCTTCCAAAACCCAGTTCTGAACTTCACTCTGTATTGTGATGTAGCTCTGAAGCCAAATGAGAAGATCATGGTCGAGCATATGATCCAGGCTGTGTAATTCCTCAGATCCCATCTCCTTTTCCATTAAATGGAGTAAAAATAGCATTATCACTGAAATCCTTGAAGCCACACCTTGGACAATAGGAATAAATATTGTATTCTGACTCTTAATGGATAAAAAGATTGCTATTTAAGGAAACATTTAAATGAGAAATGGGATGGTGTGCAATTGTCTTTTCAGATGGAATGGGCTCCTCATAACTCCTGATTAGCAAGCTGGTCTTTTTGTCCTCAGAAGCAGATTGTTGATAATTAGTTTTGTCTTTTAAAGTGAAATCATAGACTCCTTAGAGTCTGTCCCAGTTAGAGTAAACCCGAATGTGATTTCAGCCTTTAACCTTGCTATGTCTATGAGCAGGGAGGTAGCAACTGAACTAAGCACATGCTAAAAAGTCCCTTTTGTTTCTCACCTGTGGTTCCAGCAGGTAATGGAGGATGCATGCAGAACGGTTGTGTTCCTCAGCCCTCCCACCTGCTCCACCACAGCAGCATATGCTCCTGCTCCCCTGCTCCATTCACTTCCCACTTACATGGAGCTCTTCTACTGGTGTTCCTTGTTTTTCTCTCTTTCATTTTTTATGGCATGTGATTTTGCAATTTTTGCTGCTCAGGCTTCAGATGAGGCAGGAACACCTTATCCCTTGCTGCCCAAACTCAAGTTCCCTTCTAGACACTTTCCTAATGAATGCTGATCCCTTGCTTCCTGGATAAATGCTTCAACTACTGTGCTTTTATTCAAAGTTGGTCATCAGTGCTCTAATGCCATTCACCAGCTGGTGTGTAGCTGTTACACTGCAGTTCATGCTGAGCCCAGCGTTGTCTGTGCATGTCAGGAGTGTTCAGCCAGGGCTCCCGCAGACACAAGGAAGGGCTGCTTTGCATCAGATCTTGTGGGTAGCCAAATGCAGATACAGAGGTTGATGTGAGCAGAGAATGTTCTTGTCACTAATGAATGTAACAGATTTAAAAGGGAGAGAAAGAAATTTCCCTATCACATTTAAAAAATCTATGTTACTTTTGTTGTTCCCGTTCATTTCAACCTTTCCTGAAACATCCCAGAAATCCCTGTAAGGAAAGGAAGTAGCTGAGGCTGGGTGGGGGAGAAGGAGGGGAGTAACTAAAAGTTCCAGTTTATTGGATATATTTTGGGGAATCCCAGAGTACTCTAAGAACAGGAGGCAAGCAGATGAAACATATGGGGCATGAAGATGGACTTGTCAAGAGATGAGAGCTCTAAAAGCCCCAGTTGCTTTCCTTTCAGCCTCATCTTAATTGAACTGCTCTGATAACAGCAACCCTGCATGAAGTAAATGCTGGTTATCCTAGCTTTGACCTTCAGTAATCCTCTAGGAGGGAGGATAGGGATGCACACCACTTCACTTTCTCCCTGATTATACAAAGGAAGAAATAGTCAGATTTGAATACCCACATGAACAGGAGCAGCATAATTGATGAGGAAGAAATAGCACCAAGGTCACAGAGAATCCGCATAAGCAGTGGTCAGTGTGGCAGCAGTAATTAGCTATTGGTTCTTGCAGATGGCAACACATCCCTGTAACACTCCCAGACAATGGTGGCACTTTTTTGACTATTTATATCCCAATTTTAGCATGTTTTGCTGACCGTGGTAGGGAATGGTTTATCCTAGGAAGTTTTGAAATTTGATTACATTTAGGTCACCTGGCACTACTCTACATGTTATTAATAATAACACAATGAACAAACTCATAAAAATCCATCTTCATTGTTTAACTCTGTGACTTTTATCCACAGTATATTGTACACGTTGACTGCATGCTGTCATTTTTTTCTATATGCAATACCCCTTAATTTTAGCAAGTCACAACTTGTTCTCTGTCCCTCCATGCAGTCTGGCCAGAGTCTGAACAGACTCAGCTGTGTTTCTCTGCTTCATTGGCTTTCCATCTCATTTAAAGTCTTAGCAGAAAACTCCTCCCTTCATCCTTACTTGTTACTTCCTGCTCTTATTTATCTCTAAAACTACAGTACTGGTTTCTGTAAAGCAGGGGAGAGATGAAGTTTGGATGGCAGACAGACTTCAAAGATTTAGTCCTTTACTTACTAAGACATGTGTCTGTCCTGGAGGCAAAAAGCTGCTGTCGCAAGTAAAACCTTCAAGGCCAAGTGGATCTGCAAACCAAGTGGACTTTCTTCTGGGTTACATAGTGTAAAGGATTTTTTCAGAGGATTCCTAATTGTAAATGCTAGCATCAGCTCCAAAGCACATAGGCTTCATGGACTACAGAAATACTATAACAGTGTATGCTGTCCCAGCATGGACAAGGGACCTGGGAGCCAGTTGGCCCTGTATAATTAGCAAAGCAAGAAGATAAATGATCAGTGGGCTGAGCCACAGGGAGGTTGTAGAAGGGAAATGGTCTTTCATGTCAGATTCTGATAAAGGTCAGATTAGAGGGAAGGAGTGGAGAGGCTGACGGTTGTATCCAGAATGGGCAGAAAGGCTGGGATTTTTTTGGAGGGAAAAGCAGAATTGAGCCTTTTTAAAACCTCTGCCTTTCAAGAAGCCTCGACAAGACAGTAATTGGCTGGAATGCTGTGCATGGTTGTGTGGTAATAATGCAGAATGATTACTGCCTTGGCAAAATGCTGCCTCTTTCCACATCTCACCATACTGATTCAGTTTTGGATGCAAGCAATAGAAACAGCATTGCACATCGTGACATATCACTAAAGACAAAGAGGATAAAATGATTGCTGGGTATGAGACATTCTTCTAGCATCATGCACATTTAATCATCCTTCATGATTCAAAATTTTGAAACTCACTGTTACTCCAAGTCTGGAAGGCCTGCATCCTGGTGTGTCATCCTGTGCACCATGGAACAGCTGCTTGCCTTATTCCACCAACCCTTACCTGATACAGAACACTATTCCTGAATTTCAGACTGTCACCAAACTTTTCAACTGCAGCAATTGTCTATGACAAGAAAGGAAGCAAAAGATTGATTTTGTCAGTAACATTTAGGATATGTCACAATAAATTCTCAGGTAGTCTTAGGTGGTGGACAAGCCTGTGCCCTTCAGCAAGAAGACTAGGAAGAAATTACCTACTGACATCAGATATGGCAATCAGTGGAAACCTAGGTATGTGGACAAAAAATAAACAAAGCCACCTGGAAGATTTGAATACTTTGAGGAATGCCTTTGCATCAGTCTCTACTTCTGCTCTTCCTCTGTGGCTAATCCTTTATACTTCAGGGCAAAGGCAAAAATTCTTCCTATCCCTGGCAGGTAATCAGTGAAAGGTTCAGAGCATGGAATAAATTTTATATTAATACTTCACATAGGCAAGAACTTCAACACTTAGTTGTTCAAGTGTTTTGTTTTTTTTTCAAACCCACTTGGTCATTCAAGGACTCGGATCACAAGTTTAATTGGAGGTTCTTTTCCCATCACTATTCTGTTTGAAAGAATGTCAGAAGAATGTCATTCTTCTGATGGTCGGAAACCTCCAAATTTTCCAGTCTAAATTTATTCACGACCAATTAATATCTATTTGATCTTGTTGCAGCATTACCTTTTAGGTTAAATATTTCTTCTCCCTTGCCAATATTTACTCCTCGATGTATCTGTGAAATGTTATTATCTCCCATCTAGTCTCATTTTGCCTGGCCAAATAAACCAACTTATCTCTTTTGTAAGATCTTCTGTGCCTGAACTCATCATAGAAATGTTCCTCTGCACCCCTTCTAATTTCAGTTTGTCTTTTTTGAACAGAGATAACAGGAACTGTAGTATCTAAAACGAGGCCTTACCAACAGGGTATGTGGTATTTCCCTGTCTCCAGCTACAAAGCCTGGCTGAAGCACTCTTGAATCAGGCTACCTTTTCATCTCCACAGCACATAGACGGCTACTAGTCATCCAGCACTGGGAGAGAAGCTCAGGTTCTCCATGTGGGCAGCATGTTAATTCTGTGTGATTTGCTTGGGTGTCAAAGGAAATGTGTGTCAGGAAGACAGAAGTTATGCTTCTATGGCAAATTTGTTCTTTTATGCAGAGCAGTTCCCAATACAAATATTCCGGAAAAAAATTGTGGAGTGGAAATTTCCACTCTCCCTTCACATGAATACAACATGCTTTTAAATCAGAGGCCTAACTCCTAAGAGGACCTTGTAAGCAAACACAAAGAGACAAAGCTATTTTGGACCTTGCTTTGCTGAAATGTGGGATTTTCTGCCTTGTTTTGTTTTAATTAAAATAACTTTAGAGAAAGATGAAAAACAAAGACTTGCAAGTCTGAAGTCAAAGGAAATAAAACATTCTCAGAAGTCCTAATCTCCAAGGGCCTCGTCTCAACTTCAGGAGAGGCTCAGCTTGCTCTGCACCTCTCTGGATTAGGGTCTGAGAAAAGCAAACAATCTTTCCTGCCAAGGGCAGTGGCGTTATGGGCTCTTGTGTGCCAAGCACAGCATGTACCAGAAGTTTAAATTATTTTTGAACTAGGAAATATGTAAGAAAAGTGTGTGATTATTTGCAGGGGAGAGTTATGGAAATTATATATGGAAGCAAGTTTATGTGTGGCTTGGGTTTGTTTTGTTTTTAAGATTATAAAGCAATCAGGAAAGGATATACTGAAACAGTTCAATTTGACAGATTATTAAAATGTTGTTATTTCTTGTTTTAATGGGTTTTTCTTCTTTTCTTGTTTGGATGCCAATCCAAGCATTTAGAGCAGTCAAGACGAATATTAAATGTGTTTAAGATACGTTCAAGAGCTTCCCAGCGATAGTAATATAATGTGTGAGCATTCTGCATGGCCAAGCCTGCACTGACTTGTGAAGATAAATTTCACACTGGTTGCACTGAAGTTTGATGCAGGTAATGATGACACAGAATTGGACCCCTTCTTTATACTAAGCATTTGGAAAATAGAGAACAGTTCTCATTCTTCTTGGGGCTGTACACAGGTGAGCAGTTGCTCTTACTGTTGTGCCAGTTCAAGGTTGGACAATGTTTGAATATTGCACTTGTTGAAAAAATACAGATTGAAGTCAGTCAGATCTGATTCTGAACCAGTGTTGATATTAAATTTGTTAGCAACAGAAATTTCTGTGTTAAAGCTAAAATTGTTTGTTTGCTCTTTCCCAGAGGAGAATGTTTCATTAAAACATTTACACTTTAAGTTTTGAAATAGAAGGACAAACAAAAACAACCTAAAAACGACCTGACATTTTATTTTATTGAAAATGAATATTGGGAGGAAATAGAAGAGGGGAATTAGGGAGAATTTCATGCTGGAAAGACATTCTCCTTTGTTTGCCTGTTTATTTTAGGTCTGAACAAATCAAACCACTTTTTTGATTTTTCATTTGGCTGGTGCTCTTGATCTTTGGGGCTGCCAGTAAGTCTTAGAAGACCTGCAAAACAGCCTGCTGTCATCCTGCTTGCTTGCTTGCCTCCAAAGTTGATGTCTGAGGTTTTAGGTGCAAGCCACAACTTAGTTTTTAGTAGACTTTGATGCATTTTTCTGACATTATTTGGTTCCATCAGTTCAGCCTCTTGCATACACAAAGCAGTGTGAACAAAGTGTTACCTGCATTCAAGAAGCGACAGACAAATCCATGAAGCTAAATAAACAGAGCTCCATCCTTGTCAATACCCTTTCATGCCGTCTTAGTGGACTCAGTGTAACTGAGAACCAGGCCCAGTGTCACTCCCCATGTAGATGTCTCATGTCTTTGCAAAGTGTGATACAAATAAGTACTTGCAGCAGTTTCTCAGCTATTTATGATGTATAGGAGAGTAATCTCAGCACATTTTCAAGACAATTAGGATGCAGTAAGATTAAATGACAGACCTGTTGTTACTTAACAATTAATTTGTTAAATATAATTGTTTAATTAGAAACTCTTGTCTTCCTTTTACCTGGCCAGACCTTCTCTGTTGTAACATAGGGAATAAAATATCAACAGACCTCTCCATCAGAAATCTGTAATGCTTCACTGAAGACTTGCTTGGCGGGCTCCATAGATACTCTGGGACACCATCCAAGAAGGTCCCAAAGAAATTAATTGTCTTCTAGACTGTTGTGAAATATAGGTCAGGCTTTCATGGTTGTGCTAAAGCAAAGATAACTTTAATCATCTAGGACAGACAGTAAAACCTGAAGAAAGTGGAAGTTTTAACATAAATAACATTCTTACTGCCCTGGAGGTATCCTTCACTTAAAAAAAATGGGAAAAAAGGAAAAGGGAAAAGAGAAACAAACAGACAAGCAATTCGTAATTCTGGGGCATCTTTTATCATCTTCTCTTGCTCATTCAACCTCTTTATTCCTAGCTGCCTTTCAATCTCCAGAGTATGAGGCCAGTTTTTCAAAAGTGGAAACTGAATTAGAAATGTTAAGTGACTCAATCAGAGAAAATATCCCACATAACAAAGAGTTCAGAAACTTAGGACTCCCCCTCCAACATCTGAGTCATCAAATAGTACCCCTCTGGAATTATTAAAACCATCCCAGGGAGATGATACAGACAACTCCATTGGGTTGCAATTAATGAGGTTCTAATGAAACTTGCTTTTTAGCCTATTATGAAACTACTTCAGGCTCCAGTGTGCTGCCTTTGCAGGGGAAGCAGAGTCACACTGTTATGACACTATTCTCCTCTGCTAAGTTCTTCCAGAGCTGATATGCAATAGCCCAGGGATAATACCTAGTAGTGACTTTTACATCTTCGTCAGCCATATGAATAAATATGAACATATATCAGCTTGGCATATTTGTAGAGCATTTTGTAGTGATTTTGCTTCTTAGAACACATTCTTCGTCATATTGGGGAAAGAGCAAGTTAATTTTCAACCTTCTTTCGCTGAGTGAGTTAGTGAGTCTCTATCTCCTTGATGCCAATTTGCAGCACCAGTGTCAGAAAGGATGATCATCAGCACTTATTTCCTGGATGACTTCAGAAATATCAAGACAAACTGCACTTATTCAAGGATACATTTCTCAATGCTCTTAGGCTTTCCTGGTGTCTTAAAATCAGCAGCCATTTAACCACACTATGACTTTTTTTGTATTTTTTCTAACTTGGTGCAGCAAATATTGATCATGACTGAGATAGCAATTGAGTTCATTCATGATAATAGATGGATGCATGCATTGAAGCTTCTTTAAAAGCAAGAATCAACTTTAATTGCCTGAAGAGACATGAGATGATATTGCAGCAGATTTGAACCTATCAATAACAGTAAACTCAAGGTTTACCTCAGCTTGTTTATGCTTGTTAATATTAAAGCTTCACGTGGAACAGAAAGACGGCTAAAAGGGGCATTCCAGACAGAATACTGGCCTGATTATGTAGCTTTTATAAAACATCCTCATAAATCACTAGTCATTTCTTCATACAGAGTTTCAGAACTTTCTTGAAAAGACCCTGGTCTCAATTAACTGTGGAGATTTTTTTCTACATTACCTGAAAAATCTGGAAATTTGGGATTTGTTTTATGCCCTATCACTGTATTTGCCATAGGAACAGAGGACCAGAAGGGATCACTGAGTTCCTATGGTATAGTGCAGAGGAAGAATGCCTATGTTTTTTTTTTTCAAATGTCTACTGGAAAACCAGAAGCACTTATAAATATGTCCACATATTTCCATGAATTATTTGAGGGGCTTCTGTAAACTAGGACCTTCAAGACATTGACAAAAGGCTGCTTCAGGCCAATAATAGTGGCTGGCAGACATACCACAGTACCTCTCAAATTTTAGTAAATCTTGGTGCACTTGGCAATGACTTCCATTTCTGTAAGATTTTCCAAGCAGAAAAAACAAGCCAAGAAGAGAACATTAGTAATACAGGGATGAGGGTAAGGTACCATTTTCATATATTATTCCAGAACTGCATGGTCTTCCTTTGGAACTTAGCATTACCATTGCTTCAAGGAAGGGAGCTTTGTCTCGGAGCTTCATGACCCTGATAGCATGGCACCTAGTTTATGTATGCCAAAGCACCTGAGAAATAGTTCCAAATTAGGATGGTAGGATTTCATCGCCAAGCTGGACCAAGAGAAATGGTGAAACACATCTCTGGTTTCTTCAGTCTATTCTATATACACTCGACATTATCTGAAACCAAGTCCTTTATTAAAATTGGCAGGCATGTGAAGAGGACTCGTGAGGACAGTTTCCACTGCAACTCTGCAATAGACAAAATTTTCTTTTTTTCTGGATTTACGATGAAACTAAATTATATATTTATTATGAGGTTATTTTTAAAAAATTTTTATTAAAAAAACTCTCCTGTGGTTGGCAGCGTGTCTAAAGCTGACATCAGCAACATCTGGGAGCACAGAGTAACACCTCACAGATGCCAGGCAACAGTCTCACTGAAGCTAATGGGAAAAGCGTTTGTTCATCACGTATGAAAATTAGGCCCCCAGCCAACATTTTCCCATTTTAAGTTAGACACTGCAGTTGCTACTGAGTCTCACAAGCATGTTCCAAATGTGCCTGCAACAGCATTACATTTTTCAGCCATGAAACTCTATTGAGATTAGGCATTACTGTCCTTTTTATGCAACTTGAAAAGTTTAGAGCAAAGGCAAAAGGATGTTTGGCAGATTTGTCACATGGAAAGGCAATACTCTTCAGGAATTCCTGACACTGCCTGCTTCCCCTCTGCAACAGCTAAAGGAGACCATACACCCATCCACTCTTGAGCAGTCCTGAATTTGGGGGAAGCATTACTTTAGGAAATTAGTAAGGAAAAGCAACCCGTAAGTGCAGTGGGTTCATCTTCATCAAGCATTTTGTTGATTTTGCTGTCAGGCTTAAATACCAGCTTACAAGTAGACTGAAAAGTCCGTGCCCTGAAGTCTCTTGTATATGCGCTCATTGTTCATTATTTACCTTGCAATTCCTTAGTCAGCATTAAATTGGCTGCGCAGAGAGAAATAGCTTTGTCTATTTTTTTATTTGAAATAGGAAAAATCATGTTTCTGTGATAATACAACTAACATTAAACAAAATGACTGGATGCATACACCTGCCTGAATCTAAGGTCATGGTACACCTCTCAGAAAAGGTAATTTTCATTCTGTTTGCAATAAGATAAGATAAGACCTATGATCCTAACATGATAATCCGAGGAGTCTCAGTGAACTTGTTCCACTTCCAGAGAATGAGGCTTAAGAATGTTATTGCCTATAAGGAATTCAGAAATTCTTTCAAGAGTCACTGATGTGCCAAGCCAAAAGCCTAGAAAGCAGACCTGAAATAATTTGTTCACAGCAGTTTTGGGGGGAGTGTGCCTGTGCACTAAGGAGAGCATCTGGCTGATGCTCTGAAAGAGCAAAATCATTAATGGTTGGCTTGTATGTGAAATGCCTCCTCATGTAGCTTTGCTTCAGAGTCTGGTATGTAAAGAGTAGAAAAGTCCCAGAAAGGTGATTCAAAAGGACTGTGTCAGTAGGAGTCTATGACCCAGCCAAAATTACAAAGTACTTCAGGCACATGAAGTTTGGACAGGAAAGAGGAAGGCAGTGTGCCCTTCTTAAGAGGGCGGCTAGCTGAGGGAGAGGGATATAGCTACAAAAGAGAGACAGGTTCTGTGTTTCAGAGGAAAAGCTGTGACCTCAGGAGGAAGTACCTCCTGAGTACCTCAAAAGCCCAAGAATCAATGACAGCAGTTAGGGAATGGAGGCAGATAAAACTACACAATGTTTTTATTTTATTTATGCTTCCTTGCATGCATCAGTATGCAAAGGTGATTGTGCTTCTGAAACTTTTCATAAGCATGTCTGTATGTTTTAGCCATATGATTAAGTAAAACCCTGAAGAAGTGAATTGTTAGTCCAGAGCATCTTTAGGGAAAATAATTTAAGCTATGAAGCAATTAGCACCAGCCTTGAGGACTTAGGTAAACTTAGCTACAGGTTGCTCTTCCCCTGCAAGGCTCAGAGGCAGGGAACCTGCATGCCAGAATTCATTGGTTCTGCTGTCTATTCAGGTGTATCTGAGGAATGGCAAGAACCAGCTGGGAGCTGCCTAATAAGTTCCTGGATAGTTAGAGTTCTTGCCAGCATGAAAGGAAACCACACCAAGAGCTCTTTAGAGAGGTCTTGTTTCTGGAAACTGTGCTTTTTATTGGTCAGTATAGGTTCAGGCTTCACACCGGGCACATTATGCTGTGCTGAAATGTTTTTTATTACCCAATATAGGTCTTTTGAATTAATGTGGTGAGAACATAAGGATAAACATGTCTTTACCAACAAATGTACTGATTGAAAACAGACAATGTACAAATAAATGTTACTAAAACTGCTGACTTTGGGATGTATGTTAGGCTTTGATATATATATTAGGTGGATCCCAGCAAGCCTGTAAATTCTGAGTATCTTGGAGCCAATGGGGAAAGGAATAGGACTGCCTGTGGCAGGGAGTTAGGATTAAAAAGGAGGCTATGTCCTCTAGAAATTTAAGAAATCCCCACTGAGGAATGCTTCAGTGGACTCTCCCTTTATTTGAATAAAGTTAACTCTTTCAGAACTCCTGTCTCCTTTGTGAGCACTGACCTCTGGCAAGAGGATGTTTCTGCACAAGGTTCAACTGAGTCCTCCTGGAGAAACTGCTTCCTCTGTGAGGTCTTTTGGTATCTGCAGAAGAGGGATGCTGCAGCTAGCTTGACCACTTTAAAAATTTCAGCCATCACTTCAAATGCCATAAAAATGGCCTTTTCCGTCTTGTGAGCAGTGTTCCCTTGAGGGCACTGAAGCAAAGCAAGTTCATATTTGTGCTCATTCAGGTGATCAGGGAAGAAGTCACACTTCATTGGTGATGTGTTTGATCCTACATGGGATGAAAAGAACAACATGGACGGCACAAACATGATGCTTACCAGCTTCCACCCTGCTCTGTTCTCACCCATATGCTTTATAACTTCTCTGGTGCACACCAGCATCCAAAGAGGGGTAAACTCTGGTACAGATTTAAAGGCAGATCTCTGCATTTATGCAAGATGAGGTCAGAATTACAGGCAGGAAAGGTAATGTCAAATGTCCTTGCACTGTTTTACATTGTACTAAAAGTAAGGTAAGACTGGACTATTTTTTTTTTTTAAAGAGAAAGACAATTCCCCTATCATAAGCACAGTAATTCATCTTATTCCATTTTTATTCCAAAATGTGCTTTATAGGGTGTTTTTTCCTATTTTATAGCCTGACACACTTTCAGCATTGATTTGTTTGTTTTTCTTAATGGATAAAACTGTTGTGCTGATGCACCCTGGTGCTGGGTGATATTAACAATCAGTGGATCGTGGCTGACACTTGAAAGTGTGGGCATTAAGTGATGGATTAAACTTGTCATTCAAAAGCTCCATCCTGCTTTTATCTGTGGTGTGCTCTGTCCTTGATAAAGATTCGTACCAAATAAGAAAAAATGCTTGGAGTGTTCAGTAAGAAGAGAAGAGAGATGAATCTGGATGAAAGTAAAAATATATTTCATATAAGTGATGACTCATCTATTTTTATTTCCCATGTATAATTCCAGGGATGTGTAGAAAGCTGTGAGTAGTGGATACTCAATGAAAAGCAGCTTGGCTGGAACCGAGCACCCAATTTGCAATCAGACTCTTAATTAGAACACAAACAACATCAAATAGTAACATTATCACCTATAATTGGTGCAACAGAAAGAAATACTAATTGTGACATTAGCAGCCAGACTGCTTTCAGGGAGGATCTCTTGTTAAAATGCAAACACGCTAATTGACATGATGAGGAAGATGAGAAAAAGAATGTAATAAAAGAGGCTATTATGCTTTATCTTGGGAAATAGAAAGCTACTTTGGAAACACTCAATAACCAAAGAAAAGAGCGGGTAGCTTAAGAAAGTAGTGAATGAAATAATGAGCACTGTTGATTCGCTGTCCTTGCGTTCGGGACCCAGAGTGATGAGGAAAAGCCAAAATCTAGTTTCTGCCTCATTAGTGTAAATTCAAAGTAGCTTCATTGAAGTCAGTATGGTTCAGAGTTACAGTCTTTTAGATCTGGCTTCTCAATTACAAGCTCTGGATCAAAGTCTTGCTATGCCTGGGACTCTGTGCAGTAAGGCACAGAGAAGGAAGTCAATCTGTGCCCTTCTAAAAATTGTATGCAAACTGGACAGCAATTGTTCTGCCTAACCCCAGTAAGGAAAGATCTACCAAAGTATATCACAGAATAATAGAATCTGTTGAGTTGGAAGGGACCTTCAAAAGCCATCTAGTCCAACTGCCCTGAGTGAACAGGGACATCCTGTACTGGATCAAGTTGCTCAGATGTTCATCAAACCTAACCTTGAATATTTCCAGGAATGGGGTCTCCACCACCAATCTGGACAACTTGTTCCAGTGCTGGCAACCCACTGCACTAATGCACCTCTCAGGCAGTTTACCTCAGCAGGCTTCATAAGCAAAATCACACTGCAAGGAGAGACTATGGGTTGCTTCTCCATGAAAGGTGATTTCTTCCTACACCGAGGTGATGACACAGTTCACAGTCTCAGCTAAGTACAAGCAGAAATGTTGAAATAAAGCAATTGCTGATGCTTTTTCAGTCTAATAAATACTCATCCTCAACTCACAGTACTCCAGTTTCCAATAGTATTCCAACTGATTTTGAGTCCACATGATACTGCTCAGCTCTATTGCCCTAGTAATATTTCCCATGAAGTTCTGGCAAAGGTTTGCTAGGCTGAGGATATGTGAAATTTACTGGGTCTTTTCCAACATCCACACGGTTGCAATTACAGCCCCAACAGAAAATACGGTTTTCCTGGCATAAACTTTTTAGTGTTTGAGGACTGTGCGTCTTTTATCAGCAGAATGTGCCTCTCAGGGGTGTCACACCTTCAGCTCTTGCACACCATGATGCTGCCATTGAAGTCCTCCATCTGGCATCTTCTCTTTCTACGTTTTTACTGGCTCTGAAATGCAGACTTACCAATGTGACTTTTCCCCTCCATTGTAAAGGTTAGTACTGTATTTAATCCCCCCTTCCCTCATCCTTTGAGACCTCCTTGGTTTTCCTGCGCTTTTCAAAATTAATTGCCAGTGACATAGTCAATTCATTAGCTAAATTAAAAACCCAAGAAGCATATTGTCCAGATCTGCTGATCCAAACTTATCAGAGAGCTGTGCAAAGTATTTTCTTACCTGGGCTTCATTAGTGGCTGTATTAGCCAGGCTTCTATTCCTTCACAAATGTCCATACCACTCTTCTTGCTAAAGACAAATTAAAAAAGGAGATAAAAAGGCAGTCCAGCATCTCAACCACTGGAGATACCTCATTGATTTCTTTGCCTCTCTTCATCCCTTAATGCGTCCATTTTCACTTTTTCCTCTTTCAATGTATTATCGTCTGCTCCTGTTTCATTTGAAGCCTATTAATAAAGACACTTCTTCATTCCAGTTTTCAGCTCTAACCTTCTCGTGTTCCATGGGAATGAAACAAGGTGAGAAAAGTTCAGTGAGAAGAGTACATATCTGCATCTTTGATGCACCAAATTTCCTTGGGATTCTTAAATAACAATCTCTTATCTGCCATGGCAGTCTCAGAATCCTCTTTTTTCCCCCAAAAAACCACAGGCAGAATATTTTAGTGAGTGGTGCAGGTACTTCAGGAACCCAGGGCTGCAAAGCCAAATGCTGGCAAAGGCCACCTTCCCTTTGGCTTGTCTCCATGATTCTCATGGCTTTTTCCATATTGTCCCCAAGGGAACATGCCCAAAACAGGTGGCTGAGCCTCTTGAGTCTGTACCAAATAGCTGACCAGAAACAAATTCCTATTCTTCTAGGCTGGGCACATGACAAAACCTCCTGTTCAACAGGTTTTCTGGCAAACACCAAGAAGTCAGAGCCAGAGAGATCATGAAGGTTTCCACTCCATAAAACAGCACCCACCAGTACAACAGTGGAGTGTGGGAGAAGACTGCATTGTGTCACCACAAAATTTTTATCTTATTCTGAGTAGAAATCAAAGTTCCTAGTCATGCTAGCCTGATTCTGTCACTAGGGCCATCTTGGACTTCTCAGTTAAGACAAAGGTCAGTGAGACATCTGTACAATTTCCAAGATAAAGAGTAAATTTGGGAAGAGATGGTCTATCTTAGCAAGATGATGGGTATAAAGAAATCAATGAAATCATTCTGTTCCTAGTACTTTAGTTGAAAATCTGAACTATGTCCTGGATTTACCCAATTACAGTCAACAGGAGATTTACCACTCACTTAAATGAGCCTAGCATTAGGCTCAAATTGATTGAATTCCAGAGGAAAATACTGGAAACTGAGGTCCCACAGCAGTGACTTCATGTGATGGAAATTGGATTTGTACAATCAGGAAAACACCCCGCAATTCATAGAGTAACACAGAGTAACGTAACATTTTCTGCAGGAGTTGTCATTCTTCTTACCAGTGTATGCTAGGCAGGCAGAGCAAGATGATAGGCCAAAACAATGTGGTGAAGAGATCAGGTTATAGGATGTAGCTCTTAATCCATGAATGTATAGGTTTACAAGACTGTCCACCAGAGTAAAAGAAGTAAAATGAAAAGGCTGGTGGCTCATGATCCATTCAATCCACTTAACATTTTTTTTTCCCAGTAAGGAATCTCAGCTCAAAAGAAGGATACAGACATCAGTTTGAAATATTTCTGTGCTGGACTTTATGCTTAAGAACACGTGTATGTATTTCAGTGTGTTTCCAGCCATCATCCTTTTCTAACAGAAGGGGGGTCAAGCCCTGAAGCAGCACTAAAGCTTAAATGTGAAGGATGTATTGGGCAAGTGAATCTAACCGACTGTGAAATAAGAAGAGCAGGGGGGGAAAACAAGGATATGTCCAAAGCCTGCTTGGGAAAACACCACCATCTTGGGCAGATTTTGAATGAACACACCCATATGAGGCTGAACACAGCACAAGAGCAGCTTTTTTTGGTATAAAGTATATTAACTAACTAATTCTTTATCAGTTTCCTTTAAGTTCCTTCCTTACCTCTTCTATGTGGAAAATAGCCCAATTCCTTTTTAAGCACTGCGCCTGCAATTAGGGAGGCATTACACTGTAGTTCTGCTCCACAGTATCTGTATATTAACATTAATTTGATATAAGCAGAAGAATAACCACGACAGAATAATTGCACTCTAATGATTATATAGTTAAAGTACCTGGATTATAAAAATATACATGCATTAAGTATCAAACTAGAGAGATAATAGTAAGTCATTAATTCATATAGTCAACTTCCAGAAATATGAAAGAGTTGTGATTAGCTATCCTAAGGCACAGCACTAATGTAATTACAGTAATTACATTGTATTTATTAAAGGTAAAAGGAGGGAAATTGATGCATGAACGTTTCTTAAAGCTGTTGTTTTCATTCTGAAATGGAAGAATTTTCAGTTTTTTAGAATGTCTTATGCTCTTAAGATTTCTCCTCCCCGACTCACTTCCCTCCTTCTCCCCTTAGGAAAGGCATCCGGGGTTGTTGTGAGGTCTTCAGCCTTAAAGCAGGCAAGGAAAGAAGCTGGGAAGGAAAGGAAGGAAAGAAGGGAAAAAGGGAAGGATAGGAGGCAAAAGAAGGAAAGGAAGAGGCAGGGAAGGAAAGGAGCAAACCGAACAGCTTTGTTCCTCACTCCCTCATCGCCTGCAGAGAGACAGAGCGTAGCGAGGAGAGGCTGGGAACGGCACCCGCAGCCCCGCACCACTTGGCGGCTGACGGCCGGGCTTGGTCCGGCGCCCATCCCCATCCCCAATGAGCCATGTGGAGGTGCGGCTCCAGCCCTGCACTTCTCAGATCGGCGAGCCCTCCCCCGCTGCGGGACACAAGCAGCCGCTCCCTCGGGTCCGGGTCTGACGCTTCCCCTATGCCGGGGACGGTGCTGCCCGACGGGCCATTTTTTTTCTCAATGAACGCGCCCCCCCCCGCCACCGGGCTCCCGGTCTCCGCCCGCTCCGCCCCACAACATTTGCATAATGACGGCTGCCGCGGCCGGCATTGGCTGCTGCCGGGCGGGCTCGGGCGTGATGTCAGCGCTCGCCGGGTAATGCCTGCGTTGTGGCGGGTAGTTGGAGCCGGCAAAGCCCGCGCAGCGGCAGCGACTGCGGGAGCACTTGTCCGGCGGCGGTGGTGGAGGCGGCACCACCGCGCTCCCCGGCCTCCGCAGCGGCCCGGCCCGGTATCGCGCTGCCCGGGCCGGCCCGTCCGCCGCAGCGCTCTCCGGCCTCTAGCTTCGTGGGCGCAGGACAGGGCGCTGGTCACCGCTACTGCGGGCGGGCAGGTCATGGCGGGGGG
>VZTY01031351.1:81833-139107 GCA_013400935.1 Turnix velox
TGCGGGTGCGGCTGATGCCCGAGCGCCGCGGCGCCCTCCCGGGCAGCGAGCGCGGGCTGTCGGCGGCCATCCGAGCCGCCCGCCCCCGCCTCCTCTTCCACGTCTCCGCGGCAGGTGAGCCGTGCGTTGCATGCCCGGGCAGCGCCCCGCGCCCACCCCCGCCGTGTGCGGAGCCCCCCGCGGGCTCAGAGTCCCGGCGGAGCGTGTGTATTCTCCACCGGGACACACCTCCGACCACTCGGCGCCGTAGCCCAGCTCGCCGGCGGTGTGGGAAGCGCAGCTTCACCGAGCAGTCGCGGCTTCCGCCAGGCACTTGATCTGAAGGGCTTTTCCGGGGCCAAACATATCACGGGGAAGTGGGGGCTTTTGTAGGGCCAGGACTGTTTTAAAAGTGCTGAGGATTTTTACCGAGTGCCAACACTTTGTTTGTGCCGGGCAGCCGCAAGAAGGACCGAAAGTTAAAGTGTCATTAGTTGAAGGAGTGCGAGATGAGGTTCTTTGAAGCTTAAAAATGTCGTCTTTAAAAGGGGAACTTCCTCAAATTGCTGCAAGTGATTCAAGGTTAGGTGCAGGTAGACCTGAATGAGTAGCAGAAACGCCTCCAAAGCTGGGGCTGACCAGGAAATTTGTACATTAATGCAACAGAGGATTGATATCAATGCAATTATTCTTCAGATTAGCTAAAGCTAAGCTAAAAAATTACCCGTAAGAAGCAAGCTTTCCTCCAAGTTTTGCATATCTGTAACTGAGTTAATTTTTACCCTTTTAAAACCACAGAGGGTCTTCTAGTGAACTGAATCTGAACTATCTTGCTGTATCTGCTAGATAGAGTAAGATAAGTTGTAGAAGGCTCCTGTAGCACTGTACTTCTGTATGGAGGGAACCTGGCTTAAAGTTTTGATTCTGGAGAGCATTGATTTGCAGTCAGAGTATGGGGCAGCTCCCTAGGCTCAAATCAAATCTCTGCTTTGAGACAGTGATCAAGAAAGATTTCCATTCTGTGTGTGTTTTGTACCTTTAATGCAAGCTCTGATTCAGGCTCTCCCACTCATAGAATATAGTACCTAGAGGATTGTAAGGCCAAGTGGTTTGTGACAGTGAGTTAAGTTAGATGGCTTTTATGAAGCTGTGTAGAAATCAGTGGTGTGTCCCTGAGTACCCACCTACTTAATGGACCACAGCATATACTTAAGTGAAATCACAAGAGGTGAGAAGTCAGGGCTGGGCTTTGAATACAAAATTGGAGCAACCGATTTTTGATACTCAGATGAGAAGCCGGGCCAGCAATTTGAGTAAGTATAAACTGAACCCATCATCCCTTGCTGGCTGAAAGGAAAATCAAAGCAGGCTGTCAGAGCAGGCTGGGTGCGAGTCAGTCTTAAACGGGGCTGAAGTGAGATACCTGAGCTTCCTGTGTCAGTTCTGTCCGAGATAACGCAGAGGTACTGCCTGCCACAAGGTGGCTAGGTGAAGCCAACAAACTACCTTCCACCAGGTCTTGCCTTGCTACATTTCAGTAAAAAAAAAAAATCATTATTAAAAAATGAAGACACCAAACCTCACCATCAGTATTGTTTGTGCTATTTCTTCTGAGTAGCAGTTATTTTGCTTTGTGGCTCTCACTCTTTGGCAGTGAAGATACAGCCTTAGCTTTTACTGCTGCCTTAACCTTCATGCTTATTGCAATAAGGGAACTGGAGGGTGTGCAGTTGATGTCTTTGAGGTTGAAGATGCATGGGGTTTTTTTATCCCTGATGAGTGATATGCATGTGAAGTAACAGGTGCTCTGGTCCTGTGTATACAACACAGATGGAGCTTTAAACCAAGTTCGTAAAACCCACAGACTCTTTATGTTTTCTGTTGCCTTTCTGAGAAGATATGCATGTTTTCTGGATAGATAGTACTAGTCACCTATGCTACTGTAAAATCAAGTTGGAGACAAGGCTCTGCTGTTCTTACTGCAAGTTGTGCAAAGACAATCACAGGGGATACAGGAACAGGAGGAGCAGAGGCAGGAGAAGGAATATGGACCTCATTTGCCTTTATCACAGTATTAACTTCTCCCAGCAGCTATTAATCATCTTTGTGTAAAAATCCTAGTTTCTAATTCTACACTGAGGTTGCTTATGCACACATGTTGTGTCACTACAAAATTGTATCTGAGGGTGTGTTTGTTTTTTTTTTTTTTTGTAGTGAAACCATGGTATAGTTGTATTACTACATGGCTCTGCATTGTAACAGGCTTGTCAAAAACATTAAAGATCAATTATTCCTGCTTTGCAGGGGTGCTGCCTTTGGGAATACCCTGTGTCACTATGATGCTTATATTTGTGCTGTGTGGCCCTACGGACAGCAGGATGTGCTGACACAGTGATAACAGTCTGAACAGTGTCCACCAGTCTATAAATGTGCAGATTCCAGCAATTATTAGCGCCATTGCAACTTGTGTGTGGGACTTAACTAAAGCCTGTCCTAAGGCAACTCGGCCTTTCCTTCATTGCTTAAGCTAATTGGAAATGGATTTCAAACAACAGAGTCCTCCCATCAACAAAGTGAAGCTGCTTTATGTTGACATACTTAGATTTTTTTTTCCCCCCTCTCTGCTGGAGATGCCCAGGATTGCAGCATTTCACCAGAAAAGATGCAATTACCTTGCTAAATTATTTTTGCCAAATTATCCTCCTTGTGAATGGAGAATGAATTATGTTTTAGGATAAGAAAAAATTGCAAGGGTCTGAATTCCCATTGACCTTAAAGGATGACAAGAAAATCCTCTGAATAATGCTTTATTCTCTTTAACAGATTCTGATATGGGCTGGAAGATATTTAACTGGAGTGAACTTTCTTCCTTTTTAACAGCACATTTGCACAAGGCATGAAGCAATTTGTCTTGGTGTTTTACTGAACAATTAGAGAATGTACTAACTAAACTACTGTTGTTCAACAGACAAGCCATAAAGTTCACAGGAATTTCTACAGAGATCTCAAATGCTTCAATACATTTATCTCACACACTTATCCTCATGGGAACATAGTATCTTGGAAGAAAAAGCTTTCATTTAAAGAAAGTGTAGTCTTCAGCTCATCTACCATTTCTATGTCAGCTTGGCCTTTTCAAAGCTGAATGAAAGTTTTCCTCTCTCAGAAGTGCTTTCAGAATTAATATGGGCTTCCTCTCCTTCCCCCAGCACTTCTCTAGGACAAAAATTAAATTAATTTAAATCATTTCTTTGGAAAAACACACAAGAAAAAATGCAGACAAAGAGAAGGATGAGTTCCAAAAGGATTGCAGTGCTATGGATCTCCTGTATTTTATGCAAGCCTCACAAATACCAGGTTGCTGTTGACTTTGCTGTTGTTGTCTTAGGGTTTTGAGTGGAAATTCCACGCTACCCCCAAGGGAACCTTTCCCAAAGGAGTTTAATCAAAATCAGTACATTGCCATGGGTGACGGAACAGTTAGCAAACCTTTCTGTCAGAATAGTGCTGAACTGTGTCAGTTCTGGTCAGTCTGTCTAGCAGTGTACTCTCTGGACAGGTTATCAAGCATTCTTGGAAAAAATCTTTTGTTTTTCTCTATCTTGAGACTGTTAGAGTATCAGGACTGACCACCTCTTGCATGACCAATCCTCTGCTGCTGGGTTAAAATTACAGCACTTTCAAGATCAGATTGGGTAGCATGTATGGTGCAGAGGTATTCTGGGTCTTGGCCAGTCCACTCCACAGATAACACGGTGTGTGTAGGTACAGTTTTTGTTAGTCCAAAATGAGTACTCAACCCTTGTACAGGCTCCACGATGATCTGGAGTCTTTGTATCCTAATCCTATGTTGGCATTTGGATTTTAACAGAATCACAGGGATTGGAAGACACCTCAAGAGATCATCTAGTCCAATCCCTTTGCCAGAGGAGGAACACCTAGACCAGGACACACAGAAATGCATCTAGATGTTTTGAATGTCTCCAGAGAAGGTGGCTCCACAACCTGTCTGGGCAGCCCTTTCCAGTGTTCTGTCACCCTTACTGTAAAAAAGTTCTTTCTCAGATTCCTGTGGAATCTCCTGTGTTCCAGCTTCAATCCAATGCCCTGAGTCCTATCATTGGAGGTCACTGAGAAGAGCCTGGCTCCATCCTCCTGAAACTCACACTTTACATATTTATAAACATTAATGAGGTCACCCCTCAGTCTCCTCCAAGTTCCCAGTTTCCTCAGCCTTTCCTCATAAGGGAGGTGTTCCAATCCCATCATCATCTATGTGGCTCTGCAGTGTACCCTCTCAAGGAGTTCCCCGTCCTTAAAATGAGGACCCCAGAACTGGACACAATCTTCCAGATGATTTTGTCATGTTAATGTCATAGGTAACCACTTCACTTAGTGGTAAGGCACCCAAGCCACAGATGTTGCCAAATAGGTTTCTTGTGAGTTTACTCAGGAAGTTTAAAGAGCTGAAATGGCCATAAAGCAACTTCCCATGAGAACTTATTACTACTTACATATGCAAAGGTGGGAAGCATATGTTAAGAAGGGGCATGTAGGGATGAAAATGAGTCATCCCTCCCTCTAAAGGTCAAGGTACTTTCATTCATTAAATGGATTTAACATTCCAATTATATTTTTTTAAATAGCAATGCATAACTTTTCATCCTCTGGCTAGGCAAAATATTACTCCTGCACTGTGGCCTTCATCTAAAATTTTATTAACTTGCCACATGTATTCTCCCTGAAACTAACTGCCTTTGCTACATATCAATGCTATTATAAGGCAAAGGCAATTAAGTTTTACATCTTTGGGGTATGCTGCCATGGACCTGAACTCATCTGCAGAAGGAACCCTTTGCCTAAAGATCAGAAAGAGCTTAAGACTAGATGAAAATATGTCTCTGAATGTGGACATTTTGTAAATGAAAATCAGAGCTTCAAGGTGAAATCTGACTAGTAAAAGTCTCAGGATTCTTTCCACACATTTAAGAGGCACCAGCATTTGATCAAAGTCCCTTACTTGTGTTTTTCTTTTGTTATTTTTTGTTTTTTTCTGCTTGCAGAAAAAGTGTGGAGTTGTGTCATGCCAAGCAAAAAACTAGTAAATGAGGACAGTTGCTTTCCAGTTCCTCTCTGCTTTTCTCTCATTCCTGGCTGTACACGACATCTGAGATTTGATCTTCTGGTAAACTAGTGGCAAAACTTGGTGAATAAGATTGAGGCATTGCAGTAGGGCTTCTGAAAAGTTTTCGGTTTAGTGCAGGTGGTTTTGCTCTTTTCTGCTGGAGTTTTGCACTTGGCCTTAGTTATCAGGCCAGCTTTGCTAGTCCAAAGCTTACAGACAGGCTTGAGTTATCCTTGAGTCTAGATGCAAATTAGTTGCTGGGGCTCATCAGAAATGTTGGTTTAGTTAGTGCTTAGTGCCTTTTCTTGAGCTGTATATGCCTCTTGAGGAAATTCACTGCCCATCAAATAAACTAGTAATAGGTTTGCCTGGCTTTGTAGGCATCATGATCCCTGGTCCTGCCCTGTTCTTGGCCACATTGCTCACCTCTTCCATCAGCACCAAAGAAATTCATAGCATATAACTCTCTTGACTGATGGTGCTTTGTTCATTGTTCCCACACTGGCCACAAAAAATTAGGGCTTTGCAAATACGTTGGAATATATTTGGCAGATGATGTTAGAAATAATGCTCAGTCTTTCAGTGGTTCATGGAGAATGGGCTGCTAGCACTACTTCACATGGTTTTGCTTGGAGCAGAGTAACGTGGTGTTGCTGCTCTTCAGTGGGAATCAGGATTATGCGCAATATATTTATCATTTCCATGTATTTTTTCTGCAAATTTTATGTAATTTTAGTCTCATTAGTGTTCTTATTTGTATGCATATTCAGTAAAATATCCTTATACAAACACCGGACGGGACATGAGTATCAGTTTGTTACAGTTTTTTTTTGCTTTGAATAAAGATCTGTGGCACATTTTAAAAGGATATTTTTGCTAAACTTGCTGTGCTGTCATTTTCCTGTCTTCAAAACCAGAGAATAGATACCTACAGCAAGGATTGCACTGGAAGACTTAAGTGCTTTATTACACACACGCAGGGAAATACTTAAAAATCAAAGGTGGTTTTGCAGTGTCTGATTGAGTTGTATCCTGGAGTAATCTGGCTGTTTGGTTCACTGCACATCTGATGTGAACATTACATGATTGCATCTGTGTTTGTGAGAATGTTTGAGAATTAACCAAGGAAGTGTAGAAAAAGTGAGGGAAGACTGCAACACTTACAAATTTCCCAAATAAACAAGCCTTATAATTGTAAAGAAAGTATCATTTTTTCAGTATATCAGTTCCAGCTCATTTGGGGTGATGGTGCCTTGGGAGTCCCAAGTTGTAGTTTTCTTCCCAAGTGGAAGTAGATTCAGTGCTGAGCCTGAACATTTCCTGTCTTTAATTATTACACCAAAGCTCAGACTGTCCAGAGCTAAAATACAGAGAGTAGGGGATCTACCTCTTGGAACAAGTGACTTAGCTAGTGCCAAACAGCAATTCAGGTTGCCCATTTTCCAAATTTCATTCTGTCTTTTAAGCCACAGCATCCATTTCTGAAAAACCACTTTTGAGCTCAATGGAGCAGCCGAGATCTCAGTGCTGGGCTGAGAAAGGTCCTTTATGAAATATGCCACATTTGTCTTGCTTCTCTAATTCAGAAAAATTTGGTTGGAGAAAAATGTCATGGAAGCATAAATGCAGATTTGATAAGTCTGACCTTTCTTTTCTTGCGAACAATAAATGTCAGAAAGCTTAAAATGACAAGCTGGAATGGCTGTAGGTTATTTATGTGTTTAAATATTTAGGCAAGAAACACATTTTGAGACTGAAGTCTAATTTACATGAGTCTTTTGATTTATGACTGAGGTGGCTGAGTAACTTCATGGTTGTCACCATCCTGCTTAGCGTGGCTCCCCAGAAATTCCCTGTGACAGCATAGATAGGACTTGGATATCTTTGGTGTCTTTCAGAAGTTATGAACTATTGTTAGTTGTAGTGATGGAGAATCATCTCCATATGTTAGATATGTGGAATCTATGAGGTAGTTGAAGTGTGCTAGCAGTTTCCAGTAGTAAGAGCTGGTGGCCATCTGCAAACAAGCTCCAGACTAGTTTCTAACAACAACCTTTTTAAATAAAGTGATAATTCTTATACGAAGACAGGTTCTTATATGACAAGCATGGAAAAATAGGTACTGAACATGAAGTGATTGTCATGGTGTGAAAACAGTGTATTGGTTCATATTTTGCATTTATTTTTGTCAGCAGACTTCAATGTTTTACAAAGGATTGCTACAGGAATCGATTTCTGCTCTGACTACCAGCTTAATTATCTTGCAGTAATGGGTCTGTCCTCAGTGCCACAGAGGGAGTAGGGGAGAATCACATTAGGGACTGGACCCAGAAGTGGTCTTGTACATACACAGATCTGCCATTGACATGTCATGTGATATGAACTGCTTCTCTTCATGGCAGATGCTTCTTTTGCAAAGCAAGAGTAGTTAGGACTGCTGTTGAATTCCATTGGTAGAAGGTACTATTTTTTTATGGATTGCTAGTACTTACGCTTTTCAAGAAGCTCAATAAGGACAATAAGGTGCAGGGTGAACTCCAAGTTTTCTAAGGGAAAAGCCTGAACAGCACACCATACTGATTTACTCCCATCTTTGCAGTACTAATCTCAGGGCTTCTATGTCCTTCGCTTCACTGATAGCAAACCTCAGAAATGTAAAAATAGCATCTTTTTTTGCTTGATGTTGCAAAGGATTGAGTTACTGGCTTTAGAAAAATCATGAGCTGTCTCCTTGACCATTAAAGCAACACCTTGTCTGGAAACTCAGTGGTAAAATTCAACTTTGCTACTTGAATGCTTCTGTAAGACTTTAGATAGGGTTACTGTAGGCCACACAAAGCAGCAGTGAGCTAAGCTGTAATTCCTCTGCGGGTGGCAGAGGTGTATTCAGCAGGTGCAGCTGGGTAGAAATCCCCATTTGCAGGGATGAGCTGCAGGTGCTGGTTGTTAGTAACTACTGGGGGCTGCTGAGCAAACCTAGTGCTGGCTGCCTGGGGAGTGGGAAACGTAGTAGAGATAGCAGGAGAAGGTTTGTCCTTTATGATTTCCTACTTAAGTTACCAAAATTTAACACAGAATTGGAGATCTGAGATTATTTGCAATGTTGTCATCTTGCTTGTTTTTTCCTGCATTACTGATGGCAAACTGGAGCTTCCAAGCAGGAACCTTACAGCTAGATGGTTCTAGAAATGTGGGCCATCCCCTTTATAACTTGTCTATAGCAACACTTCAGTTTGTAAATCTTGAATGTTTTTCAGTGGTAGTCTTAATGTTTTTCTCAAAGCAGAAGAACTGCCTGTTGTGCTCAAACAAGGGCATACACTGAATTGTTTTTAGACTGGGAATTCCTCTGTAGGCACTGTGTTGTGAAGGAAAAGGTGCAGGCTCTTCCTGCAAGCTTCTCTCTGTTTTTTTACTGACAAGTAAGTAACTCTGGTCTCGCATTTTATGAAACCTTACAATGAAGGAAAACCATGGTACTTTCTTTGAGTTATAAGCTGTGCAAAGGAAGAGAAGATGGTTCTGCATAAGGTGAAGAGCACTGTGTGAGTGTAAGGGGATAAAAAGTAGGGGTACTGCAACAGTGGGATTGGGAGCATGGTATGATATGGACTCTTGTGCAGCATTTCTTAAAGTCTGTTAGGGAGAGGTAATACTGGTAAGGTCACACTGAATGATGTGCATCAGTAGGCATATTGGAAATAGAGGTTTTTCCATTTGTCGTGTTCTTTCTAGGACCTTTATGTTATCCAGGATTCCATCTCTGATTTGAAAGTTCACAGTTACTCTGTAGCTCCTGTGACATGCAGCTGCATATCTGTGATTTCACCTATTAGAAATCTGTGGAGATCCTTGAAAGCGCTGCAAGTTGCAGCACACCCCTAGTTACACTTTGTGCATTGGCATTTGCCTGTCATTTTTACTGGCCTGTTAAGTAACGGGCTACCTCAGACCTATCAGAATGCCTGGGCTTTTTATAGCCTCTTTCACGTTAGATTCTCAAAGTACTTCAAGTCTTATCACCCTGGTGACAATTATTATATCTATTTTACGGAGAGATCATAGAAGCCAGGGATGGAAAAAGCTTTATTTGATTATGGTAGACTGCAAGTGCTGAATACGTTCTCATACAGAATATACTACATTGTGATGTCTCTGCTTCAGCTGAAAGGCTAAGTAAGAAAGAGGAAGAAATTAGAGAGACTTGGTAACTTGCTGGTAATACTGCAGCAGTTACTGACAAAACTACCTTAGAGTCTTTTCCACTCCACTCTTGTGTTGCTTGTATTTGAAATAGATCTAGATTTGTCACATTTCATGCCTTTTACCATATTGTTTGGTTTTTTATTTTTGTGAGCATATGTGGTCATCTGAGCCTCTTTCTTTGGTAATCTCCCTGTAGCCTTCCTGTTTGTAGGGCTGCATGTGTCAGCTGTAGAGAGCATGATGCATATTCTGAGGGACATTTTGTTATTGATGCTAATTAAACTTGAACATAACGAGAAAGGATTGGTTTTCAGGAGCTGGAGAGGAGGCCAGAATTGTTATTATAGGTTAATTATTCTTCTAAAACAGTTTAAGTAAAAATTAATTTACCAAGTTTTTTTTTTTTTCTTATGTTGTATAAGAGTCTTGTTTAAAGAGGATTTGGAATATAATTGCTACACTGACCTCATCTGGCTTTCAACAATCAGAAATATCTTTCCATCAGCAAAAGGTTAATAAAATCTTTAAGGAAAGGAATTTTGAGCCTTATCTATGTGTAGACAATTCAGAATAGGTTTCCCTGCAAGTGTTTCCTATTACCCTTCTGCATGATTTCCATGGCACACTTTTTAGCTTTGAAAAATGTTGTCTTCTGTAAAGCTTGTAAATTTAATGTCTGCTTTGCAGAACAGGGGCATTGCAGAAGCAGACAGTGTATCCAGTCAGGGCTGGCTTAAGGTTTGGCTCTGAAGTCACTTTGTTTTTGAAGGACTGGAGCCTGTGGTCTACTTTAAAAATCTATCCTGGCTTTGCAGGGCACAGGGGTGTGGTGTCCGTGTGATCATCAGTAGTTGCTGAGTAACCAAGGAAAGGAGGAAGACAAGGCTTGTTTTCTGTATTAGTCAAGGTCTCTTTCTCACTGGGAAATACTCACTGTTGCACTTTGAAGCTCTTGTGCTTTCTCATCTTCTTGGCTCTTTGTAGAGATGCATAACGGCTTCAGATTGTTGCAGTACTGTACCACAAAAAGAGGAAGGGAGAGCTGGATTAGTGGCATTGTGAGTGTGAAAAGCTGATGTTTGCAGACAGGGATGATAGTTTTTATTAGCTGAAAATATTAGGGTGGCTTAAGTGCTCCATTAACTGGTTGTCTGCTGCCTCCTGCCAGAGCACCTGCTTTGTATGGAGCTCTTGTATTAAGGTGAGAGCTGTGAAGACAAATGGCCTTTTTTGATGGTGTTGCTGCGAGCAATGAGGATTCAAATGGATGTTGGGAGGTTGCAGCTTAGGAATGCTCCTTGGTGCTGGTGCGATTTACCTACTGAGTGCATGTTACATTCTGAGATGCTACACAGCATTTTAGAAGGGCAACATTCACCAGTCCTGATTGCAAGAAAAAGAGTGAAATCCTCCTTTTGGGAAGTGGAATCAAGTTTGAAAATGAAACATCCTCTGAGTAATGACTTGTGCCATGGGACTCTGCTGAGGCCAACTTGTAGGATATTTGATAATAGTTGAAGTGCTGAGTCCCTTTTATGGTTAAGGCATTAAATCACTCAAAGATTGATCAAAAGCCCGAAGTTTCCTTCTATGCCTCGCCAGCCTACTGTTCTTTATCTCCTGAAACAAAGCAGTATTAACTTTTAAGATCTGATTCTATAACATTTTATGGGTAATAATTATGACTGATATTAAGCCTTCAGCAACCAGTCTGTATGGAGACTTAATGTATTGAGCTTTATTACCAGTGTAACCTATCTTTTTACATCGGTTGTAAAGCAGTATCAACTGTATCAATACGAGGAGAAAGAAATATCAATGAACTGTTTGCCTCTGCTTCTCTGCAGGGTGCTGGGATGCTTGCCACTTAATGTTGCTAGCACGGTGGGAGTTTGCTGGTGAAGAGCTCTTGTTTACAGAGTCTGCAACTGCGGAGTTGTGATGAATGAATAAGTGAGCAAACAAGCTACAGCCATTCTGTGCTGGGGAAGGGAATCTCATCAGTGGATAGACCAACTCATCATCCTTTCCTTGCTATTAAGTGTGTGAGTTCGAAGTTTTCAGAGGTGCTATTTAGAGATGAGCTCCACAGCTTCCTCTGAGGCTTTTCTCAACAACTTAAGTTCTTGAGTTTATGAAACTTAAGGTAACCTGTGTTGTTGATTTCTTTTTTTCCTCCAGAATTCTTCCAGTTTCCCTAATCTCATCAGGGCATAGCTGTGTGTATGCGTGTCATGACTAATTATGGAAGTGGTCTTTGAACCAAACTGAAAGCAGGTTGAGCAGAAGAAAGCTCTGGTAGTATCTACATCCCAAAGTGCTGTGTACAGTGGTATAATATAAATTATGAGACAGGAAACTTGCCCTAGTTTTCATACAGGGTTGACAGAGGAAGGTCTATTGTGTTGCTACTGAAAAAGTCATCTGAAGGACCCAGGACCTTCAGCAGCTGAACTTTGTGATGTTCATGCATCATTAACTCTAATTGCACTATGTAGTTACCTTCTTTTATTTGCTCCTCCTCATAGCTTTCTGTGTAAGGAAATCTACCTTCCTGGGAAGTTCAAGTAAGATGCTGTCTGCTTGTGTCCTTTTTGCCTTTTTGATGGGAAGGCAGAAGGGAATTCTAAAGTACTCTGAGAGCTACAAGGAGGCTTTGCTTTGACATCTCTAAATATGTGAATAATGGGGTGCTTAGAACTGGTTTTACCTGTGATGGATACTCAACAATAAGGAATCACAAATTATGGGCAACAGAGCTTGGAGAAGAGAGATCAACAAGATGAATGGCAAGGAAGACCTTTAGTGTAATGAAAGACACAGTTCAGGCTTGAATACAGACAATGACACACTAAATCCTATTGTAAGGAGTTCGACAGTCAGGTTTCCTCTGCAAGCAGGAATGCTCTATATTTGTAGAGCCACTTCATATGTGGAAAATGCAGAATAGCTGTGAGACAAATGCATTGTAATTCTCACTTCATCCAGGAGTAAGTACACTAGTAGACCAAGGGGTTGTGTTGTCTAAAGGTTATCTGCTAAGCTGGTGATAGCAATGGATGTCGAAGGACTGTTAGAGATTGCTTATTGTCCTTCATTTCTCAGAACAATGAGACAGTAATAGAACATAGCTGGGTCTGATCACTAGAGGGTTTATTTTGCAACCAAAATTGTTTTTCTTAGATCTTGCTGAACACGAGTTGTAAGGTTAAGGTTAAAGTCAATGAGATCCTCCTTCCATCTCATCTAGGCAAAATTTTCTATGCAAGTAAAAGATAATTTGAAAAAACCCAATTACCTAGGTCCTCTTTCAGTGAGATAGTTAATAATAAAGGTGTATTTTATTCCTGGTAGAAATATCACATTTAAAGGACAACAAATCAGTGGGGTTTTTTTGTAAAGTAAACTCCCCCTCCTCCCCCCCGAACTCTACCATATGGAAATGGAGCTCATTTTTCCTTTCTAGTGCACTGTAAGTTGCAAACTGTTATTAACTCTGAATACCATGACTGGGGGAATATGACCATGGAGCAGAATTTGCAAAATGTTCGCAGAGCTGGCTCCAGGATAATTGTTATGACTGCAACTGTTGTTCTGTATCTCTGACAAGGATAATGATGTGTAGAAATGAAGACAGCAAACATGTAAAATACATCTAAATGTAATGAACAAACCAGCTTACAATAACTGCACCAGTAATCAGATGTGGAAGGGCTTAGCTGTAAGTACAGGGGCTTGAAAGATGGCGATGATGGTAGGTAAACATTAAGAGGACTGTGAAGCTGAGAATAAATAGAGCAATATCCTCTAAACAGTAAAAAGCTGGAACATGAGATCCTGGAAAGACATTCATGACTTACTGCTTGAGAAAGATCCTTAAAGCTGTCAAGCAGATGTGCAGCTGGTAAGTAAATGACTCGCTGGGATGTTGACTGAAATGGTAGGAGAAATAAATCAAAGGGGATTGCATTAGTGTAACTGAAGGCAGTATATTACTTTGCTTTGAAGTATAGTGTCCTGTGGAGAAAGCAATGACTGTCATCCCATAAGAATGATCAAACTGAACTAAGACAAGTCCCAGATTTAGGCTGTAGCATAGGTAGAGGTTTCTCTTCCATGCACTCATAGTTTCCAGGTTTTCTTGAAAGTGTTGTGCTGGAGTTTGGTGGGAGACATAAGGGGCTGATTCTAAGCCTACCAAAGTCAAGGGCATCTCCACTCTTCTGCTCTCAAGTGCAGCCAGACCAGGCAAGAACCACCTTTCCTGCTCTTTGTTCTCAGCCCTCTGCTGTGAGTGCATGGGGAGACACAGCACAGCACAACTCTTTTTGTTTCAGAAGACAAGAAATAGAAATTCCTTTCCATGTGGCATTTCTTGGCAGTGCTTGTTCTTACCTGGTTAGCAAAGATGTTGATGCTAAACTTAGTGATCATATCAGTAATGTCTGTGCTGTCCTTACACAAGCCAAACAAGCATGTGAGATGCTGACAGCCCATATTCTTGAATTCTTACTGTGTGGGAAGGGATTTCTGGGCATTAACTGCTAGTTATTGAACACCTCTTCCTATAGCTAATTCTTAGATCTTTGACAGCCTCTGTCTGGATTTTTAAGTTGTGTGGAAACAAGGGAAGCATCAGGCTCATAAAGGAATTGAAGGAGTAGGAGCATCCTCATGCAGACAAAGGGTCTCAGCTCTCCAAGGTGACAGGAAGAAAGCACTCTTCAGGCTTATCAGAATATACCTAAAAGAATGAAAAGTTCTGATAGTCATCTCTTAACAACTTTGCATCCACTGTTTATTAATTATTGTATCTTTGAAGGCCTAGGTACATATTTTTTTGCCTTTTCTTAAGAGGACATTTGTTTGATTTGCCTTGAGGTCCTGTACATTGGGTGCCTGTCCTCACTGAGTATAAGCTCCCTTCACCTTTTCTACCCTGTCTATGCTAGTGTCATCATGCCTTCACAGGAAGGCAATTTTACATGATATCCCAGACTTGAAATAAAAAAATAACAAATTTACCCTTTCTGCTCCATGAAAAAGTTCTCATTATATGGTACTAACATGATTACAAATATACTTTTGTCACGTAAAAGTTGAAAATAAATTATTTTTAAACAAATAAAAAGGATTGGAAGGGAGGAGATGAGGCAATATCCTTTCAGAAAAGAAAGGCAATTAAGTTGATGTTCACCTGAATGGAGAATACCATTTTTTATTCTAGAGACAGCAAATGCCCCATTCCTCTAAAATCTATTCCAAAGTATCTGTGATAGTAACACTCATCTGCAAAAATAAAGAGATGTAGTATGATGTTGTTTCTTATCATGTCTTTTATCGTTACTCTCATCTGTTTCCCCAGAAGCACTACTGGAGGGTGGACTGGAGTCCAGATTAAAATGGTTAAGGGAAGGAAAAATAAGAGGGTCAGACTAGATTGTATTAAAGCCACATCCACAGAATTATCAGATGGAAGAGCAGATAAAGTACCTAAGACATGATGAAAATTCTTATCCAAACTAGTTTGCAAGTTACATGGAAATGTCTTCAGAACTTCCATCTTACTTCAAACTAGAATAATTTGGAGATTTCCCCCCTCCCCCCTTTTTTGTGTAGTTCCTTTTGTTCTTTTCCTGTCTGTTTCAGGAGTCTGATGTGGTTAATCCATCAGTGCTTATGAACTCATGATGCTACCAGTTAAACCAGCAGTGAGTAGGCCTGTTTTTCTGACAGGTGAGTTTCCCCACATTGCTAAAGATCTTGTGTATCTTTTGGACCTGTGTGTCTGTTATAAAACAAGATCTGAGACGTACCCTAAGATCACTGCTTTCCTCTCCTCTTGGATAAGTGAAGTGTAAACATCTGTACCATTATTGTCTTAGGAGATGCAGGTCGGTTTCTTGGCACCCCAAAGGCTTTTTAATGATTTTTGTCTTCGTAATTCCTAAAATCATAGAATGTGTTGAGTTGGAAGGGACCTTGAAAGGCCATCTAGTCCAATCCCCCAGCAATGAGCAGGGACATCTTGCCCTAGATCAGATCAAACCTGGCCTTGAATGTCTCCAGGGATGGGTCATCCACCTCCTCTCTGGGCAATCCGGCCTCAGCCATTCTGTGACTGCAGACATCATCAGACAGGAGATGGCCTAGTTTTTTTAGAGCAGCTGGAGCTGTGCTGTGTTACCCTGTGATACGTGTAATGTATTATGTTGTCTTTTTGCGAATGGCAGTGAAGTGAGCATCTCTGCTTGGAATGTTGTGCTCAGATTTGTGGCACTCTGTGTACGTGATGGCTCACCATGCATCTCAGCAGAATAAAGCAGTGTCTCCCATTAGGAGAGTGACAGATTTTTGACAAGATCATCAAATCCCAAGTCATGCTTGAGTTCTCTAACTGCTGGAGGGCACGGCTTGGATATCTGCCTTTACACAGGACTTGTGTTTGGTTCACTCACAGGGAGAGGAGGTCAGCCCATTGACACCTGACGGGTCTGTTAACAGGCCAGTGAAGCTACTGCTATATAATATTTGTTTGATAATAAAACACAGTTGAGATCTGAGTTACAAAATGCAGGTCACTTGGTAGACCTTGGTGAGGGAGCCTGAGGTGACAGTGAAACAATTCACATTAGCAAGTGGGGGCATTGCAGCTGTTTGTGCTCTAATTGCATATCTCCAGATGTTCCTGTGAAGTGCTGTAGAAACCAAGCAGTCTCTAGACATAGCAGTATTTTGGTAGTAAGCTTTTTGAACACTCTTCTGTGATCTGTAGGGAAGAGAGAATGCAAGGACCTAAGCTATTTCATCTTCTGTGCTGTCAAATAATCTCTGTCATGCTGAAGTAACGTTTCCTGGGTGTATTTTTTTTGGGAGATTTCACAATAAGATCAGCAAAAGCTCTTTCTGGGAAGCTTGATTAAAAATGCAGTTTCTCACAGGAAAGAAAAGCATCAAGAGATCACAAAATTGTCATGAAAAAAATTAAACAATTTTCAAAGATTATGCATTGCAGGAAAATAGGCAAAAGTGACCTCAGGGCTTTCTGCTGTTTGTAAAGGAATTAGTAATTTTTTAAATAGATCTCTGCAAAAGACTGTGAGTGACGAAGGCTCTTGGAGACAAGGAGTGTCCTGTATTGGAATTAGCTTCAATAAACTGATCCAGATACCTAATTTCTTTGTGAAAATTATGCTTCTCTGTATATCTAAAAATGACCAAAAAACCTAACCAAAACCCCACCGAAGTAATAAGAAACTCCTGGGTTTTTTTCAGCTCTGCGTTGTTAGTGTTGCTGAGAATGTGAACAGAGATGGCTTCCAGCTCAGACCTTAGCAGACCGTCCTAGGATCAGACTGGGAAGATTGGTGAGCCAGGCTGTGGAAGTACAAATGCTACTTTCTTTGTATTGCTCTTTTGAGCTGGGTTGTGTTCTTCTGTGGTGGTAATGACCCACGTCATACTTGGGCCTTAACCGTAGAGAAAACCTCAGGAAAGTGAGCGATTTATTTCTCCTTTGTCCTTTTTGACATTGTTTAAAGGGTATAGAAGAAGAATTCCAGTAGTTTGAAATACTGCCTCCCATATTACAAACAGCTGAAACATTTTCAAATGTTGTCCTTGGTTATAACTAAGTTTCTTTCCAGTTGATACCTTGCCAGACTAATTTTTCACTAAAGGTCTTATTTTGTTTTTGCAGTCCACATTGTTTGGAAGATCTTAGCATTCAGCATTTCTCCAGCTGTAGTCAAACCTTTATCTGTAACCAATACCCTTCATTTTTCCTTCTCAAACATCCTTTCAGGTAACATAGCTTTCACAGGAATGGAAAATGTCTATTGTTATTAGCAAAAGAAAATAATACTTCCTCAAGGCCTGTGTTTTATTAACAACTTTGATTGAGTTTTGCATCCTGAGGTGTGCTGAGCGTTTCAGCTTGAAGCAGTGCATTGCATACCTGGAAGGCAATGGTGACTGTCTTTCTGTTGTCTTTCATCAGTCATTTAAGATGAGTTGTGTGAAATCCAACTGACCCTTCTATAATAACTAGGGGCATATAGCTTTGGATTGTCATTTTGATGAATTTTGGTGGTATTGGCAGTGTTATGGGCTAAGGAGCCTAGTGGCCAAGCCTTTCATCTGTCAGTGTCACTTGAAATGCCTAAAAGAGCAGGGGGAGTGTGTTCTAGTGAATCGATATATCTTATCTCCATGAATGAGTGGATTTTGCATGGTTTTATAATCTACTGAACTCTAATAGCTATTTTTGAAACAAAGGATGTAGGCTATTAGAACAAGACATTTGGTGAGTCTGTGTATTGTTTTTTCTGCAGTCCCTTAGATTTTTCTTTTCTATGTCAATGAATGTCTTTCAATGGCAAATGCCATGGTAATTTTTGACCTATGTGGTACGTGCATGGTTTTAACTGCTTGCTGTGTGGTCAAAACTAATTTTTCACTGGATGGTTGCATCACCATTTGCTTCCCAATGTTTCTCTGCAGTGTTTAATGCTGAAGGTAGTCAGAACACTTTTCAAAGCAGCATTGCAAGGAAAAAGTCAAAACTATGTGAAATCATTTCTGTTATATGTGTTACCAAACAAAATGCTGGGTTTAGTGTGCTGTATAATGCCTACCACATACTGATAATTTCATGCATTCTATGTCAATACTTTGTTTTATAGTTTTCAGCACTGACTTTGTGTCACTTTTAGCACAAATTAAAAGTTGAGTTCATAGCTTCATGTGCCATAGTTTAAATGAAACACAAATAACAATGGTTGTTGAAACTACAGTGAGCTTCACTGATAAGAAAGGGCTGTTAGTGGAAACCTAGTGGCCTTTTTCTACCTACTGTAATGGGATCTCCCAGTGCTTTCAAACCTGGTTCCACCAAGTAAATGACTGCTGATGGGAATCATTTTTCAATCACTACCAGACAGAGACTTTGCTCTGGTGAGGTCTGCTCCTCATTTTGCCATCTTTGTTACAGTTTCTTTTTTTCTGGGAGAGAGCAGGCAATGAGAGAAGAAGTGGGAAGAAGAGAATGTAGTGATGCTGCCTTGCTGTGTTAGTGTGCGTTAGGTTATCATTTCAGAGACAAATTTACTTTTCAGAGACAGGGAATTTCCAACCAAACAGGAATAGATGGTAGTGCATGTGCAAAAGACCAAGTCCATACCCAAGAATTCCATGGCTTCTAGCGAAGTGGTTCACAGGGGAATAGATTAGGAAACTGCTGGTTATTTGCATTATATGAGGTGTATTGCACTATTAACAGTTTCTTGTTAAGTCATCATGACAACTTGTCAGTATTTAGGCCAGAAGAACAATGTCCTTATGATGTATTTTCTCGCAAAGGAGTTACAGTATTTGAGCAGAGGATAGCAAAACAGTGCAGGCATCATGTATAAAGATATGTAAGCAATTGTGCTACATATTACAGGAGTAATACTGTGTGCTACATAGTACAGGAGTCACCTGCTGAGCTGCCAGGTAGGATTGAGTTTCTTTCTCAGTTTCTGTTTATTTTCTCTTCTGGGAGGTAGAACCAGGGCTTATTAGTAAGCTTCAGGCTCATAGTGTATGTGTTTTTTGGCCATGGTATGTGCTCTTGTGCTGAGAGAGGTTTTCAGGTGCTGCCTTGTATTCAAAGAAGCATCCTGATTCTCTGAATCATCTTCATATAGCACTGTTGTAATGAGTTAGTACCTTCTACCAAAGATAAGGTACCCCCATGCTCTGAAGGTCTTGACTTTTGACTTGTTCCTGGGCAGAACATCTGAGACAAAATGCAGAATCTTAGGCAAAGAAAGTACAACAGTGTCACCTGAGAGAAGATTAAAGCTGAGTTTAACATAGCTTCATCCTGAGCCAGTGTTAATATAAATATGACTGTGTATGTTTTTTGCATGAATTCAGCTTGTTTTTAACTGGCAGTTTAGATTTGTAATGACAGAGGCTGTTTTCAAAAATTAGACTGGCTTTTTTGATAGTGAATAACCAGTTTGTGGAGTAACTAAGCAGCAAAAAGCAACTTGACTGGTTATTTTGAATACAGTGTAAAAAAGTCTTGACATGAGGGAAAGAGACACCTGCAGTATTCTGACAATGCTGCTTGTGGCAGGTGGACACAAGCCTGACTGCTTTTTTTTTTTTGGTTGCTTCTGGTGATTTGCGGGCAGGTGGGTGCGAGCTTTAAAGGTCTGACACATGGAGTGACAGATACCCTTAATGCTTGTATGTGCAGTGCAATGGCATGTCTTAAAATAGAGCCAGCTGCATGCATAATTAAGGAGAAATAATTGCAATGCACTTATGTAAATTATCTTGTGCTGCTTCTGCTCCCCTCCACCCCCAGTGTTTCTGTCAGGAAGGTCCCCTAGTCAAAGACGCACCTTATCTGTGAGAAACACTGAAATACTATGTTTAGAGCAAGAAAAAAATACTATTATTGCCTTTAAAAGAATGAGAACAATATAATAGAGAAGTATGTGGCACCAAAGCATGTAGAACAATCTTGGCAGTTCATTACATGAAAAAAAATTAATTTTAGAAACCTGCATCTGAATTTAGTGACTCTGTCATTCTTGCTGTCTTGTAACTCAGATAAATATCTCATGTCTCTGCTAGCTGGAATTCTGCCAACACGAGCTTTTTCTTCATTCAGTCTATTACAATCATCCTGGCAATATATGACTGAATTTAACCTTGTTTCTGTATGTTCTAATTATAAGTTGTATTGTATTTTTACTTTCTTTGAGAGGAACACAAAAAGCTCTGTTCCTTGTGTCATGGTTTTTGTATGTCTCCCAGATGACTGTTCTGCTTGCATCTGGAGCATTGTTTCAATAAAATATTCTTTCACTCCCCTTTGCTTGTATCCCCCTTTCTTTATAAATTGAATAGAACTCTAACAAATTACTTTATTTCCAGGACCCTGGTGACTGTATTTTTCAGTTTCAAAAATAATAGGTAAGAAACTGGTGGGTAGTATTTCATCACTTGGGATGTTTCTAAAATGTTTAAATTATCAGAATGTGTTGGATCAAACAGCAGAGAACATAATTTTCAAAAGTACTGGTGCACCTTAAGTTCCTGCATCCCGCACTCTTTTTGTGAAACTGTAACGCAAATTGTGGTGTGACCAGCTCCTGACTCTGAGACCTCAGTCCTTCTGTTATAGGACAGTTTTTAGGAGCAACAAGGAGTTGAATCAGTCTTTGGACTCTGCTGAGGCTTCTATAAAGAGTGCAAGGGTGTGAGCAATTGGCCTCTATGCTTTTCACTCAACCTAGTGTTAATATATTGAATATGGCATTTGGCAACTATCAAGAGTTGACTGTAAGTATTCCTGACCTAGCCTGGATTTCAGCGCATACCATGGGGTTTGGTTTTTTTCCTCTAAGTACTTTTCTGGAATGCAAGAAATGTGCATGTAGTTTCTGCTTCTCCCTGCAGAAATTATCTGCTTTCCCCTAGGATGCAAGGCAAGAGGGCAAGGAACAGGGAAGGCAGCAAAGCAGAAAAAAGCATAAGATGAGAGATGCACATCTGCTCATTCTTTGCTACATTTTATAATTAAAGCCCTGGAAAAAGTAAAACATCAAGAGATACATGAAGCATGACCATTGATTTCTATTTAATAGTCTCTACCCTTTTCTCACTTAGGGACAGTTGAATTCAAAATATTTATAGTTAGCCATGCAGCAAATGCTTGAATTAGTTTTTTCCTCTGCTCTTTTTAAGTAGCAGTGTCCTAAAATGCAGAGCTTGTAAAACTTCAGAATGTATTTGAGAAATATATAAGATGTTGAGGTAGGGGTAGTTCGTCCCATGCAGTAATTATCAAGTAAATCTATTCAGCAGTTCATTGACCTAACTTTAAAGTTGATTACTTCTCCTTGGAGCTGTAATTGTTGGTCTGTACATGCAACTGTTTTTGATTAGTGAGTCCAGGGAAGAACGTTTTCCCTTGAAAGCTGGCAATATATTGAAATAATTGAGCCACTGTGTAAGTGCAGTATATTGTGGATATGGAGTAGTAACTCCTGAATGCATACAGAGCATGGAACTACTAATACCACATTTTAGTACATGATACGGTGTAAAACATACCATGTATAAAAGACATAGAGTAAAATTTACTGAAAGGATTAAGTTAACACAGTGTTTTGAAAAGGCATCCTGTACCACTCTACTATTATATGGGCTGAGATCATAATGCCTACAGAAAATGCCTAAAACTTTTCACTTACAACAGTCTTTGATTGCTTATAATTTTCAGCCTTTAATACTTGAGAAAAGAGAATTTTTTTGTGCTTTTCATCTGCTAGACTGTTTCTGAATAATGTTTCAGCTAGGACATCTTATCTTCGCTCAGAAATAAGCATATTAAGGTATTCTATTATGGGAAAACTTGAATTCTGAAGAAAATGATAACCATCTCCCAGCACTCTTTATGAGGTGAGAATGATTGAGCTAGTGTTGCGATGGAAGGACTGATGGACAGCATGAGCAATAGCGAAGTCTTACTACTAACAGGAAAAGGATTGCCAAGCCATTCTTTGGATGTTTGACAGTTTGTCAGCAATTTAAATCAAAGTATTAAAAGGAAATGCTTGTTCAGTTTGTAAAATCTGTAAAACTCATAAACCATATGCCAAATTTCCCCATCACATGATGATTGTTAAATCTTCAAATGTAGTTGATCTGCATCTATTTTAGGAAGATGCAACTGAGACAGAGCCAACAAATTTGGCAGTGTCAGTTTAAGCAAACCTCTAATGTGTGCTAGGTGTTGTGTGTGTGTGCTTTAAGGTAGGAATGAATTGAAAGTGCAAAATCTGTTGAGGACATCTGCATACAGTAACAAGGTTAAAATCAATCAAGTGGTCTGGTTTAGGAGAAGTGAGGCTTGGATCTGATAGAATTTTCTGAAAATTGTACCTTTTGAAGTGCAAGAACAGATTTTTCAGATGGGAAGTGATTATGGTGTATATGCCTACTTGTCAAGTGTGTCCTGCTTTTAAGTATGACACAGTGCTTCCACCTCGCCCTCATCCTCCCTTGGTTTTTGTTAGATCTGATGCTCCATTTGCCACAAAAGACAAGAATATGGACAATTTCTGCTGTGTCTTAAAACAAAGGACCTAAAGGGATAGTGCAGCTATGGACATTTCAGATTATCTATTTTGGGTATTCAAAATCTCATTAAATCCTTCTCAGGTGCATTTGGTTTTAACTTCTTTCAAGTGTGATGTGTGCTGTGTCCTCCATTTTATATAGATAATCTACTTAAACTGCTCTAATAACTGAAGTGTCTGAAAGTTTGTCCTCATGTGTTCAGATGCCTCTTTGTATACTGAGTTTGTCTCTAAGAAAATTTGAGCCCTAAGATAGATACTAGTAAATTAACCCAGTTTCTAATCTTCCTACATGATTTTTAAATAATATATTAGTCCAGGAATTATTTGGGCCTAAGAATTTGGCATTAATTTATAAATTCATTGTATAATTCATTAATCAGATGAATAATTCCTAAAGTATCAACACAAGTAAAGAAGGTCTTAAGGGACATGTGTTTATATGCATATGGACATTTTAATGTATAAAATTATCATCCTAATATCCTTTTGTGACTTGTGTTTCATACAAATACTCTAGAGAATGCAGCCCAACATTTGCTTCAGCTCTCTGCTGCCCTCTATTATTATTTTTTCCATTTTTTCCCCTCTCTATTGTAGTACATGTATAGCCTAAAATAGACTGAAGTCTCTGGAGATTGGGTTAATTAACTGTAAAAGATAAACTTTCACAGAGTTTCTTGAAGTTAAGGCTAAGTCTGTCTCCCAGTAGGAGGCACTTTCTTTAGAGTGTCCTTGTGTTCTTTATTTTCTGTACTTATTTATTCTGGCTTGCATAACTGTGGCCATAGTTTGAATTTTTTTCTGAACTTTCTGAAATGTTCTTTGTGAACAAACGATACATCTTCCTCATCTGCAAGGTCTGTAACTTTGGATATGAAGATAGATCACTCAGTATGATCTCTCTTTTCTATTCCTACTTCTTTGGTGGAATGGCCCCTCACAAATTGTAACTTCATCTATGGAAGAAGTCGCTCAAAAGCAGCCCTTTGAACACATACACCCTTCGTTCTGCATATAGAATCATAGAATAGTTTGGGTTGGAAGGGACTGTAAAGATCATCTAGTTCCAACACCCCTGCCGTAAGCAGGGACACCTCCCTCTAGATCAGGCTGCTCAGTGCCTTATCCAGACTGGCCTTAAACACCTCCAGAGAGGGGGCATCCACAACCTCTCTGGGCAACCTGTTCCAGTGTTTCACCACTGTCACAGTAAGGAATTTCTTTCTCGTATCTATCCTGAATCTACCCTCTTCCAATTTACATCCATTATTTCTAGTCCTTCCACCACCTATCCTATTAAAAAGACCTACCCCAGCTTTTCTGCAGCCCCCCTTCAGGTACTGATAAGTTACTATGAGGCTCAACTTTCACCAGGCTCAACAACCCCAACTCCTTCAGCCTGTCTTCATAAGGCGGTTTCTCCAGACCTTTGATCATATTAGTGGCCCTCCTCTGGACCCAGTCCAACAGCTCAGTGTCCTTCTTGTGGTGAGGACTCCAGAACTGGACACAATACTCCAGGTGGGGTCTCACCAGTGCTGAGTAGAGGGGCAAAATCACCTCTCTGGACCTGCTGGTCACACTCTTCTTGATGCAACCCAGGATTTGGTTGGTCTTCTTGGTTGCAAGTGCACACTGGTGGCTCATGTTGAATTTTTCATCTACTCATACCCCCAAATCCTTCTCTTCAGAGCTCCACTCAATCCTGCTGGTTAATTGTTGCATTCCTCAGTTGTGTACCAAGGTGTAACTTGTTTTGTGCCAGCTTGATGATCATTTTTGTAGGTCAGGCTAAGAAAAAAAAACCAACCTCAAGTCATGTCTGGTGTTAATGTCTGAAGGAGCGACCTGTGAGTATTCACCTTCCCTGTGGACTGCTCTTCAGTAAGCCATCAAAAGACCCTTCTGTCCCACCATTCTTGGTGGCTGTGTTTTTGAAGTGTTGTGAGATTTTTGTCAAGTTAAACATAGTCAAAAGCATTGAGGATTATGTATGGCTGGCCAGGAGATAGTTGAGAAAATTCCTCTGGTTCAGGAAAAATCCCCAGACATACTCCATGTAACATTTCAACATGAAAGGAAAAACAGAACCCCTCCTAAGCAGTTGGATGGAAGACTGGCTTCTCCTGCTCTACTCTAAAGACCACATACCATTTTGTATAATACACAAAGTGCAGAGTCAAAAAACTGGCAAAGACTTCCCATTTCCACATCCCAATCTAAACTGGGATTATGAAGGCATGAAGAACTTGGCTTTGTATGCACTTACTGGAAAGATGACAAAGGAACTTATGTCAAGAAAAGATGTACGTGCAGTCCAAGCTACCTGTGTCTGCAAAGATAAGCAGCACATGCAGGTGCCTGGCTGTGCACTCTCGTGTGATCATTTTGGATTTTACTTTTTGCAAGCTCCTCAGAATGCATTAGTTCTATCTTGTCTCCAGTTCTAGGAAGCCTGATTATCATGTGAGGAATTTAGGCTTTTTCTGAACAACTCTTTTTCTTTTGATTTTCACAATTTGCATATTACTTCAGTTTTTTATTAGGAGCTTACTGGAAAAAGGGATGTACTGAAGATCTGTTTAATATATAGAGGGAATTGAAAACATAATTTGCTTAAATGGTTTTATGATTTTACATCAAAAGCTACTTCTGAAAAGCAGTATGAAAAACATGGGATTTGAGTAAGATGAGACTGAACATACAAATATTAGGAGGTATTTTTCTGTGGTCAGAGTGATAAAGATCTTGGTATAAGCAGATTATGAGGGTTCCCAGAAACCATGAATGGAGGGAATTAACACTGGATCTGTGTCACAAAACCTTGCAGAAGTATCCTTCAATCAATTTTTCATTCAAGCAGACTTCCTGTTACCTGTTGAACTAATTGTCAAATGGAATTTGAACATGTCATAATTTGGTAGCTCAGAGACACTAAATGTTTCAAATTGGAAGTCAGATCTTGGTTTTCAACCTCCTTCCTACTCTCAGCATTAAATAACTTTATGGAGGTGATTTCCTTAAGTGCTTCCAAGTGGTAGCTCTTGAGAATAGTGTGGTCTTGCAAAGAAGTTTTAAATGGATTCTTGTAGTCTGAAGTATTTAACATCAAGAGGGAAATTTCACTGGAATTTGTCTAGAGTGAGAATGGAACTTTTTTTTACTTTCTCATTTCAGATGATGCAAAATGTGTCTGAAATCCAGCTCTTCCTCCAGGGAAATTAAAATTGACAAAAATTAAATTGATAAAATTTCCTTCTGAGATTTGAATGCTTATTTGATGTGTAGTTTTTGTATTCTGGGTTTCCTTACTTTTGAGCTAGTCCAGAATTAGCAGGGTTGAAGTACTGCATGGAAAAGTTGCTGCTTTCATTCAGGGATCTCAACAACACTTGAAAAATTAATGAGTCCTCATTACAGTTCCATTAGGTAGGTGGATTGTGTAAATGTGTAGATTAAGGTGAACTGACTTACCTAGAATGACTGAGTGTGGCTTTGTAACACAGACTTTCTTCTCTTAATTGTATAGTGTTGTCTGATCTCATGGGATCTCTGCTTTTGACAGAGATTACAGGGGGGAAAAGGAAGTTCACCAGCGAGGTCCTGCTGCATGTTCTGCTGAGAGATGACTCTGGGGAAGTCCAGATCAGAGTCTTCTCTTGAAACTGGCCTGAACTGCCAAGCCGACTGCAGTTCAAACAACACTAGCATTTTGATTATTTAACAAAGATTCAAAATGCACAGAATGTTAGAAGAGAAATGCAGGTGAAATTTAAACCAGTACTTTTAAAATCTGATTTTTTTTTTCTCCCATGCAGTAAGGATTATACCTTGTTATCTCTTCAGAAATTTTTTTTTCTCCCTTTGTGCACCCTTGTCTTTGCTGATTCTGAAATGCACTAACTAATTGCTTGAATCTCTTATGCACATTCTCCTGAAAGTTCAAGGATGTTTTGCTTGGATGTCTGCTAATTAATTAAAGGTTATAAGCTGCCTCTTAATCAAGGCTTTTTTCTGAAATTCAGAGCCCCAAATACTCTAAGTGTAAAATGTTCATGGTTGAAATGGGTTGGTAATTAGACTATTAGCACATTGAAATGGATCTCTATTGTGGTCTAACAGATGAAGTCTAGTACAACTGTGCACACAACTGCTTGTCAGTGTGAAAATTAGAGCTTTGCCATGTACCCAAACCTACTCTATTGCTATCTGCAAGCATTCATGCAGTTAAATGCTGTGGCAACAGGACTCCAAAAGTTGGAGGTTACTGAGGGTTACCCTGCTGCTCTGGCTTATGGTTATGGCAATCCAAACATTAGAGCAGACAGTGTTATATAGCATGTGTTAGATATACAATCTGATGTGGAGCTTTCTATCTGTGCTGAACTAGAGCAAACTGTCTTTATGTGAGTAAGTTCGTGCCAGCCAAATGGCCAGTACTGGGAAATTAGTGCTGCTATATTTAGGAAACTAAAAACTCTTCATTGCAAATAATGTCTCGGGGTCATAAACTAGACTCCAGAGCTGTACGCTGAGGACAGTGTCAGATCTTTGTATGGATGTCACCAGGAGCAGGGCAGGCACAAAGTGGGGGATGTGCTCCAAGAACAGGGAGAGCCCAGGGCTGTGGAAAATTCAGATATCCCCTAGGAGCTCATACAACGAACATTTAGTCCCCTGGCAGACCAAGGCCTGGACTGACAAACACAAGGTACTTTGGACATAAGACTTCTCTGAGACCTTAAAGCCCCACTTGAAAGCCTTCTCGTGTGACCTGATCCGAGTGTTCTCCTCGAGCAGGAGAATAGGTCTAGATGATCTCTTGAGGTCCCTTCCAATCCCTGACATTCTGTGAGTCTGTAATTCCTTGGATCAAAGTGTGAAAAGAGATGTCTCTGAAGGGGAGATTCAGGCTAGATAGAAGAAAGAAATTCCTTACAGTGAGGGTAGTGAGACACTGGAAAAGGTTGCCCAGGGAGTTTGCGGATGCCCCCTCAATCCCTGGAGGTGTTTAAGACCAGGCTGGATGAGGCATTGAGCAACGTGGTCTGGTGGGATGTGTCCCTGCCTGTGGCAGGAGCATTGGAACTGGGTGATCTTGAAGTTCCCTTCCAACCCAAACCATTCTATGATTTGTTTTTGTCTTCAGTATCCTTTTTTTGCCCATTACTTTAGGTGCTGAGTTTAAATCACACCTTAGCTGAATCTCCTGTTCCCTCAGTCACAATTGTTTCTTTTTTAATAAAAACCTCAATTATTTTCAGATACTGTTGGTTACTGCTTCCTTTGAGGGCTGTACTTTCCCAGTAGTTGTATACTCACATTTTCTCTTACCTTTCTCTAAATTTTCTTTTTAACATAGGGTAGAAATTTGCAGAGGGACACAAAGGGAGGAAGGAGGCAAACTATATCTTCTTCTCGCCCATGAACTGCCCACTTACCTTGAATGCAAGATACCCTTCAGGATCATCTCCTCATCCCTGTGATCCCTCACTCTGCAGTTTTACTGTTCAGTCTCTTACTTAAATCTGAGTGAGTGGAAACTGGCTGTTCTATTTATATGTCTATTTTGTCTAGGTGCTTCTCTCAGCTATAATCAGCAGTGTGTAAATTATTTAAATAATATAAAAATAAAGAGGACATCTAGTATTTTCTTTAAGCAGAAGTTCAGCCCTGAGGACTGCCACTGTTAAGTCAATCCTCCTTGGTTCTGGCTAGAAAAGTTCCAGAATATGCAGCATGGGTTGGTGGCAGATTTCCTCTAGGGAACTGAGAGCATGATTGAGCTGTGGATCTCTTTCCATAGGTTTTTTTAAAATCCAATCCAAAAGGTAGTTGAAGCCAGGTTATATGAACTGTCCAGTGTGTGGAAGGGCTGTACAGGAGTGGAGTGTTTGTACAGTTACCACAGATCCACAGATTTGTTTTCCATTGTGGATTAGTCAGTTGTGATCCCTGCTTTCTTCCCCACTTCATTATTCCTCAAAAACTTGAAGTACTTGTTTTTTCCCTGCTTAAGTAATTCAAAAAATGTTAGGCCAGCCTTTAAAATTGCTTTGTCAGTGGTTCTCAGTATCTCATATTTCATCCAGTTGCTGAGACTATATAACTAGGATAGTGAGACATATGCTTGATTAGATAGGTATATCTCATTGTAATTCAGATTCTACTTTATAGAAATCTGAACTTGCTCTAGTGCCTGCTCTTTTGTGCTCAAAGGGAACCCAATTTCTCCATAATTAAGCCACACAACCCCAGGTGCTGACCAGCTACATGTCTAAGTGTGTGGCTAAAACATGGCATGTTCTCTTAAAAGCTGTCTAAAACTGATAATCATCGTTTTGCTGCCTTTATTACATGAGATAGCATCCTCTCTGGAAAATTTGGATAGATGGCGTAGAAAAAAATCCCCTTAGATTCTTGGGGTGTTAAATAACAAATATAATGTCTGTAAAAACTAGATCTTCTCTGCTCTTGTAATCCATACAGCTTAAATTTGTATTTGATGCTGTTGCAGCACTGGTGATGGTGAGCAAAGTGCTGTAGCTGGTGCTTCGCAGGCAGGGCCCTGATTTGGCAGGTATGGATGCTGCTAGTGAGACTGGTGTGCTGTCTGTACTGCCTGGCCCTGCTCTGGCAAGGGTCTGGGTGCTGGGATGTCTGGTCTTTTGGCTTCTAGCTGATGGGTGCCACCTATGTATGTGACTTCACAGAGAGTAATAGGCCTTTGTAATAACAGCTTCACTCTTGCCACCTTCTGCATTTTTTCTGCAAGCCTGAGAGTACTTGATATCTTTTATTAAGAAAATGAACAAACCACCCTCTACTCTTGGAATCAACACAATCTTCCTAAAGTGACTAAGGAGGGAAAAACTAAGGTAGAGCAAGCCCAGCCTCCAATATTCTGGTTTAAAATCATGAGCTTTCAAAAATGTATGGACTTGCATGCTTGCCCATGAGTGTTTGGAGATGCGAGTGCTGTTAAGGGGTTGGTATCAACTCAGCTATGCCCTCTGCTGTGCATCTCAGCCAGGGACGTAAACAGTGGGACAGTTTGCCTGCTCAAATGGGTTTAGTGCTTTGCAGGGGTGGGCTGCAGCAGTGAGCACCACGTCCACTGCCTTCAACTGTGGCAACCATGAGCCATTTCCAGTTTGCAATCCTACCCAGTCTAGCCAGATATTTAAAAAAAAAATTCATATTCTTTTTAATACAAGGTAATGGATGGTTTTCCCCGTTTCTTCACTCTTCCTGCTTTTTATAGCCAGCTATTCTCAAAGGGTGGAGAAGAACTTGGGAGAGGAACTGGCCACTCCTTGAAACTTTCTTACACGTTTGAGGAACTAAATGCTATTTTGAAGAAGATGCTGCACTTGTGTACACACACGTGTACTTTGGCCACATGCTGCCTAGAAATACTGCAGTGTGTCCTCTGTAACTTGCAAATGTGTCATTAACAGGTTTCAGCATCTGCAATGAGCTATGTGTGGTTTGCTATTGCAGTTGTTCTATTTTTGTGTCAGTTGTGCTAGCAGCTCAGAGCTTAGCTAATGTACCATTGACAAATGGCTCCCTTTGAAAGGAGGCTGTAGATACATTACATAAATTCATTTACATTGTATATATTCATTTAGAAATGAAACATAGGAGAGAAAATTCAGTGCTTTTCGAATCAAATATGACAAATTCACCAGTGGTAGATACTTGATTTTTCCTACATTTTTAGAAAGTAAAGTACTTACCGTTCTGATGTATTACACTTTACACTTAAATAGACTAAATAAAATGTTCTAGAGCTGAATTTGTCATGTTTGATTGGAAAAACCGGTCTAGTGGGCTTTCTTTCTCTCTAATTTTTAAGATGAGTTTGTGTTTACTGACCCACATTTTGAATACCTTGGTTGAAATGCAGCATCTTCTAGTAAGAAAGAGCTGAGTAGGCAATTGCCTTCAACCCCAGAATTTGTATTATTAATGTATATTGGTACACTTTCAAATGTTCTAGGGTGAGATTCTCAAAGGATCTTGGGTATCTGCATTCCATATAAAACCCACTGAGGTATTTTAGTTGAGTACTGAGAACCACAAAGCTGCTGTTTGCTGCCTTTGGTCCTCCTGTGCAGCACCATGCTGCAGCATCTTGAGTTCTTTGAGGCAGCTCCAAGTGAAGTAGTTCAGCACTGTGAGGCCTGTAAGGAGCTGAGGGTGTCACTACTGGTCTCTGTTTACACAGCTTCCTAGTTTCTTTTACATTGAGTGGGTGTTTCATCTGATAACACTCTAATTGTAAGCTGACAAAAGTAGTTGATTCTTTCATGAGGACAATGCCTGAGGATAACTCCACCGGTGTTCATCATTGGCTAAAGAGAATATTTAATCCATACCTGGGAGAAGTCACAATTTAAAATTATAGTTCATTGTTGTTCTCTTTGCATGTCTCTAGAATGATTTCTTTGAAGAAAGAAGTCTGTTCTTTCTTGAAACTATTTAAAAATTCTGAGTATATTAATATTTGCAACTGGAAAAATAATAATTAGATTTATGAAATGGCCAGTGGAGTGGGTTTTTTAAGTATTTAACCAACTGGTTAGAGAGATCACCCCGGGAACAGAAATTCCAGGTTGAATTTCCTTCTCTACATGAAGGAGGTTGAACTTGCAGCTCCTGCACTCCAGGAGAGCACCTAAGCCATCAAGAAATGCTGTGTTCAGTGGAGGGGCCTGGATTCTGAGTTCCTGTCAGATGCTGTTCAATTTTGTGGAGAGCTCTTGGGTATTAATTTGAGCGAGAGCTGGAGCTCCAATGTCCTACTGCCAGGTGACATGTATCTTCAGAAGATCACTGTGTCATCTTTTCTCTATTGGATTGGCCATGAATATTCATGCATGTTGTACAAAAAGGGACAATCCAGCAGGAGAAGCTGAAGGTGGCTGACTTCATAAGGCCTTGTGACTTGGTGGATATAGGACATTTTTCCTGGGAAGCATGTCTCAGACATGGGTAAGAATGACTGATATTTGATACAGGAAGACTGTACTCTTTTTCCCCTCAGTGCTATGTGTGTGCTCTCCCAGTTCTGCAGCAGAACCAATTACACAATTACATCATATTAATCTGGACAGAGGAGAGATATGCAAGTTAGGACGTGGAGAAGCATAGAGAAGAATCAGAAGAGGCAGCTTGGAGGGCTTTATAGTGTGGAGCTTTTTAAGGGCAAACAGCTGAGGCGATAATAGAACAAGTGTATTTGGACTGATATTTAGCTGTCTGTGTTATTAAATGAGGCAATGCCTGGAAACAAGGGGAAAAACACTGCTGGAGATTAATAGGTGTTGTATTTTTACAGCTCTTTTGTTAGGCTGGATGAAGGCTACATAGATTCTTGCCAAGCCTTTCATTCTCTTCCCCTTTCGTAACGCTTAGTGCCTTCAAACTCTTTCAGAAAGAAATCACTTTTGAGAATCTCTGGAAGTAAACAAGTTTTTAAAAAATTGTTAGTCTTGGCTGGTTGATAGATGGAGTTCGTCAGTGGATCAACCAGACAGTGCTATCTCTTGTTGGATTGGGTATTGCTGGGAGTGTCTGGCTGGGTTAAAATGAGCAACTGAACGCCATGCTTAGCTGTAAAGTGGGAAAACCTGAGACTGGTCTTGGTATTATGAGCCAGCTCAGAGCAGACAGCCCAGTTTTGGCTACATTCCCACATACCTGCTACTAGACAGGACTCAAAGACCATGTTGTAATGAACATTTGCACAAGCACCACATCATTAAGAGGTTTAGAAACCCATGCTTTCCAAACTGGTACTGAAGGATGCAGACCTTGCTGTTCTAAAGAATAAAAGCCATCTAAGGTAGTTTTAAAGAAGTTAATGAAGCCTCCACATGATCATCTCAGAATGCTGTAGTATGACTTAAACAGTCTTCTAGTGCCTTGGTAAAATGGCATTTTGAGCATTGCTGCTCAGCCCAGGGGTGCCTGCAGGGTGTTTGCTAGTGCAGCTCATCCAGCTCATCAGAGGGCCCCCAGTCAGGCATGTCAGTAGCTCTGTGAGGGATGGTCAGACTGAATGCAGAGCATGAATTTTTCAATTTGGCCTCATCCAAGTTCTAAATCTTTAATGGACAACACAAATGAAGATGTTTTAATGTAACAGTTAACAAGGAAATGTCATCAAAAGAGCTGATGGAGATGAAGGTAAGGGAAAAATTGGTTAGCATTCAGACTGGTATTAGATCTAACTTCATGTTGTAGATGAAGTGTGCTGCTAAGTGGCATGCCATGGTGTACATAACCTCAACCTATGGCTAAGCTTGACTTTGCTCTGACAAAACTGCACCTAACTGAAAGAGCCAGATTTGACCTGGGAACCAAATCTTGAGTTTTACACATGGTGTAAATGTGGCATTTCTGTAGTAGAGAGTACTGGAAGAGTAATAAGCTGATGAAAAGTGCATGGGATGAAGGTCTGCTGCTTCCATCTGAGTTGTGGCCCAAGGCTTTCAGTAGGTCTGTGAGGAGCATAGGCATTAGTATGAAACCTCCAGAGGGTACTACTCTTCTGTAGAGTTCTTACCTCATTCATGTTTCAGCTGTCTGTGCCTCTGAAGTAGTCCCATTCCAGCTGTCTATCTGAGCAAACTGATGTTATCTTAACATCAGAGTACCTTCACACTAAGCAGAACCATTTTCTTCCTTTTTTTCCCCTCTATGTTTTCCTGTTTTGTTTCTTTTTTTCTCTGTTCTTGATAGTTTGATCTGGAGTAATTCATACCGAGGTACAATTAAGTACAGGTCTTCTCTGGATCCTTCTCTGAAACTTGTTGCCTATAGCACTTACATCTCATTAAGCATCACATGGGTCTATAAAATGACAATTAGATCAAAATGGCATACTTTTTTAAGGTATTTTAGTCTTTGTCTCGTGATACACAGGTTGAATTTACTTGTAGTGACAAATTAGTTTTGAAGACAAAATTTCTTGAATTAAAAGCATGTTCTTCAGCTTATTGAGCCTAGAAACAATGCCTAAACACATGCCAAGTGAGGAAGAGTAATGAAATACCAATGGTGCTAATTGACACAAAAATCACAGTTCTGTTTAATCATAAAATGGCTCAGAGACCATCATTGACTGGAATAGTGTTCTTCTGAGATAGGGAACCTATTTTTTATTGTTGTCTGCACACTCAGAACTTGGTTTTTCTGCTTGAAGCATAGACAGGGGTTGTGTAAACACTTTAATACTGCATGAGGCTTCTCTAAGCCTGAATGATCTTATCAATGCTAAAACCATGACATACTAGCAAAAATGGAAGCGAGCAGTGAAGATTATGTGGTTTTATCATCTGAATGAACTGATAGATAAGCCAGCACACTTTGTTGGCTTGTCATGTTTGTTTTCCCATCTGGGATAATTCACCTACAACAAGCCTTAAAAATACTCTTCTTGCATTCTTATTTTCATCATTCCCTTCATGTATAACCTCAGCTAGCAGGCCAGTTACACATCTTTAGGCAGAGCTATGTGCTATGACTTAAAAGTTTGTGTATGAATGGGATCTTTCACTTGGATGAATCTTAGTGCAGTTCCTGATGTTACCAAACTGCACAAGTAACAAGACTTCTTCAGTTTTACTTAGTGGTACAAGATATATGTCTGTAGTAATAGAACTGAATATTCTAGTACAAAATCAGAAATACTTTGCATGGTAACCAATAAGACAACAGCCTGCAGAATTGCTGTGAGTCGTTTGCCATCTTGGAGGGACATCTTCCATCTATAGCTATGGTACAAATCTGAAACTGAGGAAGAGGCTGGATAGTGTAGATCTATAATGGTTTTTTTTGTGCAGCAGGTGAACATAGTAATTCTTGCTGGCTCCTAAATAGTTGACACTTCAAAAATTGAATAATTAACCAGATTAAACCAGGAGCCTGTGATAGTTCATAGGCAGTGGTCATAGGTTTTGAAGTAATTATTTTTAAAAGAATAAAATGTAAGTCCAGAGTGTGTATGAAGCAGTGCATTGTTTGGTATTATTATATCCCAGTTTCTCTGTTTGTAGCAGAGGATCTTCCAGAGATGGAAGTTCCATCACCTAGATCTTGTTTAATAGCTTTTAGTGTACTTTTTTTCTAATAATTTGTCTAATAGCTTTTGGAATCCTTTGTACTTCCACGATGTTTTGTGTCGCAATTCAGTAATTGTATTATTTTAGAAACAGTTGTGTCTTAAAAGTTGTCAGTTGACTTCACTGTGAGCTTCTAGGCATTGACTTACAAAAAATAATTAGTATCTTTTCTGTGCAAGTTATTTCATATTCACTTCTTGTAATTACTTCAGTCATCTCCTTTCTAAGCCCATTTAGGTTCTCCAGGTCTGCCATTTGGCTGATAATTTTTGTTGCCTTTTGTTGCCTGAAACTAGCTTTGTTGTTTCGTGTCTGTTGAGGATAAGGGAAGAGGTAGCCATTTCATACAGGAAACTTTTTGTAACTTTTTCTGCTTTTTCATGAATTTTGTAAATATTTTCTGCAGTTTCCCTTTTTGACTTTTGAGTGCTGAGGTGATGTTTTCAGGGAACTATGCACAAGAGGTTCAAGAACAGCGTTCATAGCAGCACAATGGCTAATTTAGTTGTTGTTGGATAAATATACTGTATTGATCACAGTCTAATTAAATTTTGCAGGAAGAAGTGCTAATAATTAAACTGTCCTGCACCCCCTAATAAAACTTAGTGTTCAGTGTTCTTTGTTGAATAAGTTAGTGGATACTCTCTGCTTCTTGTCATTATTTCTCCTTGTTCATCAGCCTGTTCTTTATTGCAACTGTAATGGGTATACAAGTAGGGACTCTGTGGTTAAAATCTTGTTTATTTCCTGCAGTGATAACTGACTGAGCAAGCAGGAGTTGTTAGTGGGAGGATAGAAGGTACTAAAGAGGAATATGGATAATTACAGAAAATTAGTGTGCCTCAATTATCTCAACGATTTGCCTTTTTCAACTTGCTTTTCAACAGAAATGAAGTGGGCCTTGTGTAGATCCTTCAGTTATCTAGCAATTTTCAATGCCATGTTAAAAACAACACGGCATCTGGGTAGCTCAGTCTTTTTTGTGTACTTCTCTTTGCAAGTAAGCATGTAGGGGAGGTAGGAAGCTAACAGTTACTATTCCCATCTTCAAAACATGCAGGAATGTGTTGAAAACTCCAGCTTGTACTATGTGGGCACCTAGATGTGCTAAGTCCATCAGATCAACTGGTGATCCATAACAAGTCCTGTGTCAGATAATTTTGTGATTCCATAATACTGTGTTTTCCCCTTTCCCAGTGAGCACCAGGTGCTTTCTCTGGATGATTTTTAAACCTTGGCATAAAAAACCCTGTTTGTCCAGTGCTCCAAGACTCCTGCCATCCAAAGATCTGTGCACTGGCTTTCTCAGAGACCCTGATGTGGGCTTCTGATGATAGCAGGAACACTTCAAGACATCACTCTGTGAACTGACTGTATGCCCTTGTGCCATCCTGTCCATTGGACTATGGCACAGGTTAGACATGAGAACTGTCTTTTCCTGCTTCTTGATGCACCAGATTTGCCTGTCTGCAGCAACTTGTCTAGAACATATCCTTCCTTTCACTAAATGCATGAGCAGATCTTGTGTGACAGCATTTGCTCCAGCTGTGATTCTGAGTGGAGATGAGACTTCCCTTTACAGCAGCATGACCATTTGGTTTCTGGTTTGCAGTTGTCTTGTCAAGAGACTACTGAGCTGCTCAGTGTGGGTAAGAGCCCTGAGCTCTCTGACTGTGTAATTTTGCTGTAGTCTTTGCTTTCTGTGGAGGTAGTCTCTGGAAAAATAGTTTCTCCCAATATCTGTCAGAGTAATTAAAAAAAATATAGCTGATTGTTGATGGTTTATGATTGTTTTCATGTATGCTGAGGGTTAACTTATGTAATGATAACATGCTTGACTGTATTCTCCCCATCTTTGCCACCTCCTCTTTTACAACTTAGTAGAAAACTTTAAAGACACTGCCACGTTGCTCACATGAGACAGGCACTTGAACAGTAATGTCTTCCTATTACTTAGTTTCCTGCTCAATTGCTTGTGTTTGCTGTTCTGCACGGGTCCAAATACATTTAGAGCAAAACTTTGTAAAAAAGCTTTGTAAAAAGCCCAAAAAAAGCCTGTGCAGTGACAGAATGACTGATAAAACTGAATAGTTCTCAGGTGTTTTTTATGTACATAATGTTTCTCTGGAAGATGTACTCATGTTAAAGGAAGTCTCTTGGTAGAAGAACCTTCTCTCAGTTACTGTAGATGCTAATGAGTTTCATGTGTACTAGATGGTTCTTCGCTTCAGAACCACCCAAGATCAGACTCCATGTGATGGGCTTACACTTGACTACTGCAATGGCCAATGGTAATGTTGCTGACGTGGGACTCTAACAATCCTGTTGTCTCTCATAACAAAGAGGTGTTCTGTACCTAGAACAGGAAGGATTCATTGGTTTTCAGACCAATGAAAGACCATTCCTGACGTGTGAGGAATGGTGTGTGCCGCTTCCCCACAGACTCGGTCGTAATCCTATTTAAGATTGAGTAACCCCTTTTAACAGTGGCTCAGATTCCCTTCCTACTTTCCATTAATACTGCAGACAGGTTATTGCTGAACATCATTCCTTTCCTGTTCAGAAGCTTTAATTTCCAGGTGTAATTTCCAGGTGTACTTGTATGCTCACATGCCAATAACTCTGACTTTTAATGGCTTTCTTTTCCCTTGTTATTTATCTCCAGATCTATTACCTTTTCACCTTCTATTTCTGTTTGATATTTGGTCCACTTACATTTTTCTCTTCTCATTAGTAATTGTGATCCAACCCGTCACAGCAGATCTTGCTCAGACGTGTGCCTCATTTTGGCTGATAATTACTGTTAATTGCTAAGTGTCTGACAATACAGGCCCTTTCTCCACAGTTTGATTCTTCTATCCAGGCATCTAATTTTTTATTTAAGTCTTTATGTCCCTCATCCCCTTCTCAGAAGGCTCAGCTACTGTCATTTTGAATAACATTGAAATAGTCACTGTTACTGTGTGCAGGTAACTTCCCCTCCTTACTCATGTTATATATGGGTTGTTTCAATTAAATGTGCAAAACAACTACAAAATTTGGATCCGGCAATATTTGTAGGAGTGATCTGAAGGTGTCTTCTTGTGAGTTCCAGGACAGCTGTTATCACTGCTTTGTTTCTAGTGTCTCCCTTTTTTTTCTCAGGTCTTACAGTCACCTTCAGCTTTCCCATATAATTCTCACATATTCCCTCCATGGTGATCTCTCAAATATTTTGCTTGTGCTGATGGAATACAGGGCACTGCCCTTGTTTAGAAAACCTTAGCAAATATCTGTATTAGATCCACCAGCTTTTACTAAACACAAGGTAACTTTCAACTCTATTTCCATTCATCTGTAGTATTTTCCACTTCTGAACACATTGAATTTGAATTCTGCCAGAGTTGGGCTAATGGGTCTGTATATTTGAATTGCCTAACTCTTTGCTAAATATAGATGCTATAGCTCTGGTCATGTGGTAGTGTCACTGACTTATTTAAAAATAAGATTTTGTTTCTTGCTTAGAATTACATGTGGCTTATGGCAGAGAACAAATAGGAACGGGCTGTAATGAATGTATAGAAGGCTCAGCAGAGATTTTACTGGATGGGAACCAAATTCTGTGTTTATTTTCCAGTCCAAGACTGAAACAGCCTATAATATCAAATGGCATTATTAGAATTATTGGGAAAATGTTTTCTGTTTTTCAGGAAAAAAAAAAGTCAGTGAAGAAAAGCAATTCACTTACATTAGGAAAATAGTGCTGAAAATTTTGACTCCATGAAAATCCTGTTTTTTCAGAGAGAAAAGAGAAAATCGGCAAAGTTAATTTGTCTTTCTATCCAGAAGCTTGTAATAAATGATGTAGAGTTAGGAAGGAAGGAATGATGGGAAGACTGGACCATAGCTCTACACTCTGATATTTCTGATTTTCATTATAAAGCTTAGTGGTTTGTTAGTGTGTGCTTTGGCTAATTGCTGCCATGCTCATATATTAGGCAGGAGCAATAATCTTGGATTTTGATGGCAGCTAGATTACACTGAAGAAAGAAGGCAAAGTAAGGGAGAGTGATCCTAAATGGTGTGAGGGCTCTCTGTCAGTAAGTCTACAACTTGTAGACTGATGTATGTGGGCCAATTTGCCTGTAAACTGGGACAACTGGTAAAACCTACCTTTTTAAAATACTTTGAAATCCTTCGATTAAAGGAATCAGATATTAATCTGATTTAATCTTCCTCTAGTGTTGATCCAGCAGCATTGTCTCTGAGCTCCTGTACATAATGTTAATAGTGCCTTCAAGCCCTGGATGTGGAGGATTTCTAGAACCTCAAATGGTATATAAAAATAATGTTTTCAGGGTGGTATTCATATGCTACATATAATAAGCTGCTTTGTATTCTGTCTGTTGCAATTTGGTGTAAATTTGATGGGTCTCCACCCTTAAAGAAGGATGGCAAGAGTGAAAGATATTCAGAATTTGTCCACCAGGACCAATTCTAAGGTTGGGGGCATCAGAAGCTGTTTTGGCTGTTTCCCTGGGTATTGTGCTCCTAAGTTAGTGACTGTTTAGCTTATTCAGCATCCCTATTTTATTCCTTGTGAAGAAAGAATAAGGTGTGAAATAATTAATTTGTGACTCCTGGTTGGAGCAGATAATCATTCAGGAGCCCTAAATTGTTTAGGCAGCATTCCTTTATTAATGTCTCATTTTGGCTTCATTGATGTAACCTCTGTCTCTAAAGACAAAACACAGATCTTCTACCATTGCTGTCCAAATTCTGCCGGTGGTTTTTTGGTCTTCTGAGCAGGCAGAGGATAGCCACTTTTGCATCCATGAGGAGTTCATGGTTTACTAGGGCAATAGGATAAAGAAAATCTTTCAGATAAGACTCAGATGATACTTTTATTGACATGTGTGTGTGTGCATAAAAATTGAGGCAGCTGTGCACATTGGAGTCTTGTTTCTTTAAAAATGTTGCCAGAGAGCTACTTTCTGAATGACATTTGTATGCTTTAATATAATGCATTGTGTTCAAAGGAATGGTCCAACACAGTAATTTGGTACTCGGTATCAGTTCTGACATAGCAACTAATCCATCAAATTTCTTCAGCACTACAAGTCAGAACAGGGTTTTTTTTCTAACTGACAATGTGGTGAGCTCGTGCTGCTCTTAGAAAAATCAAGGTTTTTTTTTTTTTCCATCCCATGTATCATCATCACCACCCACAGTAAAGAGTTTAGAATCTGGGCTTGACTGACTGGCTATTTTTCTTGGATTCGCATGATGCGAAGCACTGCTTCCTTGTCCAAACCCATTCAGAGTCTGAAGGTACCCTCTGACAGAAATTTACTGAGCAGATAAGAAAACTTGGAAGGCACAAATGGGGCAGATAAGGACGGCTGTGAAATCCCATTAATTTTTTCAGGATTGGTTGGAGAGTTTTTGGTGTTTTGCTTTGTTGCCATTTTCTGGCATTGGTGCAGTGCATTTTTTACAAGCCTCAGCAGTTTTAGAAAAGCATTCAGAACTTTTTGATGCTCATCTGAACCAATTCCATCAAATTGGAACAGGAGATGAATGTTACTATTCACAGGAAGCAATTGTATTCATAGAATTTCATCATTTCTGATGTCCTCAATTTGTCCTCTGACAGAAGCAACTTTTATTAATCTGTCCTTTCACTGCTATTGATTGACCGTTTATTAAGTCAATGCATCCAGCTTATGTTTGCACATAAGCTGTTTGGTGAATCTAGGCTGACAGTCATAATCTGAAACTCTCATAGACTGAATGAAAGCACTGTCACATTCCTGTCACCTGCCATATTCCAGATTTCAGGGGTAATGGGACAGACTCCAAGTGCTTGGACTTCTTTGAGTTGTCAGAGTATTCCCCTTCCATTACTTCTTTGGGAAGCCCCTGTATTAGTGGACCCAGCAGCGTATTTGAAAGAAAGAAAGGACATAGATCTACTCTCAAATTGAAGTAATGTAGGCAACAGTAATGTGGTGTCCTTCTGTACTACAAAAGGCAGCTTTCAGCTAGCTGACCTGTGGCATAGTGGAGCTCAGAGCTGGGGTATGTACCCTGCTCTTCAGGTGGGATTTGAGGCATGTGGTGGTTGGAAGCTAAGTGCTGCTTTAAAACCATCATCATCTCTATCTGCATTGACCTGCAGCTGTTGCTATAACTGCAGGTTCTATACACTGTGACCAAGACCTGGCTAATGAGTGCTGAAGTTCTGAAATATTTACCCAAAGCTCATTAGGGTTGTTCATTAATGCCAGGCTGAACTAAAATAGTCAAGGAGTTGGCTTCTTCCTTTCTACTTGTAGCTGGGCCAGTTGTGTAAGAATTGTCCTCGCTGTGTTACCTGTATACAAATGACTAGATGTTTGTTCAGGTCATTGTTTTGAATCAGCAGCAAGGAGTTTGGCAGCACATCACTTGGAAGCAGGAGCTGCACGTGGCCTCTGCTGTGGGTCCTAGTTATTTTTCCTCTGTGAGAAACATGGCTGTGTGCTCCTAGTGCACCAGGATGCTCATTGCATAACTAATGCTCACATGAGCTTGCCCACCTCAATTCACCAAACTTTAACTAAGGGCACTGCCAACACAGTGCTGCTGTTCATGCAACTTAAGTTGGCTTATAAAAAAATGACTGAGAATGCAACTCTGCTGCATGAATGGTGCTGCAGTTTCCCCTTTACATCACATCTCACTAATCTTTGTCATAACTTCTCTCTTTTGCACTAAGCTGTTGGCCAGCCCTGCTTTTGATTGATTTTATTTGTAGCTGATTTGCTTTTCTCCAGGGGGCTCAGCACCAATGCTGGAGGTCCCTTCAGAAGCTCATTTATACTCATTTCCCATATGTAAATGCTCAGGAGTTGGTTACAGTGGTTCTGCTACAAGTGAACTCTGGTTGTCGGTCAGAAAACTCATAGTTATCATTTTAACTATGTTGCCTGGTGTAGATAATATAAGGGATCTTAATGATGACACATGATTGGAAAGAGCCAGGGTTCGTCTATTGGTTTGGGAGGGGGATAAAAAATAATTTCATCTGATAATCTAATAGATGTATGTTTGAAACCAGTGAAGAGCAGTGACTAAGGGAACCCAGTGGTACTGTTTCTTAGGTTAGAAATCTCCATTATGTGATTAACAAGTGCATCTTAGCTTTTCGAACAAGTAATATTATTGTTTTCAAATTAGCATATTCCCTCTGTACATTTACTGCACTATTTCAGGGTAAAGATAAAGTTGTTTGAATTTACAGAGGGGGTATTTTTCTTTTGAAACTCCAATTTCTTAAACACTACATCTTGATATCAAATCTAGCTTAGTCTCTGGCTCCATAATGCTTCCTTTTAAATTGGTTCTTTGCTATTTTGAGATGGGCTTGGAGAAGAGATGCAATGGTACACAGATGAGAGCCCTCATTGCAAAATGTAATTGCTGAAAGGTAAAGGTGCAGCTTGTACATAGTCCTTATGTTGGGCTGACAGTGAGGGACTTCCTCTTCTGGAGTTTATGCTTACAAGGTTGCTTGCTGAAGGGCTACCTGCCGGGCAGGTTGGCAGCTCCTGTGAGAGTGATAAATTAAAACATCTCACCGGCACTTCAGAGCATCTGCTTGCAACACAAAGCACTAATTAGCAAGGGAGAAGTTGACTGAACTTTACTTCTTACTTAGCTGAGGAAGGAAATAAGGCTCTCCTATAGCTCCAGGAATAGCTCTATGTTTTTGAGGTCCGGCTTTATTAGCTGAAATTGGCACTGTAAGAAAGTGCTAAATGACCTCATTAACGGCACTCTGGGGAGACTGCATTGGAAGGAGACAGGACATAATGCTCTGCTCAGTGAAATCCTGAGGTGAGGCAGGAGATCCAGAAGAACAAAAAGCTGAGGAGACTGCTTGGACCAATCCTTGATCAGTTCTCATTGTAGTGCTTTTTGATTTCAATGACAGCAGATTTGGGGAAAGCTGAGGAGGAGGATGGTATGGAGGAAAAAAGGCAGGAGAGGTATTTAGAGTCATTATGTGGAACAGATTTGGAAAATTTGGAAAGAGGTGGCAGTGGTGGGAAGTAGCCTCACTGTGGCATCATCTGTTTGGCTTTATTTATTTGCTGATGACATTCCTGTTAGTCCTTGAAGCATGCTGGGCATTTCTCCATTTTGTTCCTTTTGGTTAGCTCCCCAGCATGATTTGTCTGAACCCTGATATTATAGCCAGAGCCTGAAAATGTGCAGCTACTATTCTGCTTGAAAATACATTTAGAATAATGCTGCATATATTTTACAGATTTTTATATCCATTCTATAATATTCTAACTGCTGCCTCCACTGATACACGGCCTCTAGCTTTGGTCTTGCTGTAATAGGAAAAAACCACTTTATTATTTCCTGGCTCTTCTCTCCTCATTCTCCAATTCTCTCTTTCCTTAAAATATGATCTATTTTCTTTCTATTTCTGTTCCAAACATACATTATGCACCCATATGAACTTGCTTACTACTTAACTCAGGATTACTTGGCTTTCCTGAAGCAAATTTAGCCCTCTCTCCGTCCCCCTTCTTGTCCCTGCTCTCTCTCTCTTTCCCCCTTCTTCCTCTTCCCCCTCCTTTTCTTGCCTTCTGTTCATCTGCATTTCTTTGCTTGCCTGCTCTATTTGCATTGTTGATGGAATACTCTCAAGATAAAAATAATGTATTTATGACAAAAGCAGTCTTAGAGACTCACTAGAACAACATTGCAAATTATGGGTTGTTACGAGTGTTTTGAAAATCTAGTTTCCGTTTTTCAGAGTGAGTTAAAAAAAGAGCCTTAAAGCATCATGGTATGTAACTATAATAGCTCTTAACCATCTATTTTGTTTATTATTACATAATTTATTTCCCTAGTGAAATAAGGCTTTTTTTCTTCTCAGACCTGGTTTGTGCACTGGTACCTTGGTTAGGTGCTGAGTCTACAAGTACCACAGAGAATATTTGATTGCTTCATTCCCCATCATTTGAAGGAGTGATAGGTAAAAAGCTAAAAAGGTGATATTTCAATGGCTCCTCCTCTGTAGCTCCTCATTTGTCACTGGAAAACAATAAATTTTGAAACAAATATTTGATGGTTCATATTTTCATTCAAAGAGGGATTTGGCAGGATCAGTGCTGGGAAGGGAGAGATATGTCTTCCCCTACCCTTAGGATGGGAATGGGCAGAACATTTCCTACAATTTTTGTGGCCGGGTTTGGACGACACAGGATTGATTTCTATGTCAGTAATTTTATTTTTCATTAAGTTCTCTTCTAATGCTAGGGAAAACTGCATTATTATGAAACCCTTGTGTTTGATTTTGTGAAAATATTTATTTTCTAGCCAGATATGGTATGTGGATTTCAATGTCTCATTGGTTTTGAGCTAGCCCACTGTGGGGATGAGGCGAAGTGAGACTCAGGCACTTGACCCAGGCTGGATTATTTCATACCATGAATGTCACATTGAACATTAATTAGACAGTTTGAGGAGTTTCTCCTTTGCCATCCTGAGAACTTCTTACCCCTGGCATTGGAGAACTGAGCCCTTCCCTTTCTCCTGAAGCCACAGCGCTCAAGGTTTCTGACATTTGCTGTCTACTGCCTCTAATTAATTGGTTCCTACTGACAGAACTGACTATGATCCTCATATCTTGGTATTGGGATCACTACTGATTCTTCAGTGTTATTAATTCTTTATTCTTATTCTATTGAATCTGTTTATATTTCACTTAAACAGATTTCCTTGTTTTTCCAGATTGTCTTTTCCATGTGGGGGGTGGGAGATTATCAGATGTTGTCTGAACAATAGAGAATTGTTGGTTGTTTTTCAAACCATAATAATTTTCTAGGGGTTGGGAGGCAACAAAGACAGTGTCCAGCCCCTTTGCTTGGTAAGAGATAAGGGCTGGCCTTATTAGCATGGTGCTGATTGTCTAAAATGAGCTGTCAACCTCTGCCTTGATGTTGATCTTAAAGAGGGATCTGCTCACCATGCAAGTATCTTTTTTATTTTTTATGTGTAGCACTGCCCTTAGTTGGAGATAATGTTCTTTTGATAGTGGTTCTGCACTAAATTTGTGTAGGTGCATGGGTACTTTCCCAAACATGTCTTTTAAACCAGTGGGAATTACATGAAGTCCTACCAGCTTCATTTCTAACCACTCAAAAAATCAGCAGGGAGGCTCTGAGATTTGGTTCTCCTGCAACAGCCTACAAATCCTGTGTCTCTTTTCCAGAGTCACTTTCACTCTTCCTGAGCCTTAAATTATTTTTCTCAGTGAGACTGCAAAAGCTGGAAACATCCCTTGTAGGGATGTGAGTGCTCATGGATGAGTATCTTGCATCTCAGACAAATGCTGCCTGCCTGCAAGTGGTTTTTTTGTATGCTTTTAAAAAGCAATATCCATTTCCTTCAAGAAGGCTGATCTGGCCCATTTGTAATGTATTTTCACTTCCGTAAAACTTGCTGAAGCAATAATCAGCCTTTTTAAAATTCTACTCTCTTCTCACTTCTGAACCACTTGAATATTTTCTTCTACCCAGGATCTGAGTAGCTCGCTCCTGTGCTTGCTTTCTTTTTTTAAAGGAACTGAGAGGTTTGCATGAACAATGAGCTCCATGGAAGTGATGAGCAAACAGAATTATTTGGCCAAAAATTTGATCTTGCTGTGAAGTGAAAATATTACAGATTATCTTCTGGGATGACTGTAACGTGGAGAAATACGTGACTTGATTGGCTTCATTACTGCATCTTGTGTGGGTGACCTGCTCCTACTCCCTTGCACTTCCCAGGAATTCCTGTTATCCTCGTGTCAACTAGCATTTAGTTCTGCCACTACAGTGCTCTAGCTCCCTCCTTGAGTGTGTTTGATGGCTTCACTGCCTTAAGTAGTAGCTGGAATAAGAACTGCAACTTTCTGGTTCAGAACTTCTGGTATAACCAGAGTGGATAATTCCCATTTGAGAAGTTTTCATATACATCTCTGGCCTGCTGTTACAGATGAAAGGAGTATATAGGTCCCTTTTGTTGGCTCTTCTCCAAGAAATTTTCTTTACTAGTCAACCTGATATGGCCAGGACCTAAGTCATGAGGACAGGGTCGCACCTACAGATTCTAAGGAGAATGCATTACTCTGACAAGGGTTTTCCTTTTAGTCTGTTGACTGTTACTGATCTGAGCCTTCTTACCAACAGGACCTTGGTTTTCCTTACACATGCAGTGGTGTTAATGACTTACTGATTATCTTAAGGTGAGATTCACTAATTCATAGTGCTGTAGGAGGTAAGTAGGAAAACAGAGAGGATTTGCGGGGGAGGATAAGCTTGTATTGCTATTTCTTGCATGTTTCCTTTAGTTACATAGAGGTTTATTTTCAGAGAGATAAGTCTTGCTTTATTAATGTGAAGCAGAATTGAGGATAATGCAAGTGAGACTTTTCTTCAGTGGCACGGTGGGTCTGATTCTTCGGTCAGCGTGTACCTACACAATGCATGATGAACACAGGACAAAAGTGATTTTAACCTTGACTAAGTGGTTTTAACCTTGAGTCAGCTCTTCAAGGGGTCATGGCTACTGATCAAAGCCTGTGCACAGCATGATGGGTTGTATGCTTCCAGCCTCCAAATCCAGCCAGCTCCTCTAGGAAGCATTCTATTACTGTTTGGATTCTGCCTCATCTTTCAAGCTGGTCCTACAGAGTTTTCTCTGAATTGCCATGTCTGATGGATTATGAAGGCTGTGATCCATTATCTGGACTCTATTTGCAATCTGATAGCAGTATGATAACTTCCTCCTACCAAACTGTAAAGTGAGGGTGGAAATAAAGCAATCCAAAATACTTAATAAGCATGAATGGTAGAATCCAAAATAAGGAAGTGTATACATAAAGATTAAGAAAGATGGATGGTTTAGACATTCACTCTGAGCGGCTGCTGTGGCAGGAGTCCACCAGAGCCCAGACATGAATAGAGTTGTCTCCATATCTTTCAGCAGCTTGTGTATAGTTCTCCACTGCAGGAACTAGATATTGCCTTCTTGATCATAGAGCTGCAAGGGACATTCAAAGGCCATCTAATCCCACCCCCTGCACTAAGCAGGGACATCCTACACTAGATCAGGCTACTCAGACCCTCATCAATCCTGGCCTTGAATGTCTCCAGAAATGAAGCAACCATCACCTCCTGGCAACCTGTTTTCTATCACTATAGGAAAATTCTAGTTTGGCTAAATTGCCCCAAGGCTGAGAGTCCTGTGAATGTAACTCTATCAAGAAGTTCTGGGGGCATGATTACCCCTTCTGGGGAGGGTGGAGCTATCATTTCATAAGTCACATGTCTTTAGAATCTTAGTCAAAATCATAACTTCTTTGATAATTGGAGGATCAGTTTTCCTTCTAAAATGCCCTGCACTGTTACTGTTAACAGTAGATGGTCTTACTTCTTTCTTCTTGTATGTCCTGATCTGATCAAACTGTGGAAAACCTGAACTGAAAATGGCTACAGAGATAGAAAATATAAAGGATGAATTATATTGTTCTTTATGCATTAACTCAACACTGTGTATCAAAATATAGCTCCTAATACATTCTTACAGCAAAGAAAGAAAGACTTCATATAGTTAATAAGTAAACAACATTGAATTAACACAATATTTTGTTGAAGGCCATTGTAAAATCTAAGGCTTGCAGAGGGAAGACAAAATCAATTCATCCTTGTTATAATTGCAAGGCTATCTTCTTGTTTGCTTGGATGCTGTGGTGACAGACTCAAAATTGGCTCTTGGTTAAATACAACATACTTTTTGCGTAGTGTTGGTTTAGCGGTTCCAGGAATTTTTCTTCTCTGGGTGAAATTGCCTGCTAAAGCAATGTTGAAATTGGCCTTGGTTGTGTGGCTTTTTTGAAGCTCTGCCTGATCATTTCCTAATAGATCATGGTAAATTTGTTTTGTGATCCTATTAAGAAAGAACTGAGGAGACTGAGCATTCATCATTATATAAATTGACAGTTTTTCTGAAGGTTCATTCACAAGTTCAAATCTACCTTACTAATCTTTTTCTTTTACCCTTGCTGGCACCATTGCTTAAATTCTGTGTGAAGTGCAAATATGCAGTTCGAGAATTGTAGGAAACAAAAGCCTTGAATCAATCAGGTGTCATGAAAAAGTTATTTCTGATCTTCAAACAACCCTGCTGGGGCTTCATGCAGTGTGGTGTCTGTATGGGTAAAGATGGTTTGACTTCTCAATGTGTCTCTCATTCCTGCATCATCAGTCCTGGCCCAGACCATAGCTGTATCAGCATGTTTATTTGAGGTACTTAACTGTAAGACAAATCAGCGAAGTGGAAGGGGCGTAAAAAATGACTTCTCAAGCTGCTTAACACACTGAACTGCATCAGTACAAGGTGTGGAAGGTAAATAGGAAGGATGGGTAAAACACAAATGGAAGATTGAGGTGTCCTCAGGAAATAAAGGAAAGAGAAAAAGGATAAAATTGTTGGGGGACCAAATGCAAAATGGGATTGCCCATTGCTGGCCTGTTGCAAGTCCTGTGACAAATCAGTTACCTGGCCTGAGCTAGGCTATTGCTGCAGGAGCGTGTGTGCTGTGTTTCGTTGTGATTGAAGAGAATAGCTTCTTAGCCAAGAAACATGGTCTCAACTACTAGAATTGTTGGCAAGAAGGAGGGGGAGTATGTTGGTAAACAGTTCAATGAAAGTGAATGATAAAAAAACCCTAAAAATTATTACCTGTTACATCTTGCTCTTTAAATTCACAAGACTTAGAAAACAAGGAGCTTTGTTTCTCCCTAGAATCAGACAAGACATTAATCTAGTAGATCCACATTCAGATCTCTGCTAGATTCATCTCCTGACAGGCTGGGGAGTGTATTTCAGCATTCCCTTCCCTCTCCCTCTCCTAAAGCAGTTGAATTTAATGTAAAACAATTGCATATGGATTGAGATGGAGTGTAAGTGTAAAACTGTCCCGGTAGCTGGGTTGTGACATATCCCTCATTGTTCCGAAATCTGCTTTGAGCTGGGCAGAGTGGGCACTATCTTCACACCTTGCTTGCAAACCCTCACCAGCAGATTATAAATTACATTGAGCAATCATGCTTATTGAATTGGAGCATTCTGTCATGATATACCCATCACTTGACCCCAGAGAGACTTGTTTGGTTGGTTTTTTTTTCTTTTGCACCTTACACATCTGTATTTTTTTTTTCCTTTCTTTTCTTGCCAAACCCCAAAAATACAAACTGCACAGATTGAAAAGACATTTCTCTTAAATTGACTAGTGTAAGTTTCAGTGATGATGTCATTAAGTTATTGTATTGATCCAGCACAGTTTGACATATTTAAGGCATTTTTTTTGGAAATTCAATATAATATATATGATAAAGCACTACATGAAGCAGGACAGGTCATATTGATTAAATTAAGCCCCTTGAGGTAGCAAGCTGTTGTACAAAGGGAATGATTCTACCTAGAATTTCCCAAGCAACTTCTTGTAATGGACATCTGGAGAAATTGTAAATTAAATGAAGAATATGCAGAAGAGACAAACAGCAAGGTAAGGAAAACAGTACCCTTATTGCTCCAGGTGCATAAACTAGATTCAAGCAAGTTAAACCCTGTGAGGCAGTGCACACTGGAACACAGCCAGGCATAAAGTCTGCTAAAGAAACAGGAAAACATCTCCTCATCCCATGTAGGGTAAGGATGCAATATTTTGCAAAGCTGTGGCCTTGAAAAGATTTCACCTTCAGGGTTCTATCCGTTTGAAGCATTTCTGCTTTTTACCATGGGTGGGTGCTCAGCACAGCTAAGCCTTGGAGTGTATTTAAAGGCCTCCCTATGGATTGAGTTGTCTGAATTTGCAGTCCTTGACTTTGTGTTTGTCTTTTTGCAAAGGGGAGGTCACTGTGATGAGTCAAATGTGAGCAGGGCATAGTGCTGACACTGCTTCTCTGAGCAGTAGAGTTGAGCAAAATGTAGCGTGCATATTTATTTTGCTCATTTAACATGCAACAAATAATTTAAATAAATTAAAATGCTCACACCTTAATGGCAAATCAATGAATCACTTAATGACAATAGATTCTTCTTTACCTTTTGTGTCTGCATTAATGCTGCATTAGATCAGATGACTTTTATTATGATGGATGTGAACTAGACTCATTTAGCAACAGGGCAATTTCTTAATGAGAGAGTCTTGATATTTCTGTCAAGGACCTTGATTGAGGGAAGTATGACTGTTCAAGGTAGCGTTTGAGTTTCTGTACTTCACACTGCTATGGAAGTACCTTACAGAAAGAGAGGTTGTATATGGGCCCAGGGTGTAGAGTGCTACACAAAACCAGTAAAAACCAATTGGTAAAACCCAGACAAATTCTTGTAGTTTTCTGAGCATTTTTGCTATCTGGAAAAGAAGTGCATTGGGTGAGTATCTTCCTCCATTATTGAAAAATTAAGTATTCAATAATTTAAAAATTACCATCTCCAGAATCGAAATCTTGGAAGAAGTTGATCTTAATGGGGAATATCAAATGGTTTGTTTGCAAAAATTACTTGAAACTTCAGGTCTCTGGGTATATTTAATTCCTGCTTTAAGACACTAGGTCAATGCTGTGGGATTGGTACTCTTCCCTAAGAAAACTAAGGCCATCAGCTTTTGTTTCCCATAATCCTGAACAAAATTCCCCCATCAGGAAAGACAGTTCAGCTTAGCTGGACGTTTTGTTGTTTTTACTAGTTCATGTGCTCTATTAGGGATGGTCTTTTGTTTATAATGTACCGCATAGCCATTTGCATGAGATAAAGTCTTCATCCAAGAGGCCTGAACATGGGACACGACAAGAGGGCTAAAAAGCCCGGCCTTTGTTAGCTACAGATCTCATTCTGGCATGGAGAGGAAACAGGTTCTTCACGTTCTGCTATTCAGCTTGTACTAACCTATATCCTACATCCAAAACAAATGTCCAGGGCATCAACACAGATGGGTTTAGACATCCTGAGCTTGCTCTGCCTGTATTTGTGTGGTTTTAGTGCAGCAGTGGGATAAATTCAATGTGTCCCATGGAAGGACATCCTCTGAAAGACTTGGGTCTTGAGCTGCTTGGTAAGAATGCAGATGTGTGCTGTTACCAAGCAGTGGCTTGTGGCTTGTAAAACTGCACGCTAGTTTATCTTGACCTCATACATCTGTCCAGCCAGAAATTTACATTTATTAAATGAACTTTGGATAAGAGCTGTTGTAGTATTTATAAGGGCATTTGCCTGCATTTAAAAAGTCCTGCATGAAATTTAGAGCACATTACCCAGCCTAAATTTACAGCAGTGGAACTTTGATGTAACTTTTTACTTGCATCTGAATACTTGGAGAGGGTGAATTTCTGCTGTGAGGTAGGCTGATATTTACTGAACTTGCTTTTCATTTGTGTCTGGCACATTGCAAGCCATTTAAAAGGCATCCTTTTTGCATTTCTGAGCACAGGAGCGAGAGCTGCAGCTTCATGCATTATTGAACAGTGGCCTCAGCTCGTACAATACAGCAGGGATCCAAATGATCAGCACATACAGGCTTTTTATATGCACACAGGTGGGTCAAAAATGAGGTTTCAGAGAGGCAGAAGAGTGAAAAGACTGAAAGCAAATGCAGAACATAAATTAAAATTTGTGGTTATGCAAAAATGAATGAATCACTTTTAGTGAGGCAGCAGCAGATGAAAATACTGGGCTTCGTAAGTCCAGGTGACCTCTGAGCCCTTTTTTGTGATAATCTCAGCTGGCCAGGCACTCTGTCTCTCTCAGTTTCTTCTCTAGAAGCTATTTTGCTCTATGGACAGCTATTGAATATTCTTTGAAGCAGAACCTCAGTAACCCATTTCCTGGTCGAATGCTCTCACCTGAAGGTCATATCTTGTCATTCATTCCATTCACCTGACCTGTATCATAATGAAGAAAAGCCTGCAAGGTTATTTTATAGCTAAAAGCAGTGCTTTAGTATGAGAGAAATTAAGTGCTTTTACTGTTTAGGTGATTAGGAAGAGATCAAGGGGTCACTCTGGGAGACTCCATGTCCTGTATGGGCATCAGTATGGGCAAAGTGACAACTCCCAACTTGGAGCACAGGTTTCTGTCAAGGGCAGAGGTAGTAATGGATTGTAACCAAGCATTAACAGCAGCTCTTTCCCCTGCCAAAACTTTCAGGTTTTGCCTTTCACGGAATACCTGTTACAAACAAAGGGAAGGGATGGGGTTGAAAGGGGTAAATGGTGAAATGTAAGGACCATTGTTATGAAGGGTCGCAATAGATCTAAAGCTAAGCTGATGAATTTATGACAAGGTTTACTTCCAGGTGAAGGTAGGAATTATTTTGTCAGGCGAGTGTGTGCTTTTGCCATTTTACAGGTCTTCTGTTTGCCTGAGCAGGACAGCTTGAACATTTTGTTTGATTTAAATCGTAAGAGAGAAATAAAAATGAAATATTGAAAGCCACCCAGGACTATGAGACTAATTCTAGTGTACCTGTGCAGCACAGGCCAAGTTCTTTCCCTCTCAAAGAACCTCCAGATGCAAGTTCCCTCATGAGCTTCCCCGTCAGTTTAGCAGCTATGATGTCACGTCCTTTACTACCCACTCATTTTATAGCATGCTGTATTCCCTGGGTTTGTGGTAACACAAGGGTCACTGCAAATTCTCTCCAAATCTGTCTCCATGTGTGTAAATGCTAATTGGGACTGGAAAAATACTGTCTACGTGTACTCTGTTGTATATGTATGAAATATTCATGCTAAGATTGACAAGTCAGTGTAGCTGGGGCATAAGATAAACCACTAATATAATTTTAAGACTCTTGTAAATATACTAGTGGCTTTTGTTAGCTGCTTTGTGTTTTCAAGTGTTAGTTACAGATGAGATCTAAGTTAGGCTTTTTGTTTAAGAGAAGCTAAATTATTTCCATAAATCTTACATTGTTGGCTGTTTAAATTATTATGAGCCAAGGTCCCTGACACTAAAGGGTATGTGCTACAATAAAACATGTTCATATTTTTTGCATTTATGAATTTAAATTATATCATAGTACTCTTTACTGTCACATGCTTTTTCTCCTCAGAGCACTCCAGTGTGGATATTCACACATGGGCTAATAATAATTGGGATGGTTGCCCGTTTGTCACACTGTCACAGGTTGCCAGAGATTTTTTATTTGTGCTATTAAAAATACACAGAAATCACCTTTTACCTGTTAGATGGTCCTGCTTTAGTTTCTAGAGAGGAATTGAAGAATCGAGTTTATAATCCTTTAAAAGAATGAAGAATGAGAAAGAAACTTACCTCCTTTACTGTAACTGATCTGGGTCTACTTTCTCCAATCCTGCCAACATACTCCACTTAAGCAGTGTGTTTCTGTTCTTTATCCAAGGTGGGATGTGAGGGAAATATAGTTCATAACCAAGCAGTGAAGAAAGAGTAACATGATGTGCTGCCAGTTTGTCAATAGCTTTACCTACATCCCCTGCATCTTACAGAATCTCCTAATTGTGCGATACATTTTAAGGAGGTTTTTTTCTTAGCTTTGTCAACCAAGTGGCTTTGCTTTTCCTCCTTGCGCATTTACAGCCATTCACCTCCCACCTTCACCACTAAGACAACCTCTTGCATAGCAAGAGGGACACATAGTAGCTGTGTCCCAGTAAAAAGGAAGAGTGTACCTGGCCTTTGCAATAAAAGGTGAGATAATACAAATTAAATCACAGGTAAGATCTGAATGCGTAGCTCCGGGTGATTATCCCAAGCAGGGGTTACCTGGCAGCTTGGGCTTCACATCCTGGATTTGTCAGAATATCCTGATGTGAAGTTACAAAAACTTTGTACTCATGCCTCTTGGGATTATATGTGTAGAAGCACACTGATATACGTAGGTTGAGTCAGGCTATTGGCTTAGCAAGTGTCTTCAGTAGCACCTGTGCAGCAGTGCCCGGTCCCTCCTTGCCAACACTCATCATCTGTGGCATTGCTTGGAGCACAAGTAAGCTTTTGGGGCCAGGAATGTATTTCTATTTGTCTGTGGGTAGTACACAGAAAAATTTAGCTGATCTTGGCTGGGGGTGATAGGTCAGTCAAAACAGAAACACAGAAGGCTTGCAGTGTTATTCTTCCCTATGGCTAGGCTTTATATAAAGCTTAAAATTTTTCCATAGCTCTGTTTTCTGGAACCTTTTTAAATTATGTGCACTTGCTGGATTTGGCTATCTGATACTCTCCCTTCTGGTGCACTCTTTTACAAAATTACTTCCTCTGGGAGCTTCTAGTAACAGAAGGCCTGGACAAGATGAAGTGGGAGCTAGCTAATTGGTAGATGTAGGCCACCTAAGCATTAGGTGAAGTAATCCTACTTTATACTGTTTTTCTCAGATCTTCTTTCTGTTATCTAAACCATGACTTTGGCTGGAAAACAGAGCTAGGCTTAATGAAGATGCTTTTTTGCCAAGTTTTACAATTGAACATTCATTATAATAACATAGGTAATTTTCAGAGTTCTGTCCCTCTTGCAGTGTGCTTGTTTGCACTCATACTAATGTGGCCATTTCACTGGGTTTGCTGTGCACAAGTGGTAAAAAGCCATTCATATCCCCCTGTAGCTGACTGGTTCTTTCATAATTGGCATGTCCTTTATTGGCATTGACTTACTTGAGGTCCAGAACCACAAGAAGCTTTCAGCTTATGCACATGACATAACAATGTGTACTCAGAACAGTGGAAAATTTTGCCAAATATAATACCACCAAGGAGACTGAGTTCCTTGAAGTTCAGAACCATCAGAGTTATAAAATATGATCATGAGTTGGGGATATCAACATTGACAAGCTGAAGATGTCAAAAGACAGGTCAGCACCCTCAGGCTTACACATGAAAGGACAAGCAGGAAAATGTGAAGTGTAAGCCTATAGACTTAATCCTAAACTTTCTTTTTCACATTGCTGAAAAACATGACAGCTAACAAGTAACTGTACTGAGTCTGCTGACTTCTGTCCCCATATCAGGGGACACTCAGCAGATTGTGGGTTCTACTGTAATGCCAGATGCTTATATAAACCATAAACTGTGTTCCAGTAAGATGTTGACAGTTATTTCTATAGTGTTGAAGCAGGCATTACCTTTTTTTTTGTTTTTCCCTTCTGCTGTGTTACAAAAGTTCACCAGTCCTAAAAAATTAGGTGGCTCCTCCTTTGAGAACCAAAAGCCATGGTTTCTTTTATGGCTGTTAGTGATGGTTTTTCTGTTGTGCATGATTAATAAGCTCAGTAACAACAGATAAACTGCTGATGAGTCCTGTGGTGGTTGTCCTTGCACTTTTGACTTTCAAGACAATCTGAAGCATGTTTTAAATGTCAGGAGAGGAGGTACCATGGAAAGCCAAGGTGGTTAGTTCATGGCTAGCTTAACTGTTTTTCTAATTTCAAATGTTTTCATCCTAATGTAATAATCTTTCCCTTTAACTCAACCTGCTTTTCTGTCCATCAGGAAGCACTTTTGCTCAGTGATGATTTTTTTTTTTTTTACTTGAAACTTCAGGTCTTGGCATTGTTTGTGAACTTCCTTGTGTGTGCAGTAGTGTGTGTGCAAATGCAAACTGAGCTAGCTTACGTGCCAACATGTGAGTAACCCAAATTTAATGTTGTAGGAGTGAAGGCTAGAGCAGTACTGGCTAATAATACAAGGCTACTTGTAAGGCTTTTCTAAACCTCGCTTGGGCTATCTCAGTGCAGGATTTACTACTCAGATGAATATCAGTGTAATGTGCTTCACTGCTTCTTGGTCTGCTGCTCTTCAACTTCCTCTTCCATCTTCTCCTCTCTGTCTTTTCAAGAAACCTAGGGTTTTATTCTTCCTTGCAGCTCTCTAGATCCCAAGATACTGTCTGTATTTTCACCCACAAGAAGTCTGGCCAAAGACTGCAACAGGTTATATATATCTACAGAACCTTGTAAAGATGCATAGTCTCTACTGAGGAAATGTGTCTGCTGGGGATATTAGTAAGTGCTGTGTGAGCAAGGTTGAGGAGATTTGTTAGCAATAAACTGATATTTCTGTAGTTTCAATGTTGTATAGTCTGTGATATTAGAAGTTATATCACCCTTTAAGTCTTAACTTCAGATGTGTGAGAGTAGAAGATTGTTTGCTGCAAAGAAACTCCTCACTGTTCTAGTTTTAATGGAATGTAATACTTGTAGCTTTGAATCAGTGCTGGGGAAAGGTGATGCATTAAGACCATCCCAGTGTTGCAGTTGTAAATGACCAGGGCATTGAACAACAGGAGAATCTCAGACACCAGCAATATCCCAACATCCGCAACATTCATCCAACCCTGTGTGTGTCTCCTTCAGGTGAGGGTGGTGATTCTGTGCTGGAGAAGCTCCTTGCTTGCTCAAACAGAGTAGTGGAGGAGAGTTCCTATCCTTGCAGGCTGAATGGGGAATGTGGGGCTCACAATAGTGTGTAAGAAGGGGAAGACTGTGCTTTGGAAGCCAGAGAGAGGAAAGGGTAGTCTCAATTGTACAGCAAGCCCTTACCAGCAGCAGGTCTGAGGTATCCCACTGGGGTCAGGCTGGAAGCAAAACAGTGAAAGAGAGAGAGAACTGCATGTTCCTGCAGCACTCCAAACGCCACGTGTCCTTCAGAAATAATGGATCTTTGATTATCACAGCACAGTCCAGTGCTGTGATGTATAGCCAAAATTGTTTGACCCTTTAGGTTAGCTTGTATCATTCACTATAGTTTTCGTTTTGTGTTCAGAGATACTTGCAAGCTATTTGGTGTGTCTTTGCTTTTTAGGTACATTTCAGTCGAATTTAGACAGAATTTCTCAACTTAGGCCATAAACACATTGCTGTAGAATAAGTAGTGAAGAAATGCCCATGAGACACTATTATACTCACCTTCCAGATGATGGATTGGTTATTCCAGCCACGAGGCCCATTGAAGGGAGATCAGAAGATAATTGACTGTCAAGCTTTTGAGCAATGTTAAGGTCAATTGCTGCAGAGGTCAGTTTATTTGAACAATGTGCCCGTTTACAAAGGGTTACAAAATGCTAATAATAATTTCTGCTTTAATGGAAGTTCTCAACATTGTCAAGTGAAAATTAACTTTAAATGTTAAGCTTAAATATCTTCATGAAATCTGAAGGCTGTCAGGCAGAGAACCCAGCTTTGTGGTTTTTTGGGTTTTTTTAAATTGCAATCAATGTGAAAAATTTGAAAAAAATGTCCTCTAGAAAATACCAAAAGTCAGTTCTTTGACCACATGTCAAAATAATTGAGTTTTATTCCATATCAGTCAGCTGAATTGCTAGTGTATGCACCTGTGTTATGTGCATATGCGTATCTTTGGATTCTTCAATTTTCTCATGGTTTGAGAAGACTGCTTGGTGTGAGGACACAGAAACATGAGAAGTTGTGGCTGTCAGGTGAGGTCCCGGATGACTGGAGGTAGGGTCACGTCACTCCCATATACAAGAAGGGGAGCAGTGAGGACCCAGGGAACTACAGGCCGGTGAGTCTCACATCCGTGCCGGGGAAGATCATGGGACAGATCCTTCTGGACAGCATGCTTGATCACATAAAGAATGAGCATGTGATCCAAGACAGCCAGCA
>VZTY01031351.1:145682-277632 GCA_013400935.1 Turnix velox
TTGCTGAGGGTGCACTCGATCCCACTGTCCATATCTCCTACGAAGATGTTAAATAGCACTGGTCCCAGTACTGACCCTTGGGGAACACCACTCGTCACTGGTTTCCACTTGGACAATGAGCCATTGACTGCAACTCTTTGAGTTCGACCATTCAACCAGCTCCTTATCCAGCGAGTGGTCCATCCATCAAACCCATTCTCAGTGGTGAATTACACACTATCGTTTCCTGCAGAGAACCTTATAGTTGTGGTACAAGGGTTCTATGTAATATACAAAGCATTAAAGTTTCCTAGATGCTTGAAAGGTGTATTTCTGGTGCAAAATAACAGCATACCATGCTTTTTAGCTTTGGGCCCTGATATGGAATCTCTACAAACGTGAGCAGGACACTTAAACTATCTGCTAGTCAACCTGTAAAATGAAGCTACTGAGTGCCTCAGGTTACCCAAGAGAGCCTAACCAGGTATCTGTATGCAAAACAGTCATGAAAATGGTCTGCGGCTCACAACTATTATTTTCACAGAATTATGAAGCAATTCAGGTTGCTAGGTCCAACCTCCTGGTCAAAGGAGGGCCAGCATGGAATTCTGGGGTTTTGTTCAGTCAAGGCTTGAAGAATTTGCATGTTTCCTCTTGGCCCCTGATTCACTGCTGAGCCATTCCTACTCATCCATTTTTTGTGTCCATTAAGAACTTAATCTCCAATTTATGACAATAGCTTTTGTTCTCCTACTGTGCATCTGTGCAATGAGCTTTACTTCATCTCTTGGTTGTTTTCCCCTAGGTACTGAAGGCTCCTGTTAGTTTCCCCAAGTCATCCCTTCCCTGTCTGAACAAACTCCAATCTTGCATCCTTTCCTCACATGGCAGGTGCGCTCCCATCTTGACCAGCTCCGTGGCTTCCCTTCAACTTCCTCCAGTTAGCTGATGTTTCTCTTGTACTGCCTGTCTCAAAACTAGGGTGGGTGGTCTAATAAATGCTGAGTAAACAAGAGATTAATTGCTTCCTTTAATCTACTGCCTATGATCTTGATATAGCCTATAAGAAGCTAATGGCTGTCTTAGTAGCTCTGCTGGCCCATGTCCTTCTGGCGGAGCTGCTTCTTGGCCATGTAGTCCCCAATCTGTGTCACTGGAGGCCATTTGTCCTCCCCAAGAGTGGGGCTTTCCATTAGTCCCACTAGTTTGGTTTCTCAATGTACCTGTTTGCCTGTTTCCCTGGCCTGTCCTCATTCCTCTGGATGGCAGCTCTGCAGTCTGGTGTAGCATCTTCACCCCTTTGTTCATTGTCATCCACATACTTGATTTTAAACCAAAACCTAGTCTAAATTGAAAAATAAATATAGGCATTGATTGCTTCTGTTCATCCTCTAATGTGATTCCACTAGTTTGTCTGAATTTACAAAGAAATTTCTTTGGACATGCTTTACAAGGAAGGTTTTCCTTTGCTTTTAGTCAGCGAGTAAACTTACCCTCTAGCTCTTTTAGACTGTGAGTAGCTATGGATCACTACTGAATGTAGTTAAAAACAGGAAAGCAAACAAATAATACATTCTTCCCTACCACCACCATTTCAGGATGAAGTTCCAAGAAATACTTTTTTTCTAAAAAAAAAATGAGCCAAGACTAGGAAAATCAATGCATCAACAGGGGAAACTGTTTCTCTGATTCTGACAGATGCCGGCACTAGGATTTTTCCCACTAGAGTTTAGGTTTGTTACTAGTTCTGTATTGCCTGGAGCTCAGTTACTGGGAAGATACTTCATAGAGGTAATGCTTAAACCATACAGATCTGTTTTTAAAAATTTCTATAGTGGAGTAGATCACTGATGTTTACTCAGCAGAGAAAACTTTTATGTATTAGCAAATTCTTTGGCTCTTAGCCCCATAGTGACTAGCCACTGGTTCCACAGCAAACCAACCTTGCAGGCAGGTACTGTGCTCTTACTGCAAGACTGGAGTGTGCAAAAACTGTGTACAAAACCCAACATCCTTATGAAATCCACATCCAGATGCAATTTGTTACCAATCTTAAAATGCTGTTCTACTCTAGAGAATGACTAGGAGGTCGTTATTTAACCAAGAGTCATCCCCCCTGTGCATTCAGACACATATCAAATCTGCTAGTGACAACATGGTAGGGTTTGTTGCTTTTTACTTCTGTCAGCTTTGCAGAACCAATTGAGCATTTAGCAAGCTGGAATCTCTGCTTTCCTATCTAGTGTCCACCAAAAATTACAGCTGGCATAGCATAGAGGTTCTAGGGAACTTGAGTGCTTTTAGCTCGGGTTCTGGTGAGTAACCCACCCAGAGCACTGAAAGCACCAGGACTGCACAGGTTTTACTGAGCTGTACAAGGACAGAAGAAACCCAGATTAACTCTGACCCTAGATTGTATTTGCTGGTTAGGAAGTTAGTGCATTTTTTGTTGTCCATCTGAGTACTCTTGCTGCAGTAATATAAAATCCAACTATAATATGACATGAAATGATACAAGTCCCTTCCGAGCCACTCTTCCAGACTGGATTTTGATTTTGCAGAGCTCAGTAATCGAGAGAGTTTGACTGAAGGGATCTGAATTTCACTTTTACCAGATGCACCCTAGGAAGCTTCCAGTTGTTGCTGTTCACTGTGGACATGGCAGGTTAGGTGCTGCTGGAGACAGGGCAGGCTGCCTTTCAAGGCAGGGAATGGAGAGAAAGGAGGGAAAGTTCTTGATGTTCCCTCATGTAGCTCAGGATACAGTGGTCAGAGAGCAGAACTACCAGCAAAATAAAACACAGAGCAGAGGGAACTGAATTAGAAGCTCCAGCAGTTCTCTACAAGGAGATAATGATAATTCTTTTGAGTAGAAAGCTGGATTCTCATCAACCTTGTGTAAGCATGTGTATTCCAGAGATAGTGAGGGGTGAGGGTTAATTACTATTTTTAGCAATGCTGTAAGTTCAGAGTGGACAAGTTAACCCTGTTTCCTTGTTCAGTGTTAGATGGTGTGTTGTCAGGTAGCACAAGCATCTGAGGTGGCAATTGAAAATTCAGCCTAAGCTGGACAAGGGCAGCTTTCATCCACAGGAGAACATAGGCTACTCCTATACCCTACTGTTACTTCAATGTCCTTTAGGTGATTTGCCCCGGTAGTAGACAGGGAGGACAGGGAGTGTGCTTGTGCTTGGTGTTTCTCCTGAGCAGAGGAAGGGAGAGGGAAAAATAAAGCAAATAGCAGATAGCCCTGAAGAAGGACTATAGGACTTCCGTGATTAGGAGGGTGTAATGGCTTAGGGACATCTGATGTGGAGGGCAGATAAGCACTAAGGAGAGCCTGGTGGGGAAGTGGGGGTGCTCTTGTTACTAAGATATCTTACTGGGGTCCATATTATTGAAATGTGGGTCAAGTGTCATAGAGAAAACGGGACACTGGCCACCGAACTGTGAGCGAATTGTTTTGATTGCCAAGGAGTGAAGTTAAGAATCCTGTTACTTGTTACCATGCTTCATTCTCTTGCATCAGTTGATCACCTCTGTAGAATTCAGAAACTTTATCAAATCATTCATATCTTTCCCTGTATTTACAAGTTGAATTGTGAATGTAGGATAGTGGTCTCTTTCTCTTATTACCTGCTACAATTTTCTTTGCGGACTGGAAAGGAGTTGGTCCTTGGGTAAAGTTACCACAGGAGAAAAATGTGCCCCTCGTTTTCCTTCTTGCCTAGATTTCCTTTAGTAATGGGGTGGAAAGAAGGCTGCTTCACAAAGATCTATTTTCTTAGGTTGGAGTACAGCTATGAGTCTCTAAGTTCTACAACACATTAACGGAGTGGGTTCAATCTGGGGTGACTCCTTGTCTTGTGCAAAGTGGAATAGTTTCAGTCAGTTTGTTAATTAATTCTAAGGGACTTTTGTCTGAGGTCACACTGGCTGACATTCATTTCTGTTTGCTGAGCAGTATGAAAAGAACCTTTAAAATGCTCCCAGATCCTTACCTGATAGTTTCAGTGATTGCTGATGCTATCACTGACAGAGGGATATTAGACAGGCCTTGGAGGAAGAAAGGCAGTTTATAAAAGTGATTGTTTCAAGAGGCTTCTTCCAGTTCAAAAACAGAAATTAGGAAAAGGCTGGATGCTCTTGCCTCCCTGATGGGCCACAAAGTTACTTAGTGTCTCTCTGCAGCTCCACATGTGCCACTTCAGCTTTCCACCTCTGGTGATGAGTTGGTTGTTGCCTCTGTGAGACAGTGCAAGGTGCGGTTATGGCTGCAGGAGCGGGCAGCTTGAAAGCAGAAAAGTTGAGATGTACATACATGTGTAAGTGTATTTTTTTAATTTTTTTTTCTTACAAAGAAAAATATGTTTTTTCATCCTAAAACTGCCCGCCAATTTTATCAAGGAAGGGTCTGGATACAAGGAGCCATGGCATTGTTCTGGTGTGGGGATTCAGTCTGATGTCGTAATTCTTACGTTGTCTTGTGCTGCCTCTAACATGCAGCTCCCTCTCTACCAGTAAAAAGGAATATACATCAGAAGTTTGTAGCCAACAGAGAATTTATTTAATTTGAATTTTTTATGAGTTTACCATAGCTGTACTCATTATGTTTTTCTCTTTACTTATATTTTCTAAAAGACCTCATTGACTTTCCATGAGGATTTTTTCATACTGGCCAAAGCTGAGGCCTTCCTCAGGTCAAGGTCCCTGTCAGGGAATTCCCAGAGAGCTATTCTGGCAGCTGCATTGCTAAGTGATATCTTGTCAGATGCATAAGAATTAGAATTACTTAAGTTGTTTTCTAATGTCAAATTTTCCACCAGGAAATATAATTTTGAAAACTAGACTACCTATGGGAATATATCCATTTATGCAACAAACCAGGGCTTGTTTCAGTCTGGGAGAAAATGAAATATTTTGACTTTGACAACGAAGCATTTGGATAATTTACTTCATTTGCAACTATGCTACAATATCCTTTACTTTAAATTTGACATGAAACACTTAAATTTTAATTAATTTACAAAAAAAACATTTGATCCCAAGCTGTTTTTCTATATAAGGTTTTGTTTCCAGGAGACTTCAGATTTATTCTTCTTCATTCAAAACCTGTGTAATGGAAAGAAAGAGAAATAGTAGTTTCCTGCAAAGCAGAAATTCAGGTTGTTGTTGGGATCCTGCACCTCCTCTGTACCTTGGGCATTTGAAAGAGTGACTGGTACATAGCTGGAATATCACACAAAGCAAACAAAAAACTCCAAGGGCTGAAATCTGTTCCCAGTAAATATTTGAGTAATTTCCAAGTATTTATCAACTGTGGTCTGTCCATGAACAATTTGGAAACAGCCAACAAGTGCCAAATTTCACAAACAAACTGTTCTTTGCAAATGGTTTGCCTCTTCACTGTATCCAATATATGTGTTATTAAGAACCCAACTGTTGCCAGCTTTTTACCCTCATCATAGTAAAAACTGTATGAGGAGCAGGAGAAGAGAGTTTCAGGGAAATGGTAGTTTGAAAACGTTACTTGACATTTCTTTGTAAAGATATTTGCTGCTTTTTATCCAAGGATTCCCAAACCTGGTGAGAATAATTACTTACATTTTTGTAGCAGAAAAAACGAAGCAAAGGAGAAAACTACACAATTAATCTTGGATCCAGTTGCAGGTAAGACTAGCTGGGAATGAAATTAGTGCTCCAGTTTACGAAACATTATCTATGATATGGTGAGTTGGCTTTTATTTGTAATGAGTGTTGTGCTTATCTCAGAAAGTGCTGTATTACTCAAAAAAATTTCACCTGACCAGTTTCCATAGCAGATTTACAACAGAGGTCTGCATGATCTTCCTTTTCTAGATGAGGAAAATGAGGCATAGATTACAAATTGATTACAGTGATCAGGACTGTCAGTGCTGTCTCAGCCTTTTCTGACCTCCTCTCTCTTAATTTGGTGCTCTTATCATCATCTCTAAATTCACCTTTAGAGCAACTGCTGAAAGTGCTTTGATTTCAAGATGTACATGAAGATAAACCGTTCCTCACTGGGAGACTAAAGGTAAAACCAGAAAAGTAATAAAATAGCCCCAGTGCTGAAGCAGCTCTTGGAAGGCAGCTGGTGATGATTCCTCCTTGATTATTGCTTAAGGACTTCTATTTGCAAGCACCTTGTCCCAGGAGGATTTTCTCAGGGAAAAGCCATGGGAGGAAGGCTTCTTGAAGACATGTCATCTGTCATGACAAGTTGCCTGTCCTGATGAGTCTGCTGCTGAGACCGCATTATGATGACTGATGAGGCCGTCCAGAGCAGTTAACTCAGCCATTTGTAATCATTTCTCTTACAAGCCTTTCAGTAATCACTTTAGGAAATTCTTTTTCAACAGTGCATGTTCTGGGGGAAGAGAAGTGAAGTAATTTCTCTGTTGCAGGAAGGGATTTAGATAGACAATAAACTAGGTGGAAAATGAAAACCAAAAAACAACTATAAAATGTCTTACTGTCCTAAATAGTCCTGCAAGACTATTCTGTTTATTTTTGTGTAGATTAAAATCCTCATTCACACACTGGCTCTGTTCCAGATGTGTAGACTTTCTCAAGATAGAGTGGAGTCATTTGGCTTAGACAGGGCTGAACTACCAGAAGTAGAGCCCTCTGGGGAGAAGGAAACAGTAAAGGCTGTTTTCTTTTTTAAACTTCGCTTCCATTTTGTGATGTGAATTTGAGCAAGTCATTTAATCCCATGGTTAATCAGCACCTTTAGACATAAAATGTACAAAATACTGCAACAAAACCATAGTCTCCTTATTTTTTTTCCTATGTGGTTCATGTCTTCTGCTAGTTGTTTGCCAGGATCTTGTGGGGCAGTTTTCCAGCCCAGCCCTTCTCACCAGTTTTGCCTCACCTGAGAAATGCTGTTAGAAGTATGTAGGAATATGTAACAAAAAGCTCTTTCTCTCCGGAGCCTCCCTCCCTTGTTATAGGCAGGTAATAACCCACCTCTTCTTAATCATCTTAGAGTTGAGCTTTTGGATGGTTGTCTTAATAGATAATTTGGGCTGTCCTGCTTCCCTGCCTTGGGCTGAAGCACCATCTTTTCATCTTATGTAGCTGAACTGCCCTGGTGCCATCCATCAGAGGATAGTGGTGGCAGGTGGCATAGTCTGCTTTACAGCATCATACACTTCTCTTACATTAATGCCATGGGCTAGTTAACATTGGAAGAGAGTAGATTCAGGCTAGATATAAGAAAGAAATTCTTTATGGGTGGTGAAACACTAAAACAGGTTGCCCAGAGAGGTTGTGGATGTCCCCTGTCTGTGTTCAAGACCAGGCTGGACAAGGCACTGAGCAACCTGATCTAGTGGGAGGTGTCCCTGCCTATGGCAGAGGGGTTGGAACTAGATGATCCTTAAGGTCCCTTCCAGCCCAAACTATTCTATGATTTTATGACTTAATATATTCGGAAAGCGGCTATACAGAGCAATACTGTGCTGCAGAGGTAAAAAAAAAAAAAAAGCCAAGACCAAATCAAGATTTCTCCAGAGGTAATGCTTCTCATTTTTCTTTTGCACCTGAAAAATAGTATGATAAGCAATTTCCCTTTTATGAATTGTTGTCAACTCAGAGGTGTCTGGGTGAAGGCAGGAGTTTCTTGTGCCTCACCCAAGAGCTTTATGCCTTGATTTTGACATAACTTGGAGAACTTCCTTAGGAAGTTCTTTCCCATCTAAATACCCTACAGTTGTAGTCAGAGATTATGCCCTTTACCTTAAGCAAAATTAAATGTTGCCATGAAATAGACAATATAAGCACATTGGCATCTTTCCCAGTAAAGGGAATATGAAGCAGTTTTTATTGTTACTGCCAAGACAGCTGTGTTTTAGATTGAAACAGTCATCTCACCCTTTTGCTATTTCTAGAAATAGCGCAGCCTGCCTACCAATAACAAATGTCCAATATTTTCTCTGGTACCAAAACAGCCTGCACGTATATTGTTCTTCTGCAACACTATATCTTAACAGAAATGCTTAATGCAGCAAATAAATAGTTTTAGCCATACAAATGACAGGAAATTAATAACTGTCGCTGCTCCACAGTTTGTGTAGGGTTTTGTGTGTTTCCCCAGTGCATGTTTTGTGTTTTGCTATGGCAGGCAGATTTTTGAAGTTTCTCCTTCTAAAATACTATCTCTGGATTGCAAGGTTTCAGAATTATTCCATGCCATGTATTAAAGCTGGAAAAAGCCTTTGGAATTGCAGTAACCTTTCTAAAGGTGTTCCCTCTGTGTCATACACACAAGGTACATTTTTTATGGGAGACATCACTTCAGGATTTCTGCCTCTTTTGTAAGATTTTTTTTTACCTGGAGTTCCTGTGTTTTATCCCCTCTCCCTGGGGCCTGTTTCAAATGTGAAGGGTTGAGGTTGTCTGTTTTTTAAAAAAGCCTCTAGATTTATATGTCTGTAGGTGGGATCATTATTGGGCCTTCTGCTAACATTATCTTTCACATGTGCTTGTGCAATAAACATAGAATTTCCCTCCTTTCACAGAAGCAATAATAGTAATAATGGTAGTAATGAGGAAAAATAAGGCTGACTTATGCCACTGCTATTCCTTTCTTCCAAATAACCAGTATTTACTGGCTGCTGTTTGCAGCTGTGGCTATTGAATGGCTCCAGGCAGTGAAACAAGGCTGGCTTGCTTCTGGGGTGGGTTTATGCCAGCTGGTGCATGAGTGACTGCTTTGGACATTGCCCCACGCTCTTTGAGGAGGAAGTAGGGTGCACATGTCCAAAAAGCTTTTTTTATAGAGCACTCTGAAAGAAAGGAGTATATTTAGCAGTATTAAGTGATACTGGGAATGTGAGTTCCCAGGGAAACCTGGAAAAATCAGTGGGAGTGCAGTAAAGACTCTTCCCAAATGTAGTTGGGCTGAAATGGGATCTTTTGAAATGTCTTGTGTCTGTAATAGAAATCATAGGAGGAAAGCCTGTTGTTCTTTCTGGTAAGAACTTAGGATGTGAAAATTAATTTCTTTTCACTCTCTACATTCATCCAAGCTTGATGCTGCAGTGCAAGAGAGCTTTAAATGCTGAGGTCTCATGTGACTGTACATGGATTTGAGTTGGAAGCAGAATTTATATAGTTGCTATATACAAAGACAAAAAACGTTCCTTAAACTTTGTTATGAGTGTATTCAGAGCCAGAGGTACTGTTGAGGCATGAAAATGTGGGGGAAGTGAGTTAACTACCTTTTTCTTCCTGATCAAAGAAGGCTTTAAAAGACAATACAGGCTGCCAGCTCAGAGTGTGAAAAGCCTCCCGCAGATCACAAAGATTTGGATCTGCACCAAAATCTTCAAATGCTCATTCTTGTGACATTTCAATCAATAGTTGCATGTAACTTTGTCAATTGAAACTTAAGAAATACAGAGACAAAACACAGTGAGTGTTGGATGCCACTCCTTGAAAACAAGAGACAGAAGAATGGGCTGATGTTGAGAAAAATGTGAGCTTGTATTGAAATCTGTGAACCACTGGGTATCTAAATATTTGCATCTGTGTTAAAATGAGATCTGCTTAGAGGTGTAAATTTGTATATGCAGTCTGGTTTGATACACAGCCAATGTAGGACAAAAGAGGGTTTTAAGCATATAGAGAGTAGGAGGTTGTTCCTGAGTTCATTTATTTCTTTTTTTCCCCCTAATCCCTGTACTGAAAGGAGATGAGTAAATCTGATGAGAGACTCCAGCTGGGTGTATTTTTTAAGTATGGAGGAAACTATGCAGAAATCCAAGGTAAAGGCACAGTATGAAGTCAGTGCATGTAATGAATTATTAAAACTCTGTCAAAGCAACTGCCTTTTCTTTTTTCCCTTGAAAGCCTAAGCCTGACCATGGTGCTTCTACAGGTTGACTGGGACAGACTCAGAGGAAATACATGTAGAAACATGTAAATATGTAAATATATGGACACTAAGAATATGTGGGATTGGGACCACAGTTCTGACAGATGAGAATCTTACCGGCATAGCATATATATTGGTATAACAATGTTACTTTGTTACTGGTAAGCAACTGTAGTCTTTTGGATGAGGAATGCTATAACAGAGAGTCCTTCTAGGGTATGGTCCAGCAAGCACTGGAAGGGCTCCCCGTGACTGGGAATGGAGTAACATGGACCTGATGTTAATATTGCCCCTCATTTGTTTTGTTGGAAGTTTTTCTATGCAACAGTAGGCAGTACCCTGGACTACAGTGGAAGGATCACTTCATTTTTACATATCCAGAAAAAATTAAAAATCTGCAACCTGAAGTACTTTAATGTGCTTTAGTAGAAAGCTTGCCAATTGCACAGACTACCATGTGTTTTCCTACTGGCAGTAGTGTCTGGAGATCTGTCTCTGCTGCAGGATGTAATGCTTTTCCCTGGTCAGTACTTTCGATATACTGGTTATCAGTAAGATGAGTATTGCTCTGTGCTAAAATACCACAGCTTCACAAAGTCACCACCCTAGCACTCATTTTGCACTTTTTTTCCTAAAGACCTAAAAGCTGACAGAGTGCAAAAGCATCCAGCATTCTCAATGGGGATTTGTACAAGGAGCTTTGCTGCTAGAAGGGCTTTCCCCTTATGCTTAGAAGCAGAAGTGCTTCCAGCAGTCTCGGCTTTTGATGGAAAAACCAGGAAGAGCAGTTCAGCCCCCACTGCCCAGTCTTATGTTTTCTCAGTGTTGCTCACAGAGATACTTAATTGTGCTGTATAAGATTACCAGGGCAAAGATCTGTTGGATTTTTTTTTAAGTCTTCTTGTACAAACATAGACCAGTAATAAATTTAAGCCATTCCTAGTTTGCTCTGTAATTGGGATCCTGAGCTCTTTCCTAGGGATTCCTTTCTGTTTTGTGGTGCCTTACTGGGCAGGTCTTGAGCAGCAGCAGAGCATCTGAGGCATAAGCTCTAGATGGCAGTATATTTTTAAAGTATATTACTTGAGCAGGGAAGAATATGAGCTTGGTCATTTTAATTGATTATTACTTAATGCACTTCTTGTGACACTTGCTTTTGGAGTAAAAATTAAAAACTGCTTAGATTTTACACTAAACATGCAAATGCTAATAAGAATTCACAGGAAGCAGCAAAGAACCCCAGTATTGTTTCCTCTTGCATTTTTAAGAGTGAAATCTGTATTTTAATTTTTTTCCCCCGTAATGAGCAGGAACACATGATGCATTTAATTTCCCTGTTACAGTGCTCCTATGGAATCATAATTTGGGTGTTCTGTGCTCCTCCTCTTCAGATCCAAGTTCTGTTGATGAGATTCTGCTTAGCACAGGTCCTCCCTGTATCAATAAATTGCCATGGGGTGTGGTAGATCAGGGGGCTGCATAAGCAGTAGAGAAGAATGGGGCTGTGGAGCATCTGTTTGCTGATAGAATTAGTCAGTCTTGAGGCATTTTTTTCAATCACAAGTTGTTATTATCTCTGAAAAGGAGATGGAAAAAAAATTATTTCCTAATAGAAGCGGGTTAAAAAAAAATCTTTAAATAAGCCTTACAGAGGCAAAAAAAAAATAAGGGCCAGAAGGACAATACTGTTGTTTAGTTAAATAGTTTTATTAGAGACACATACTTCACGTACAGGGAGTGTATGCTATTCCCAAATTTACTCATCAAGCATCTGCCAGTCAGTGTTGTTGATCACTTTGATGCCTCATGCAATGTCTCTGACTGAAACCACTCTCTACAGGACTGCTACAGCCAACTAAATGCAAATTTCTTCAGCACAGTAACCCAGCACAGGTTCTGTGACACACATACTATCGTTTATTTGCACTCATCAGGCTTTCAATATGACATAAAATCATTGTAACATAATGCATTATTAAATATCTTTTCCAACTGAAAAAGATAAACTTGACAGACTGTCAGTGAACATTTCTTGTACTTTAGAAAAGGTCTGTAAAAAGAAACTCTGGAGTACATCTGCCCATTGATGTAAGTAACACTCACCAACTTGAGAGCAATAAACTGCATGGAATGAGCTCACCCCATGCCTTCTTCTCTGGCTTCACTGTAAACAGAATTTGAATTTTTTCTTTCTGGATGTCATTTAAGCAATGATTTGTATGAGCACAGTTGAGTTTATGGATTATTCACGAAGCATTTACAGAGGCTGGGTGTTGTTTTTGGTGGTGCTTGCTCACCTCCGTATAATGTGTTCTCTGCACTTTCATGGATGACTGAGTATTCATGTAGATGGGAAGAGAAGGGAAATGAAAGTTCCTAAGAGTATGAATGCCGTTAGTGTGATTTTGAGGATCAGTTGGGAATTTAAGAGCTTATAGAGAATTCTCAGGGAATCTTTTTTTTCTTGCTTATCTCCTTATCCCTAAAAACCTGGAAGCAAGGGCTTTTGTGGAGCCAGGAGTTCAGGATCAGGGACCTCTGAGAGACACATGCTTTCAGCTAGACAGGGTCAAGCCTGAACATCTTGCTGGTCACAACCAGCTAGGGCTTCATAAATGCCAGCATCCTGAGAGCTCTTTTGCAAGATGGAGATACTGGGAATCAGGGGCCTGAAGAGGTGGATCTGTCCCTTCCAAGAATGTCCTTGGTCTGGCTCTGGATTGTAGAAACCTGCAGTGGTTTCCATACCTGGGGCAATTACCTGGCTACAAGACTTTTTTTGCTTGTTTGTTTTGGGGGTTTTTGTTTGTTTTGGTTTTTTGGTGTTTTGTTGTTTAGTGAAATAAAATTACTTTGTCCCAATTAGATTTTGCCTTTAAAAAAAAAAATGAGAGGGAAAGGATAGCTTGTGTAATATTTTGTGGAAAATTGCTGCTTTTTAATTAGAGCTGGAATAACATTTTCTGAAATGTCATGCTCCCCCAGAGACTGGAAAATTCTGGCCTCGATGGAGGCTCTTTCTAAACACATCAGTGTAATATTTGTTAATAACTACTTTATTGATTGTTGTTAAAAGCCAGAGCCACAAAAACTACTAAAGTTGATTTCTGATTTTCCAGGCAAACAAATATGAATGATTTTCAGCTATTTTTCTAGGAGTAGATGCAATACATGATGGAAGTACATGTTGCTCTCAATTATTAACTTACATGTTTCTGGCAGGTCTGAAATCTAGAGGACAGGTACATGCAGGTTTGTGACCTCAGATTTACCACTGAGAAACTAAGAATAATACAGTTCAGCAAAGTGAGTAACAAAGCAGTATTCTAAGGTAGTAATAAGCAACAGTCAGTTACATATAGGTGTGCTTTTTGGTGAAAAAAGACATGAGTATCCTGAGAGAAATTCGATTATATTTCTATACTACATGGAACTTCAGAAAATCCCAGATGTTAATTGTTTGGGATATTTCTTCCTTCTTCAGAAAGGGCAAAAATGGGAGGAAATACTGTTTATTTGAAGATGACCCAAGTAGAAAAAAATTCTTGTTGTTCCATTTTTATGTGAACATGTAGAGTTATTCTATTAAAGAGGTATTTTTCATTATAATACTGCATGAATATTTTATTTAATGAATATATGTCCTTAAGGCTTGACTTCCAGTACACATGAACTTTTTTTTTTTTACAACAACTCTTGGTGAGCAGAATGAATTCCACATCCCCTGAGGAGATTCCTTTGCACAGGTTTAAAACCAGAAATGTCAAATATTTTCTTCTGGTGCATATTTCTAGCAGTGATGGAGTACCTCTAGTCATGATTTGGCCCTGGATATTCCTTTAGGCAGGAATATGAAGGAAACCTCTGTTGTATCTTACCATACTTCAAGCTACTAAAAATGAAGCTGTTGGTTTCCAGTTGCTTTTCCATTTATTTTTTATAAAGATTAGGTTTGCTGTTGACAAGTGACAGAGCACAGAAACAACTGGAATGGGAGGTTAGAGTATCTAAAAAGGAGACAAGATTTTCTTAGTGCTTTTTGACTTCAATGCTAATTATTTTGGAAAGGGGGAAAACACGCTTTATTTTGTGAAATGGCTGCAGTGTAGATTGCACCTGCATTACCCTTACTGCTCAAGAAGCATTTGTTTAGCTGATACAGTCTTCTGTAATTACCTTTCTGGACACAGAATGCCTTGGAGGTAGAAGAGGAAAGGTCTTTACTTTTCCTAACCTATAGCTCACTCTGAAGTAATTTCTCATAGTGAAGAGTAGCCTCTTGGCTATACAAAAGCCTTTTACCCAACATCTTTCTCTGAAGATAACTTAATTGGGAAAGATTCATAACTTCTGATACAATCTTCTTGTCTTCAAGTTCAGACCAATAGCCCAAGAAAATCATTTGAGATGAAGGTCCAAAATTAATCTTAAAGAATATGAGAAAGAAACAGTTCCTGAGTTAAAGCAAATCGAAGTGATTTGATTACATTGTTTAAAAATGGAGAAAAACTTCCAATTTTTTATGTTATCTCTTATGAGCCTTTTCCTGCTGATAGAGGGGAGGCTTGAGTGCCTGGACTGCCCTGTCTTCCCTGCTCAGATTTTCACCTTTTTTTTTTTTTTGTATCTCAAATTGCTGTATATATTGATGGCAAAAGGAAAATTTCCACTTAGCCAAGGCTGAAGGAAGGAACGATTTCTGAGGAATGCAATGTGTTAATGTATTCCAGTTGTCAGAAGTGTTTCTCTGAGAGTGAGGAGTACCAGGGAATTTGGTTTACCGCAGCTGATTGATGTGTTACTAAATTCTGTGTTCTGTGACTGCAACATTTAGGGAGAGAAATCTACCTCAGTGAAGTCCTCTTGGATGATTTTTGCCATGGGACTGGAGATGGGTGGGGCAGATCAGTTTTTCAGGTTTGTGTGAAGTTTTCACAGGATTACAACCCCATGGCTTGTCTCTGTGTCAGTACTAAGTGCGTGACATCTGCATTTGCTTAGCTGGGTTATTGAAAGAAAGGCCACAGAGTTCTTGTCTGTGGGATAGCCATTTTGGAGGTCACTGTGCACAGTCCTATAAAGCTGATCAGATGCCTAACAACAGATAAAACACACACTGCTTTTAAACCCAGCTTATTTCAGGAGTTCATTTTTTATTAATATTCTTCTTTTATTTATTATTCTATATCAGCATCAAAGTGAAGCATGGGAGTAGGAAAGAATATGCTTTTAGCAACTGTTCCAGCCAGTGAAATGAAACCCAGTGTTATTTGCCACAGACAGCCATATCAGGAGATATAGAAGGATGTGGAAGTAAAAGCCAATATAATGGTTATTCCATAGTTAGTTCATCATTTACAGCTGAGAACTAGATTTGATACTTAGGCTTGTGAATCACTGGCTTGATCTTCAGTGTTGGTACGTTCTAGATAGCACTAGGGGATATTTAGTAATTGTTCCATAACTATAGTATAGAGACCAGGTTTAATTGAGCTGTTAGGGATATATTTTTTTCACTCAAGAATAGTTTATAGTACAGTGTGGAGTCCATTTTTATCTTGAAGATTATTGCTCACAGCAATGGACAAGTGTTACAGCTCTTACATAAGAATAGGGTTTTATTGCCTGGTTTCACTATCGTTGCTTGGTTATAGGAGCGTATATAAGTGAGATTGCACTGAGAGCAAGACTGGGCACAACTAACAGTTGGTATTTAAGCTTCTGACAAGTCTCTGAAATTTCCAAGTTTTTCTTCAGTGAAAGAGGGAAGCTGGGCTAAGCAGAGCTTTAACAGAATCAAAGCAGTGTTTTCCCTGAGGCTTCAGCTGTTTACCACGTTTACTGTTATCCTCTTAAATGTGTTTTATTATCCATTAATATTTATCCATTTAAGAAGACAGCTCTTCATCACTCTGAATTAATTATTACTCTAAGTTAGTTAATTCCTATTGTTATAGAAAGTCTTACCAAACTTTTATAAGGAGGTATTAGCAAATTGTTTTGCTCTTACTACAGAGAAGCTTAGCATACTGCCTAAGCTGAGAGAATTCAAGCTTGCAACTCTAGTAAATAGAACCAAAAATGTACTTTTTATTTTCTTTCTGAACAACATTCTTTACGGCTTCTCTGAGAAATTGGAATATGTCAGCAATGCAGAGGTTTATTTTGTTCCATCAAACAAACCTTCCAAACACAGGTTTTGCCTGTCAGTATTTCTACCAAGTCAGATCTTCCCTCTTCCCTGAAGAGCTCAAAATATGAGATGAGAATACTCAAGATCTTCAGGAAATCCTGCTAAAACCTTCTCAGGGAAAATCTGTGCTTTCAAAACTTTCATAGTTCTGCTTTGCTTAGTGGCTGTGCATGTTGTTTTAGATAGCATTTCTCTTTGTCCCTCTAATATTATGGTTTGTTTTGCAGCATTAGTGCAGGTTTGTACAGATCCTTGCTCGTTCTGGAATTCCAATTCCCAAAAGCATCTTTGAGATGTGTTTGGGTTATTGAAAGGAGCTGGGTTTGCATTAGCCAGTTCCATGTATGGGATCTCCACATAGAAACAAAACAGGAAAACAACTAATTGAGTAACTGAAAGGTGAAAGAGAACTCTGAATCAGTGTGAGATTAAAGTTAACAGTTTCTCTAGGTGGTGATAGTTTTGCTGTGGACAGCAATTTATATCCTGTCTCCTGTGCACATGTAGGAGGAAAGAAGAACCAAGCAAGAATAAAATATAAGTGCTTATTGCATATGAGCTATAAAGCTGTTTAACATCTTTGTGCTTGATGTGAAGTATACAAACAGTTAGTTAATTTATAAATAATGTTTATTTTTTTTCTTTTTTTTATAAAGGTGTGAGCACTTCCAATCTCCCAGCAAGCAGCTCTCCTCTTCCTCCTGGTTGGAACTTGACCTGGGTCATGAGAGATACATCCCCTTTTTTCTCCCATAGAGGACGACACAGTGAGTAGTGTTTTTATGCTATCTTCAAGATACTGCAAATAACTACCTAAAAATATTGATATAATGCTGAAAAATACTATGCAAATGCAGTAGTTGATGATGAAATATCCATAATGTCAGCCCCTGAGGGCCCTACTGTTCCTTGCGAGTTACCTCTGGGCCCTTTCTTCAATTGCCCATGAACCCAGAAGCCCCATTTCTGCTCAGTCTGGGGTCAGTCTGAAGTTTTGACATAGCCTTTGTCTATCACCATCTCTATGGAGGGGACTGGTGACCTTGGTTCGCCCAACCTGCCCTGGTCCCTCAGAAGCAAGGTCCCAGACTGTAGTATTAGGGGATGCAGTGCTGGAATCCAGTGATACTACGAAGTGAAAAGCTGTGTACCAAACTTTATTTTTCCCTGTTCTCTCAGGTGATCTATTTACTGACAAACCATAACCATTCTTCTGTGAAATAATATGTTTGTTGTTAGGACTAGGCTGCATAAGGCAATCTCTAATATGCAATCCAGAAAGTGGCTGGAGTAGAATATATCTACTATATATCTACTACCAGTCTCTATGAGGGGAGATAAGGTGCTGAGAGGCTAATAAGATTTACTCACCCCAAGCCTGTAATTACCTGCTTGAGGGAAAAGTTTGACCTACCTGTATGAAGGAGTCCCATATTTCTTCAAATTTATGTTGTAGCCCTTTATGTGTGCAATATATATTCTTTCCACAGGCATACAATATCTGCTCCTAGCTGTTGTATCTGCTTGAACGATGAGGACACACCAATTTCATTTTGGAAGGGACAGTAGTACAATCTTTTTTCCCCTCACTTGTTTTTTCCAGAAGTTGCAAGGATGATTTTTAATTTATCCTGTATTACTTCTTCCTAAACTCAGTGAATTTTTCAGCAATACCATTGTAAGGGAAGACTTTGTTCTTAAAAGCTCTAAAAGCATTGATTCCATCTGACAGCATCACATGGAGATAAATGTACTGCATCTAAGCAGGAATGATTTATTATGATTTTCACTGGTTGCACAAGACCAACTTCTACCATATTCCAACCATCTGTTTTGCAAGGAAAGGCAAGAATTTGATGAAGTGTTATGCTGAGAACAACTCTAAACTGTTTTCTCCCTTAGTAGGTGTAATTTAGGATATGTATTTTCAAAACTGCTATACAGTCTTGAAGAGGAGCAGGAGTAGTCTGGGTATTTCTAGTTTTGCACTTTAAGCTTTCCATAAATTGGCAAATCCCCTTTTGCATAAAAGGGGCAGCAATAGCCCTCAACATCACATATTTTAAACTAGAACACCTCATAGCATCACAGAGCAGACATGCTTCCCGCCACTCTGCCATGTGGTGCATGGAGCAGGGCCTACAAGCATAGCCCAAACATAAGACAGCAATTCTTAAAACTTCTCTTCATTCCTCTGCATACCTGCAATGTGTATGCACCTGGGTCTTTATGAGTAAACTTCCCTGGGATTTAGATTTCTGCCCAGAATGGCTGCGAGCATGACAGGTATGGCTAGTGATTGCCTCTGGACAGCTCTTTGAATGTCACATGGGGACTCATCAGAGCAAGGCAGAAGACCAAGTTAGACCTTCTAAGTTGTTGGTGAGTAACCTTGTCTCAGGACCACTCCTCCTTTCTGATTATATGGTTAATCCAGAATCACACAATAAATTATTAGCAGAAATTAAACTCAGCAGCCCTCTACTAGCAGAGTGTTTTCCTCTTCTGTTGGAAGCTTTCCTCACTGCTCCCAGCATGATTAAGCTTACAGAATGTTCTGTATAACTTCTATCAAAACTTTATTTGCCTAATCATCTGATAGAATCCACCTAATTAACTGACTGACATTGCTGGAGTGGGGCAGTATTAGTTGTCTTCATTACTTTTTTCCCATGTTCCACTATTGAAGAAATAGCTTTGAATGAAAAGCAGAGCAAATTGAAATTTAGCATCCCTCTTCCTCTGCCGAACTAAGTTCCCTGCTCCTCTGCTCAGTATTAAAAATTATGATGAAGTGTCTCTGGTAGTTCTGGTAGGAACAGTGCTTGATGCTATCTTTGAAATTAGATGCAGTGATCCCAAAAGATAATCCCTGGCACAACAGGGTACTTCAGAGAGATGAATTCACAAGATGTTCTCCTATCTTGTCTTGAGATTTTTAGGTTTGTCATTATCCAAACATCGATTAATCATTTGTCATCTCAGAGATGCAAAATCTCTGATGCCTTTCAGAAAATAAAAACTTTTAAAACCCTCAAGAAATCAAAATTATCTCAGAATTCAGCCTACAGAACAGGAGTTGTTAAATCTCCATATTTCTTGTTTTCTTTTGTCTTCTTTGAAGTAAACTTGGAGTGTTTCATGTGGCTAGAACAAACTTTTAATGCCTTCTGCATGTGTTGGCTTAAGGTAGCATATTAATCTCCCATTTGCAGCACTGATGGAACTCAGTCCTGAGGCTTACATGATTAACTGCACCCAGCCACATATTTTATTTCTTGTCCTGGTTGGTTGAATATTAATTTTCTCTTCTGTATAGGTATTGTATAAGAAATCAATTGCCCACTGCATAAAATCCATTAAGCTCCTGTAACAAGGGTTCCAGACGATGGGTGCCCCTGAAGGCCTGGAAGCCTTCATGCAATAAATACACTCCTCTCTGACCCATCCTGTACACCCCCCCAACAACACTGAACCTGGAGGATGAGTCTGGCAGGGAACTGTGGCAACTGCTATCTACTGGAAAAATAATCAAATGCAATTCAGCCCATCTAAATTCTGTTCAGAAGTAAGAACACATTTCATGACAGTAACAGGCATAAGGGTTGCCATGTTGGACTGTTTGGGAAACAGGAGATGTCTTTTGCTCCTCTTAAGCCGCTGTGCTGCCTTTTTGCCAGATTCCCCAGTGGCTGCTGAGCTCTTGGCTGTTCTGAGCCATCTCTGTGCAGAATACAGAAGTACATCTCTCAGCTTGTGTCAGATATCTGCAGTGTAGTTTACAGATGCTTCCTTTCTGCTCCCTCAAAAATGTAGGAAATAATGGTGGTTTGGATTCCAAAGCCAATTGGGACTAAACCTAGGGGATACCAAATGACAAATATTCTTAGAACTGTCTACAAAAATGAGTTAAGCAGAGGAGGTACACGTACATTCAGTGCTAATTATTCACACCTTTGATTTAATAAGTACTAAAAGCATAAGGATGGCCTCTATTAACAACTTGCTAATATTTCACTCACCATGATGTCTTCAGAAAACAAATTTGACAGGCTGGTTGTTGTTTGATTAGTTTTTTTTACACTTTCTAATGGAATGTCATCTGTGATGATTTAATAGTTTCTTGAACTGGGTTTGCTAAAAACAAAATTGTAGGGCTGATTTTATTGTAGAATAATTTGGAGTCATCCTTGCTTGTATATTTGGTGCTCAGTGGCACAGCATTTGCTCAGCAAGGTGCAAGATTATTAATTTTTGTTTCCATTAGGTCTTATGCAACTTATTGAATTGAAGTATTCATGTGCATGCATTCTAAATACAATTTTGTTCATGTGATAGAGTTCATGTTCATGAGTTAGATAACAGATAGTGCTTATGTGAAACTCAATTAGTTTGAGCATCAAACAAAAGGGAGAAAAAGAGGGCACCATCTACATGAATTTGTGTTACAGTTAGGTTTCTATGAGCCATAGCTTTTTATTTTAAAAATCAGACCAATACTGAAATCTTCAGAATAATAAACCTATCATTACACTTGGCTCATCATGGCATAGTTATGAACTAATTGTTACTGCAAGTTCCTGTTTGGAAAGTGAACTATGAAGGGAATAATACTTTGCCCCGAAGGAAAAATTAATTTACTCTTTCTTAGTAAAGATGGACTACTTTAATTCAAACACATCCCTTTTGCAATCTTAGAAGTACTCTCACATAGTTTGGGAAATGGTGTTGCAACAATAATACAGTAGGGCAAAACTTCAATTAACAGCAGTTATTCACATCAGATAAATAGAATTTCTCAATTAGGAAATGCTAAAATCTATTCTCAATTAGATGGTTGTATTGTTGCAGCATATGCAAGAATTGTTTAACAATCAGGTGGTATTTTTGCCATGTGCAATGGTGCTGAAATCCAAGGGGAGGAAGATCACAAGAAAAGCAGCACCTGCCTAGCTAAACTGGAGGCCGTGCTATGCATGAAAGAAAAAAAAATCTTATTCGGTAGAAATTTTTACTATCTTTCAAGTTACTCTTCCTTATCTTCTTCATCTGTAGACAATATAGCCATGACAGCTCAACATTTCTTTACTGATAAAATAGCATACAGTAAGACAACAAATGTCTTTTCTACCTGTCTCTCAAGTATTAATTTTCTCTGGAGATCTCAAATTTAATGCAAGAGGTCCCTTGTATGAATTGTCAAAACAAGACAGCTCATTCAACCACCATTTTGTACCAACTACAGCATGTTTTCTAACAATGGCTGTTCAATCTTTTTGGCCAGAACTGGCATTAATAATACTTTCATTTATTCTTTTTTTCTCTGTGCATGGGAGATTTGGTGGACAAATATTTCTTGTGTGGAGGATGAGCTGTGTCACTTCTCAGAGCTGAAGAACAAAAGTGAGAGCTATTGCAGGTTTTTCTCCACATTTTCCCTTCTCTCTGAAGCTATCTTGAAAGACTGTGTTTATAACTGATTGATAAAGGACTCCTGGCTTCCTTTTTTATAGCTTGATTTCCACCAAACAAAACAGCTGTCAAAGATTTTGGTGATTCAGTCCCTGGTGCTCACTGAGGAGCTGGGTTTGATATGAAGTATTTGCTGTCATTTTAAAGATTCTCTTAACGAAAAAATAAATGGTTGTATTGTTGCAGCTATTTCTAAGCCATGGCCCATCCATCTGTGACTCACTCCCAAGGGGATTAATTTAAATGTTTATGTTGTGAGGAGAGCCCTGGGCAGCCCAGGGAGGCAGGCAGCTTGTCCTGGCATCAGTGCTCTTCCCAGGGCTTATTCCCTCTTCTTACATGGCAGGTGTATTTATGCCTCCTGAGGTGGCAGTACTGCTCCTCTAAAACTTTTTATTTCCTCAGAATGCCATCAATTCTTAATAGCTCCCTCCCAGGAGGAAAACCTTAGCAGCTTTTCCTCTCAAAGTGAGCAGTGAGGGGCTAAGGAGTGCTGGTGCAGGCAGCTCTGACCTTGCTCAGTGGGTGCCCAAAACACAACAGGGATAAATCATCTGTGAAATATTTCTTGCCCACAGCAAGCTCTGACAAACCCTCAGGGCTGCTGTCCTGAGATTCCTGCCAAGAATGGACCCCACTCCCTCCCTCCAATATGGAGGTGGAGAGGATAGAAAGCCTCAGCAGAGTGAGCAGGTAAGAAGAAGGCCTGGGTAGCCCAAAGGACGGGGCACTGCCTTGAAGTGCATGGGAAGCTCTGAGGCAAATGGGGCAAGTTCCCAAGGGTCTGCCTCTGCCTTCACTGAGCCCTACTAAGACATCTCTTGTCATTCCCCATAACCCAGCTGGCTCAAAAGACACATCCCTGTGACACGGGTGAGAGGGTTCAGCCAGGGCTATGTGCCTGGCCTGTGGGTCACAAAATGGCTGCCAGGGCAGTGGTCAGGTGAGGCAAGCAGGGCATCCTAGAGAGGACAAAGCAGGGAGAGGCTGACCCTGACCCGACATCAGCACTCAAGGTCAGGGGAGCATAGATGAAAACCTGATGGTGTGGAGGAAGTATGGGGAGCTAAGTAACTTTGAAGTAAGAGGAGGTCTGTGATGAACACAAGCCTGTCCTCAGGCCAGGCTGTTGGTGTACCTGTCATTGCCTCTTCATTTAGAATGACTGATGCATGTCAGGTGGGATGGACCCCAAAGCTGCTTTGTATGGAGCGATGCTGTAGGCTCCTTGAGTTCCTCACCTTCCCCATCACTCCATGTTTCTGCTCTTGTGTTTGTTAGCTCCTGGAGAAACAAGCTAAGAAATAAGCAGTTACTGCTGGTGCAGGCCTTTGCTGGGGTAGGAGGGCCTGGAAAGGATGTATGTGTCTTACTCTTCCTTAAAATATGCTGTTTTGGCCTTCCTCAGTTCTGAGCAATGGAAGGAAGGAGGTGAAAATACCTCTTCAGGCTTGCTTTCTTGACAGAAATGAGGCAGTTAAGACCTGAAATTGTTTTTGCATGACAGTTCATGCTCTTCCCTTTCCCCTTGTGTTTTTTTCCTGTGCACTTCACTCCTCTGGTGGAGTTGCTCATTTTAGGTTGCTGCTCTACCTCCAGTTACACAGGTATGATTCAGGTATGGCCTGGCCTGTGTTTGGTGTTTCTTCTTCCACTAAGTCCTCCTGAGTGTTCAGCAGACTTCTGAGCTGCCAGGTAGAGACCACAGTCTCCTATTTATGCTCCATTTTCAGGCAGAAAAGTTCACTGCTTGAGGCTTCCATGTTATCACCCCACTTTTGTACTCCTGTACTGATGGACAGAAATTCAGAAGAACCTGATCAGGCAATCTAAAACTTTAGATTGAATATTCTGAGCCCTTTTCTATCCAAAGGGAATGGAGAAGACTTTAGAAAATGGCTCTGTCTCTAGGATTAATAACTGGAAAATCAATTTGTCATTTCCCTGTCATAAATTAAAAGCTTATAGGCCTTATAACATGAGGTTAGTGGGTATTGATGGAGGTCTCAAAGCTCACTCAGCAGAGCACATCTCTACTATACAATTTAAATTATGTCTCCTCCACAAGGAGTATCAGTCAATATTTGTATAAAAAAAGACATCCTACACGAGAATATTTTCTCTTTCTGCACTGCTGTTGCGATTGTTGCAGCTGAAAGAGGTGTGAGTTTGAGCGAGGTTATGGTTCTTCAGTGTAAGTGACCTCCACATTGTGTATTTGTGTCTGTAGACATAATAATCATGTTTAAGGTGATGAGATACCAGTTGGGATGTGCGCTGGTCCATCTGAGAAAGAGAACCTCAACACTCCCTTGTCTATTGTGGTGAAGTTAGAAAGCAGCCACACCTTTTCAGACCAACCAAGAGCAATGGAGGAAGAGCAATTGGTAAGAGTCAGCAGACCAGGAGTGAAAAGGACCCTTTTAAGTCAGGCACAGGCAGAACTAGAAAGGAGCAGTCTTAATAGGAAGTTACTTGATGGTAAGATTTTTGTGGTTTAAAGGAGAGATTCTTTAAAACAAATTTACCTACTCTGTTGTTGGGCAGATGAAGAAAGGATAATCAGACTAGTTTCTTAAAAAGAATGTGCTTTTTATCTCTCTTTCTAAATAAGACTATTTTTGTTCTAAATAAGGTATTTTTCTGTGATTTGTGGGTATGTAAATGATCTGAGATGATCCAAAGAGCGAATGATCCATAATCTGGCCTGTAGCAATGCAAGAGGGTATTTCCAGCAGTTTACTGTGTTTTGGCCTATTGTTTATGGTACATTTTTAAAGCAATAGTTTCTTAAGAAACTCTAATCAGTTTAATTGAAACAAATGTAGTTTCCAGCTATTTTAGTTTTTTGTGTACAAATTATTGCTGTTAGATGCATTGATTAAGAATAAATAACTTGAAGCACCCACAAGACTCTACAGTCATTAGATGTGTGCAGATTTTCAATTCACTGGCTTTTTGATCAGAATAGTAGCTTAATCTTCTTCCTTGTCTGTGAGTGGTATCCTGTATCTTCCTACATACCAGAAATTCAAATAACTGATGTCTATAGCCTATACTAAACAGGTTTTGCCTTGATTATAAGCATTACTTTATTTTCCTCTTTAGAGATATAATGGTGATGAAACAGACTTCTAATGAATTTGCTGTTCTGTCCTCTCTGGTGTCTGTCTAGTGGTTGCAGATGCAAAAAATTGTTGGACAAGACATCAGGTTTTCTTGTGATGTATTTAAAAAGAGACTTTGCTGTTTGCTGGAATTTAAATTCCTGTAGAGCCTTTAGTATCTAGAAAATCACTGTAGCTGTGGCATAAATACATATAATAAATATACATCTTTGATGTATTTTTAAAAAAAATACCCAAAACATGAAAATACCCCCACTTTACTGACTGGGCACACTACTGAAGTCATAAAGCTCTCTATCTATTTAACTTATATTGGTAGTAGGTTTGAAAAATAATAACTAAAAGTTGTGTTAGATTTAATTACCTTTCCTGCAGCACTTGCTGTTTTTCAGAAAAGAGCAGGATGGCTTTTATTCAGTTTCTGAAGTCATGTGGCTACTTTGTGTGTGTAACTGGGCAAGAAAAGAATTAACTTGGTGGCTCATTTAAACATGTTAAGGTAATAATCAGCAGCACTACAAATATGGTGAATATTCTGTATTTGCAAATGCAGTTTATATGGTCTTGTAGCTACCACACCAAGAGCAGCTAATCAGTGAAAAAAATGTATGTATTGTATATAATAGTTTTTTTTGCAAAGTATATTACATGGTGAAGGACATTGTGAAAGAGGAAAAGCCTGAGGGTAGCAAGCTAATGTTAGGCTTGGATGACTGGATGATGTTTAAAGAGACTTCGCTGTGTTGCATCACATAACATTTCTTTGACATCGTTTCTGTGTACCGAATAGGATAATAGCCCTGAAATTTGTTTCTGATAGAAGATTCATTTCAGGAAGAGCATCTGAAGGGTACAGATACTCTGGTGATGTGGGGTGGTCTATCAAGTTCTGTCAAATGTGGAAGTAAAAATCATTAAATTGCAGGTGCTCTCAGATGTGTGACTCAAGTAGTCTCCTTCTCTTTGAAGGATAACCTGTTGTCAAGGCTGTTCAGCTTGACCACAGCAGACACATTACATCATACTTTTCTGTAGGCTGTTCATTTCAAGGGAAGGAAGTAGTATTGATGCACGTCTTTTTTTCCCTGAGTTTTCCCCCCTTCAGGCAGATGCTTTAGTTGTCTGTAGTGGTTATAACAGTAAATGTGATGACTGTTATTTAATCACATACCCCAATTAAGTTTTGCCTTGTAGGTCAGAGGCCTGATGTGTCAATGGCTACACAACCAACTAGTTCCTCTTTAGAGGCAGGGGTTCTGGAAAGTGAGACTGAGCAGAGGAGCTGAACTGCCTGTAGGCCTCCTAATCAGAGTATCAGGGGGCAAGGACCTAAGGAGGAAAATGAGAGCACCTTATAAGTATCTGTGAAGGACTTCTCTGTTTGGGAGCGAGAGGGTAAGGAGCACAATGGCTTCTGTTTCCAGAAGGTGGTTGAGAGAGTACTTGAAGCAAGCAGAGTCTGCTGGAAAGCTCATGAAAATATGACAGTGATGAGGGAGAGAAGCCCATGAAGAATGAAGCAGTTGGTTTGAAATGGTTGCTCTTGCTATGCATTGTCCTTGGCAGCCTGGTCTTTCCCTTCTGTTGTCCTTTGAATTCCCATTAAAGAAAGTCCTTGTGTGATTTGCATTTCTCCTCACAGACATTTCATTGACAGGTCCTTAGTACTCAAGGTGTTCCCTATAACTGAACCATGCAGTAATGAGGATGTGTCTTCTATGTAGTTTGAGTATTCAATTGGTTTTTTTGTCCATTTGGGATTGGAAACAAATTTTAAAACAGTCTTAACACTTTATAGGGTTAAAAATAATGCTGAGTTTTTCCTTTTTGAGAGAATATCTAAGGGACTAGAGATAAGTGGTATGAGGTTTGGGTATGATATTGCAATGTAAACTCTACTGCATGAATATGCCCTCTATTCCCTGCTGCCTAAATGGATCTGTGCCTCACATATCATGAAATTCATATTGATAACACAGAGGCCTGAAGAGAGTAGTGACTTGTGAATTTGAATTTAAGGAAATATGTATAATCCTTCTTACTGCTGCTTGTGATGTATATGGATTCCTTACATTGTATACTTTCTGGAATGTTGTGAAGCATTCAAAATGCTCAGTAGATGATAAAATACCTGATTAAGAAAATAAACCTGGAAAAATAGGCTCAGCTCCTTCCAGCTTGCTGTTAAAAAGGCAAATTAGCTGTGAAAAGTATAGTGAAAGGGCAACAGTATTAACCTTCAGATTAAGAATGTTCTATCACCAGAAGAATAGGTCAGACTATGTAAATCTGAGCACACTAAGAAGAAATTAGGTGCTTAATAGAGAATGTAATTGAAGTTTAAAAAAATTAGTTAATTTGACTAATGTCAATTCAGACCATGGTCGGACATCTGAGAGTGTTAGAAAACCCCAAAGAAATGCTGTCTTTTTTTGTTGGGCTTTTCCAAACAGATCTGATCTTTTTAGAAACACTGAGTTAGCTCAGAAATTGTTTATTTTGCTTACTAAATACTGTGTTGATCACATACTATGGTGACAAAAGCCAGTGTATTCAGGGCATTCCAGAAAAATTAGAATTCTTGACTATTAAAAATGAAATCTGTGCAGGTTATCACTGCATGTGGTGGCAGGCAACTTGAATTATGGTGTGATAGTAAAATGGACACTGGGAAGTGAATCATAGTTGCAGCAACAGGGTAATTGGTTTCTGAAAGAGAAGCATTTCAAAAAGAAACCTGTGTGCTAGAGGCAGATGCTGGCCGTACTACCTGGAGGCTAAAGCTTTGCAGCAGCAGATCAAGCTTCTGCTGCCTCAGTGAAGCATTTCAACCCCAGGGGATCAGAAGGTTTCTTCAGAGTGTACAGTGCCTATGGCTACCAGTATGTCCCATATGCCCAGAATATATGACTTGCTTTGCAGAGTTCTGTGCTTACTGAGATGGAACGTAACTATGAAGCATGTATGGTGTCTGTGCTCTGTAATGGTCCTGGTTGAATTTGAACCGGTATCCCAGGAGAGATTTACTTTCTGTCCTATTTTATCCATTTTTATCTATTTCCTTTTCAATCTAGATGATGCTTTTCCCTGTGCTGCCCTTTTGTCTGTCCTCGAAGGAGGAATTACTAGATCTTGGGCCTTCCTCTTGATTTGAGATAACCTCCATAATGAACCTATCTGCAGAGTCCATTCTGGATGTGGTTTTGCCTGTCTCCTTATGGACTTCCTCCATATCTTTCTACCTCATTATAGAAAAAGCCAAACACTAACTTACCAAAGTATAAAATGAGTATTTATACTTATCTTCCAGCACAGAGGAAGCTGGATTTAATTAACTTGGTATATTCTATATCTGTTCTATTTTTCTAGTATTTGACTGCAATTTTGAATCTCCTTGTGACCTGGAATATTCCCATTCCTCAAAAGATCAGGCAGCTTCCAACACTGCCTGGCTGAGAGTGAGAGCAGAAGAGGTTTCACAGTTAAATATCCTGGATGGGTTGGAGAGAGATCACTCTGAGGATACAACTAAAGGTAAGATGAATGCAACTGTGTTCTTTCAGTGTAGTGGTTAATTGTAAAATCAAAAATACCTTCTCTCCAAAATACACCCTAAGCCTACCATAACCCCCCAGAAATCCAATATAATGTTTTGTACAACATAAATCAGGCTGACCCATGCCATGGACAGGATTTGTATGAGAGCTGAATATCTGTTTAAGATATTCAGCTGTTGGGAGATGTTACTGAAAAGAGTCAGGGTCTGGTTTTACCTCTGCTTGGGGTACTGTTCACTTCTCCCTTATTTGCATACCATTTCAGGCAATATCATTGTTCTCAGGGCTTAGGTTTTTTGTTTCATGAGAAAACAGGAGGAGGGTTTTTCCTTTAATATAAAAAAATATTCCTGTCTCTAAGGAGAGATAGGAAGCATGAAAAGAGAGGAGTCCAAAAGACTTCTCTCCATCCTTGGAAAGAATTGGTTTGTTGGAATTGCTTTTCCTTTTATTTGTGAAAAGCACAAAATATCATTAAAATTGTGAGTACAAAAACAATTTTTAGGTTTATTTTGTTATCTGCTCCTCCTGGGACTGCTAAAAAAATCTTAACACCCTCCCTGGAGCTTGAAACCTTTCCCTGTAAGACTTAGGTGGTGTTGATAGGGCTGGAGCTACAAAATGGAAGGGGGGAATTGGGTCAACAAACTTTATCCAGGCATGAAGAATATAGAACAAAGGGGTATTAGGGGAGGACAGCAAATATTATCAGGGTTATGGAGCAATTTTCCTATCAGGAAAAATTAAACAGAAAAATATTCTTTATTCTGATTGTGATGGTAGGAATTAAGAGATCTACAAAAATGCACATTGAAGAGCGATGAAAAGCAGCCATGGAGTTGATGGATGCTGGGTATAGAATAAACAAGAGGCGATACTTTTTATTTAGTGCCTGAATAAACTGTGGTAATAAGATGCATGAATTAATGTTACAGAGACGAAAAGTGTAAAGAAAGATCAGGTGAATTCTTGCAGATACGTTCATCACTGGTTATTATTTCAGTAGTACTGAAATGACTGATTACAGTCCCTGACTCAAGAAGCCTCTACTATAGAAAGCTCCAAGTGAAAGGGTCGTTTCCTTAGTAGCCAGCATCAAAGATGGCATTTAACTTTGCAGACCTGCAGTCTGACTGCTTATGTAAGTTCTTATGTTCAGACAAATACCAAGGAAAAGTTTCAGTGCCCTTTTAATTCATATTCTTTAATTCTGTTTTCTCATGCATATCAATAGAATAGGACTTTTCCCCAGATAGCTATTATAAATTAATTTTTAAGGCTTGTTGTTTGAGCACTGAATCATGAGCAAACTGAGTCATTTTGGTGTCTTGAAAAGCAGATGGACTGCATTTGTGATGCATGCAAATATTTTCTAATTTTCACATCAAAGAATATAGATGTGCATATGAAATATCTTGCTACAAAGATAGTTAAGTGAAAAGGTGAATCGGAGTGTCTGCTGCTTGAGAAGATGTTTTTCTTAAGTTCTTGTACAAGCTGTCGCTTGTTTTGAATTGAAAAGAATTGCTATTGCCTTCCTGGAGTGGGTAAAAAATGGGGAAAACCCATGAGGAAGAAAACGTGTGGTTCCATGTCAAGGACTTCGCAGGGCCACTGTAGTGCCACATGTTGTTGATGTATCTTTTCATTGGATTCTTCCTGATAAAGTTACAGTTTTGTCTGTATAGTCACTTTTATATGTCTGTCAAAGCAGAAGAAGGGTAGAACTTCAGTACCTGAAGGGGCCTACAAGATAGCGGGGGAGGGACTGTTTGGCAAGGCACATACTGATAGGGCAAGGAGCAATGGTTTTAAACTATAGCAGGGCAGGTTAAATCAGATGTTGGGAAAAAGTTCATCACAGTGAGGTGAGACACTGACCAAGGTTGCCAAGAGAGGTGATGGAGGCCCCAACCCTGGAGGCAGGCTAGATGAGCAACCTGATATAGTGCAAAGTGTCCCTGCTTACTGCAGGGGGGTTGGGCTAAATAGCTTTTGTAAGTCCCTTCCATCTCTATGATTTATGAGTTTATGAACTGTTGTTTTGTGCTATAAGGCCAGTTAAAGCTAGTATTGGTTGATAAGCACTGAGCAGCCTGATCTAGTGGGAGGTGTCCCTGCCTATCGCGGGGGGATTGGAACTAGATTATCTTTAAGGTCCTTCCAACCCAAACTATTTTATGATTCCCAGTTGCCTACTGGGATAAATCCCATTTGTATGTACTAAGTTTTGGGTGGCTTTTTTTTTTTTCTGTCTGTAATGTAGGCAGTATATCAGAAAACAAGCTTCAGCCTGTTTTATCCCATTCTAAAGGGTAAGTACCCAGTGTGACATTGAATGGACTTAGATATGTTGTGTGGCAGGGTAGATTGTTTAGGGTGTGTCTGGTTTTTTTAAATTACTGGAGTCAGTAGTAATTTAATCTCAAATCCCACAGTAGAGTGGTAGGTCGGCAACTCAGATGACTGTAACTCTCATGTATATAAAGACTCATTTGAAAATCAACACTTGGAGCTAGCATCTCTCTATTTTAAATCACTTTAATTACAGCTGCTTGGCACAGATAGTTGTGTGGTCTGTTTCAATCTGAAATAATTAAGCACAGTAATTCCAACCCCCATTTTTTTTCCTGCAAATTGTACTTCCAATTATCTCAATCTCATTTCATCTCCTTTGCAGACAGTAATGCACAGTGATAAACAGCATAACTAAATTTTGGGATGGTTTAGCTATTGGCTATTCAAGATATGTCAAGACATTTTTAGAGATGAATGTCTTGGATATGATTCATTGTCCTTCATGTAAGTTTCTGTAAAAGGCTCAGGAGGAGATGATTGGTAGACCTCCCAGAGACATTGGAACAACTTCTATGTTTTTGGTCCTGCTCCTGCCCCTGCAGCACAAGGCAGCTCAGTCTGGAAAACCTGGAAGAATCAGTGTGGATCAAGCTTCCTAGAGGAAGAACTGTTTTCAGATGTTTCAGCATGTGGTCTGTCAAATCTGAGAGATCCACTCAACATATTCAGCATGGGGTGTCACACAGATCATTGATGGAGAACAGGAACAGGTGGTGAAGTAGCAAAGTTGAATAGGAAACAGTTCAGGGTAAAAGAGGGGAGATCCAGTTTGCAAGGAATTGAAAAATGATCCTTAAGTGGATAATAGTGGCAGGTGAAATGTAGTATAGATTATTTGAATTGAGGTGGTGAGCAGAACAGAGATTGGCATGTGTAAAGACAGATTCTGAACTAGCAGTAATCACTTTGGCTGATTTTGGGGTAAGAACAGAGCTGTGGAGACATCAATGAAGTAACAATATGAAAGTAAATTATGTTGGGAATTATTAGGGAGTAGAAAATAGAAACAATCTGTTATGGTATAAATGTGTGGGGCAGCTGTGTCTAGAATGCGGTACTCTGTTCTGGCTCACATGCATTAAAAATCACTTAGTACAGATGGGAAAAAATGGAAATAAGGATGATTTAAAATATGTTGTGACTGTCTTTTAGGAAAGGCTACTCTGCCTGCAAGAGACCTGTAAAGGAATACTTGTTGGAGCTTTGTAAAAATCACAGTCTTTTATAAAATTTTTATAAAAGTTGTGTAAAGGTTTATGAACTCCCAAGACTTTAACCCATGAGTTAACCCATGAGGATGAATACAGAAGGAAGGAATAATTCTTGTTTTTTATACAGAATTGAATATATTAGATGAAATTAGTAGGTGGCAGGTTCAGAGAAAAAGGAGTTTATTCTGGATGTAGCAAAAAGTAAAATTGTAGAACCCTTTTCCACCTGTATTTTTGGTGCTAAAACTTTCTGTGGATGTGCAAATGGATAGGATATGTGCAGGGAAGATAAGTAGTTACAGCTACCAAATTCTCAAGATTACACTTTGTCTCAGAAAGCACTTGCACACTAGATCCCCGCAGACTGAGAGTGAAAAAGTACAACTGTTTATTCTCCCTGTTCCTGTATTCTTTCATGTGTATCTACACCTATTTGTTTTCAGAGCTATGTGTCTGAAGATTCACTCTATGAATCTTCACTCTTCCTCACCTCTCAGTCCAGTTTTTAAAACAAAATAAATGCACCAAGGATTTCAGACTGATTTGGAGAGTCAGAGAAAAGGTCCTATTTAAATATTTGTTATTATTTGCTCTTCCATTAAAGCCTTGTTCTGAATGATAATGAAACATGCGAACATATCTGATAGAAAGAACTGTGGGATTGTCTGTCTATAGGTATCTGCAGAAAGGAGGTTGTCAAGATACTTTGTGGGAATTTATTTGGAAAATTTGTGCTTAAATGCTTCACTCTTGTAAGTGTACCAGAGGGTGACAGAATCACTAGCTTGTCTGCCAGCAAGGACCTTTGTGGTACACAAATTCTACTGGAGCTACTAACATATTCACATCAAACTTATGTAACTTCCTGCAGGATCAGAGATTTATGATTAAAGTTCTATTGATGTGCAAAAGATTGACCAGAAAAATCTCCACTGTCTGAATCTGCGGCAGGCCTGTATGTTCTGTAATGAGTCAGGCAATCCATTGTGGATTACTAGACTTCTTTTAAGTCATGAATAAGCAAAAAGATGCTATAAAAAATTAAAGCATTCTGCATCACTACACACATTTATTTATTTTGACAAGTGTGATTAATTCTTAATTATTTATGGTATTTCATAATATATTATACCAGCAAATGTACTGCAGTCTATCGTAATGAAATATAAGCAACTGGAGATCTTGCAACTGTGGCATTATTTCCTAAGGAGGCAGGTTAGAAAATTCAGTTTGAGGTTAGAATGACAGCGTTTGTAGGCCAAGAATGTTGCACTTTGCAGCTACAAGGATGTGTGTGTTTGAAATGCTCAAGTGTAAGTGACATGATTAACTTGAGATGGGTCAAACCAGCCGTTAATTCTGTGCCTCTGAAATCTTGATTCAAACACAGGTTTTTATGTTCTGTGAGTACGGTACAACTCGCTGATGGTTTAAGATCCATCAGCAAGTGTACCTTTCCAGAGTTTGTATGTCCTGTTTTGTCATTGTAGTGCTTGTGTTTTCCTATCTCCAGGTAGACACTGGCTCAGCTTCCTGTCAGCAATGTTGCTGTGTTGCCTGTAGACTTGTGGGCAATAATTGTGGTCCCCAATCAGGGAGCACAGCCATAGCTTCCTTCCAAGTCTTCAAGGAAGAGAGAAACCACAAGTGCAAATTTCATCTTGTGTATTTAAGGAGAAAGGACCAGCAGCAGCTGGACCCAAAACAAGTACACACAAACTGGATCCAGATCTGTGCTTGCTGAAATGTCAGCACTGTCTGTTTTGTACAGATTTCTGATCGTAAATGCAGCTTTAATCTTGAAAGTTTAGAGACTTGACCACTCCTGACTATGGTGATGCAAGTAGGTTGCCTGCTTCTACTTTAAATCCTGTGATTCTGGAAAAAATGAGTGAAGTTCTGCTTCCATTATCTGAAGATTTCAGTACCGTGAAAATATGCAGATACTTGATAAAACTTCTGTATGAAGAAATGGTTGAGGAGGCATAGCCACCATTTCAAATGAGAATCAAAAAATATAATAAGCCACTCTGCAAATGTGAACAGCAATTGAAACAACTCCTTAATGGAAAATGTAGATTAAACTTTCATGAAGGATGGCAGGGGAAGTGGGAGATGAATGAGGACAGTGTCCTAACCAGGCACTGATTAGTTGAAAAGCTCTTACATAAGTTCTAAACCAAGAAGTATCTGCACATTGTGTTAATGTGGTTTTGATTTTTATAATTAATACTAAAGAAATGGATCAAGGCCAAGGCACTGAGCATATTAGCAATTGGGAGATAATGAACTGCAGAATTATAAAATGGCTGTTGACTTTAATTTATGATTCCTTATACAAAGATAAACAAGGCAGATAATAAATAACAATAAATAATATTTTCCTTCAGATTATCACTTTATTAGCCAAACACTAGAATATAAATCAATGTGGGCTTGCAAGAAATAAGTAGTTGAGAAGTTGTTTTTCTTTTAGTACTCTGTAAACAAAAAAAAAACTTGTATCATAATTCCACTGAAAATTGGGTAAAAAAAACTTTCTGGAAAATATAACTGTTTACCAGTGGAAAGCATAAAGAGAGTTGCTAGGCTCATGCTGGACACAGAGGCCTTCCCTTTACATTAATCCTCAGGACTAGTTTGAGGATATGCTTTGATCTCATAGAATCGATCTGTCTTAGGTGTCTTTTAAACAAGGTATCAGAGTATTTGTTTTTTTCTTTAGTAAATCAATATATGGAGCTTGAGCTTTTGATAGGATAGGCTTGAAAAAAAAACAATGAACAACAAGCCTCAATTTTCTTCAGAATAGAATTTCTATTTTGGAAGAAAAACTGTTTTGAATGTATTGGAAATTTTGACAAAAATCTTGCAGACCTGAATGTTTGTTGCACCTCTCTTTTTAATGCTGGAGAAGAATGTGGATCACTTGATTCTTCAAAAATTCAATCCTGATGGTTCTGTAGTCCTTGAAAAAATACTACTGTGGTATACTGCCAACCTAGTTGTATTATTTATAAACATTCAGATAAAGTATGGGTGTTTTATGAAGATTTATAATCTCATAAATAAATAAGTGTGATTCAGCGTTCTATTAGTTGTTTTTCAGATTTAGCCATTGAGGCAATGGAAATAATTGTGTGTGAGTTGAAACAGTAGAACTAAATCAGATCTGGTAGCGCCACATGGGTGGAAGAATGTTCATTGTTCTTACTGAGAATGAGAGAAATATGAATTTGTAGGAATGACTGTCAAGTTCTTTGTAAACAGAGAGGGTTTTAAAATAAAAAGTATGATTTGGAGTGAGTAGTTCTGTCTATTCTAGTTGTAACTTAAGTTTTTGTAATCCGCTTGGCAACATACATATCAAGTGTTACAATGCAGTCCCATGGCAATTTATGCAACATCAATACAAAAAAAGCGAAGCAAACTTGCTTCCAGGGTCCATTGGGCTATAAAAAAACCACAATATTTTTATGATGGTCAGATTCCATCTCTTGCTTCATGAGTACAAGAAATGGACCAGATGTCCTGGGCATTTTGCAGTTTGCTCTTCTCATTAGTACTACACTTGTGTTTTGTTATTGCAGAATTATTTCTCTTTAATGAGCCTTCTCTAAAGAGGCAAATTATTATCTCTCTGTGGGACGGTGTGTTTGTTTATAGAGTGAGTATGTATTTACATGGACTCTGGATAAGCATGTGGGTTTGTTGATTTTGGTAATCTTGTTGTTCATTACTTAATTCAGCAAAGACTTGTCTGCAACTCATCATGAGGCATTATGTTCCCCAAGCTGAAAAAGAAAAAAATCATTTCAGTGTGCATCAGATGTTAGCATGCTCTGATGGCTTGCTGCATACCTGTGACTAATGCACTTGAACAAGTACATGCAGAAAAGGCATAGACAGTGGTGCATAAATGGATTGTAAAATGATCTCTTTCTCGCTCTTAAGTGTGTTTTCTGCTTGGCAAGATGAGGCATATTAAAAAGACAGCTGGAGGGGAGCAGCTCTTGGCTGTATTTGACCTTTCTATACACTTGTAAATTTTTCCCTCTGTAATGTAGAAGCAGCATTCTTTCTCTGTTAATGATTGTGTACATCCATGCATATGTTGAGTTTAGTTTTTTAAATTTAATATTTTAGGTATAGAAACCTCATATTGATGTAAAGAACATTCAAAGAATTAATGAATTAATTTTATTGTTTTAATGTCTTTCTATTCTGCCTACTGCTTCTGGCCCTGCACATAAAAATGCAGTATATGACAAAGGGGTATTAGCAGGATACTCCATTCCTATGATGACAGTAATGTGTGCTTCTTTAGCACTTTACCTGTGAAACTCAGAATGCTCTATTAAATAAGACATTTTTGGGGGATTTAAAGAGTTGGAAGAAGGGTTTTTTTTCAACAAAGAGAAACTAAAGCAGAGTGTGTTCAAATCCGTTGCCCAAGGTGAGTTGTGTTCTTAGTTGTGCTAAAACTAAGCTATCCCTTCCACCTTAGCTGGCACTGTTACATGCTTGTTGCTCTACAATATTTTGAGATTAAAAGCATCAGTAAATTGGCAATAATTGGAATATTTTCACTGCTGTTTTTAAGATCAGTGATGATGTGTTTGTTATTGTATTACATTAGTAATCTTACATACCTGTGCAAGAAAGAATACATTAAAAGGGAGCCACGTAACTCTGAAAGCTGTGTCATTGCTGTGACTCTTCCCAAGTACAAAGCCCAAGTAATTAAAAATATGTAAAAAGTTGTTAATTTGGAATTGTGATAGAGAAAAGATCATGATTCAGTCAGAATCTTAGGGCAGCCTAAGATAAACCCAAGTGTGGCTTGACCTTTTTGCCTCATCTAGACAAGTAAATTTAGGTAAAGAAAGAGAAAATTGATTTTTCAATATCTCTGTCCTTGATTTTCTGATGAAATTTGAGTTGTATAGAAGCAAATCAGTAAAGGATACGTTAGTCCTGATGCTAGTGTAGTATCTCATTTATGGAAAGACACAATCGAATGTATTCTTGCAGAGGTGTTGCAAGAAGCATTCCCCTAGACATGCCTTCAGATGTTAAATCACACTCACAAGAATTTTTAATGTTAGAACTGACTGAAGCAGTTCACCTTGGGGGGAAAGGAGACTTATGAGCTTAGCTGAATAATTCTCAGATTTTCTCATAATGCAACTTAAATGGAGCATGCTTATTTTATTCTACTCAAAGTAAGCAAAAAAGGTTTCAGCATTAAATATAAAGTGGTAAGAATTCTGCCTTGCATCTTCTAAAAAGAAAATTTCTTAATACCATGCAATGCCTTGTTATGTGGCCCCAAGCAGCTTGCCTAGATTCTAATGAATAATCATCTGTTCAATTATGAATTAGAAGCTATCCCCAAAGTTTGATCTATTTTCTTTTTTGCTTGTCATGAGGGTGCAGTGATTAAACTAATAGTATAACATATGAAGATGAGAATGACCATAATAGGAAAGCAGGGGAGGGAAGCAAACTTGTTGCCAGACTTCCCAGAATATTCTCAATCTCCAGATGTGCTTGTGTCAGGGACTGTGTGCTGAGGGAGGCAATAGAATATAGGCCTCCATGCTATCTTGTATGTTGGCTGGAAGACATACTACAGTATTTTGCTGTTGACTTGGAATCTCTAGTCCTAAATCTTATTCCTATATTGAGCAACACTGTCTTTCTCTATAGTCAATTACATTATAGATTCCTCTCTGTAAAGAGATAACTTTCTGTAAGTCCCTTTCATCTTTCTTGTCTATCATATGAAAGCAATCTGGAAATGCTTGACCTTTATCTTTTACTTTTCCTAAATAAACAGAACTTAAAAGAAGATAAATATGAGTAACAGTCTTTTGTTAAAATTATAAAAGCCTATTTTTTAAGAATAATTCTGTCTTGATATTAGTGGGTTCATAGAATCATAGAATAGTTTGGGTTGGAAGGGACCTTAAAGATTGAGTTCCAACCCCTCTGCCATAGGCAGGGACACCTCCCACTAGATGAACACCTGCTTATGAGGCATCCGCCTGGTCTTGAACACCTCCAGAGAGGGGGCGTCCACAACCTCTCTGGAGGTTCATATCTCTGTTCATATCTCTTGCAAACCTGAATGAAACTCAGCTTTGTTAGTTGAATCCTCTGGTGTCACAAGAGAGATGAGAGAAGCAAGTGCCAATTCATTCTAAATGGCATTCCCTTAAGAATGCTAAAGAAGTAATAGTGGCCTTTTGGCTGTTCTGTGGCTGTGAGCAGATCCTCCTTCTCTTCCATGACAGCCTGTCTTTCTAACTTACGTGGTATAAACATGAGTAAACAAGATAAGTAGACATCTCCAGATTTCAAGAGGTATTCAAAGAGCAGATACAGAAGGTTTATTGCTTGCCTTTGCGCATGGTAAAAGAATAAAACCTGAAGTAGGACAGCGCTACAATAAGCCATTTTGTATGCGTGGATCATCTTGCTGTTTTGTGCTTCCAGTGGGGAAGTGCAAAGGTCAGGCAACAAAGGGAAGCATTTTGCTGTGTACCACAGATAATCATCTCCAGCAGTCATTTGGCGCCTTGCAAAGCATACAGATAGCATAATAAAGGTTAGATCGCAATTCCCATCACAGTAATTTTATTTATCAGAGAAAAGCCCAAGCTGTAGAACTCTGGCGTTGATTTTTAAGCATCTGAAGGTTCAAGGATGTCTTGGTTTCAAGGTGTTCATTCAGAACATTGCAGAAATATAAAATCTATGTTAAAACATAGTCAGGATGTAGTGTTTTTCCCAAAGACGTTTTAAGTATCTGGGGAGAAAGCTGAGGATGGTTTATGTTGGACTGCCCTAAAAAACTACATCTTTTCAGGCTGGCCACTGTGAATAGGACAGACACTGCCTGCCTCAGTTGATCGTGGATGTCAATCAGCTGACATCATTACAGCTGAAAGTTTACTGTGACATATACATTTTTGAAATTTACATATTGAACATCGTTAGATATTGGAAAAAAGATCATTCTGGTACTCTCTCTGCCTAATTACACAGTAGTGCAAAACTATTATAATTCAGTAGTTAATGGATTATCTACCCAGCCAGATAAGGGCAGTATATATTTAGTGTTATCATGTTAGTGTCAATTCAAGATTCCTGAGGAATTAACAGTTTGGCTAATTTTATAATTATTTTATTATCAATTAAGGATTAAAAGCAAGATTCCTAAGATAAGATTCAGTAAAATATTATCTATCTTAGTATTATCTATCTTAATTCAGAATCTGGCTTCCACCTAAGAAATGACCTTTCAAATACAAAGCAGTCAAAGGTGTATCTGTTCAGCAAGAGTAGATTCCAAAACTGACTACTTAATAAAGATGCCAAGGCACTTGCAAATTAGTTCCAACAGCTGAATGAACAGCAACAATTAACATTTTGAATAGCATGTTTCTTGAAAAACATTTATTTCATGTTAGTGTAGAATAGGTGTCTTTCTATGTAGAAATGCAAATAGGGGCATAGATGGAGTTTTAGCTTTGGTGAAGAAATTGATCACCTAATTAGAATACAGAAAGTCTAGATACCAGTTACCAGAAAACCTGCTGAAAAAATGGCAATAATTGTAATGACTTTGAAACAAGGGACTATTAAAATGTACACCAGATGTTTTTGAGGATGGCTTTATATTTGCTGCAGGTAGTTCTCTGTGGTCAGCGTGCAGAATGGCAGGTGTTTTCCGTCCAAGGTACTCAAGTAATTTTTGCATTATGCAAAGCTGAATTGAGTATAGGCTTCTGAAATATTTGGGGTTTTGAGGAGCAGTTTTATTTCCGACTGCCCTAAAATCAAGGAAAATTCAAGAATGAAAAGGTAAAACATTGACATTTTAGAAATTTATTCCAGGCTTCCATGTACACTAAACCTCCTGCTGTGCTGTACAGTGGATACTTGCCAGAGCCCAGTGACTGAGGTGAATTTCACTACATATTGAAGTTTGAGGACTGTCATTCAGGTTTTCCTTGTAGTGATGGGTAGCCACATTGCAACTTCATACTAGTCCTAATATGCTGTCAGTTGTATTGGTACTGTCTGTTTGCTTATGTGTTTGGCTGTTGTGTTTGGGAGGCATCCATGATGGATGAGTGCTGTGTGAAGCTGAGTACTTCAACTTCTTTCCACAAACTTCGAGTGAGAAGGTGTCTGGCCATGTAAGGGGAACTATATAAATGTGCTGGAGTAGGGAGCAGCTCTTGAGTGATCCTTGCCTTGTGTTTTCATTACAAAGTGAATGACAAATTGTAGCTGGAGCAACTAAGCTCCAAACAGATGAGATACCTTATCTGGATGTAAAGTACCACTTAACTCAGGGGAAGAGGATTTTTGCATGGAGCAGCTTGGGTGGGATTTTCCCTAAGAGACAGGAACTAACTCTGAAGGGACACACATTGCAGACGATGTCTGTAACTACTCTTTCTTTTTTTTTTTTTCTCTATGAGAGTGAAATGAGTGAAATGTACTGCACTAGAGCTATAAATTCATTACTATGTGTTATTAAATGTTTCATCTATTAACACTTGGGGGAGGGAAGGATAAGGTGCCATAAACAGACTTGGAATATGAAGTTGTTAATGGGCATTACAGCAAGAATGACCTAAAGGACTTGCAACAATTAACTGACTCGTTGGTTACTTGGTATACTACTTTTATTAGCAAGTCAGCCTTTTTTTTTTTTAAATGAAAATGAGTTATGGAACAATTATTTGTTGCTAGAACAACTATTCACAATACTGACTGCAGAAGCTTCAGGAATTACTCTCACTCCTGCCTTGGTTTTTGTTATGATTTGTGTGAAGTACCTTCCTATTCCCTTCTTCTCTGCTATTTAACAGTTATAAATCCTCTTATTCTCCTTAAAAAGCATCTTGAGCTTGCTGGATGAAGTGGTATGGACAGCAGAAGGTGGTGTTTGGGACATTTTGCTAGCCCAAGTGGTTTTGCAATGGAATTGTTTGTGAAATTGGTGGAGTAGTTCCCAGTTTGTTATCATCTGGCTAAGACAGCCTGTAATGCTGAAGTCTAGGATGTTAATGCCTGACACTGTGGCAAGGTAATACAGTGCACATTGTGACACTGTCAGCCTTGCCACAGGGATGAAAACAAGTGTAGCAGCGGCTCTTTTTCCCCCTCTTTTTTTGTTTGCTTTTAATGTAATATGGGTGCAATTTCTTGCTTACCTTAAGGGTGCCAGCTAGGGTGGCAGTGTAAGGAGGTGATGTTGGGCCCTTTTTTCCCACCTCTGTATACTCAAGAGAACTTAATGCTTATTATGTAGGTGGATGTTATGCACTTCCTGTGGAGGATGGGTACAGTAGGAAATCTGGAGTGAGGTTTGCCTTTGAAAAGGACCTTTCTGAGTGTGATATGGTTAATAATCAACCATCAACTCAGACCAAGAGCAGCTTGCCAATCTGTACTGCATGCTCATAAAACAAGTTCAGGAGGGAAGACATGTTGTATTTTGTGAAATCTTTGGTAATATGGAAAATGATATTCAAATGGTGGTGGAATTCACCATTTTGTTTCTCTTAAGAATTGAAACCAAACCCTATGGCATGTAGCTCAGCAAGGGAGAGGCTGGGGTAGCAGCAGAGAGGCATCAGTAAAACACCAGGTTGCTGTGCTAGAAAGATTCTGCTAAAGGGTTTTATCCTGCTAAGGACCAATATCTGTTATATGACAATAAAATATGCAAAGCATTTCTGTATATTTCTTAGGAATACTCAAATAATTATAGCATGTGTTTAAGGACTTGTTTAGATTGAAATACAAGGCTTGCCTCTTTGCAGTATTAGATTCATAGAACATGTCATCTGTTTGATAGTGTATCAGCTTTGCTACCGAGAGCTGCATTTTAGTCACCACAGAATAGAGTTATAGAGGGAGAATGACTTGCCACTGGCCCAAATACAAATGGTTTTTCTACCCCTTCTCAGGCAGAGATGATGGCCATGAAGATTTCTCCCCTGTGCCACTTTTGGTCTATAAAGTGCTAGCACTGCAAGCAGAGATAATTTACTACCTTTACCATACTACCAGACATTTCTTTAATTTATGTGAATCTTTTTACAGTCACTTTTTAAAAAAAAAATTGCTTTTGAGGAGTTTTCCCCCAGTTGACAGCAACTTAATGAGGGGTTGTGACTTTGTAATCAATTTTAATTATTGTGTGGTTAATAGTGCTAAAAATAACAACTTCGATATTGGATGATTGATTTGTGAAACCTCTTGTAAGTAATTGATCTTTTGTTGCTTAAAGTTTTTTCTGTAAATTCTTTTTAAAGAAAAAAACAGGCTAACATTTTGTAGCTGAAGCACAAATAATGTAAGTGACAGTTTCTAGAAACCTGGTTATAGAAGCGGTGGTGACTGAGAGCTGTGTGTTTTAACAGTTAAACCAGGATATAGGAAATCAGTATTTCTTGAGGGTTTTTTTTCCCATTCCATCGTTGATTCAGAAGGAGTATTGTCACATACAACACCCATTTTGTCCCTCAGTTTTACAATGAGCAAGTCTTTAAAATAGTGAGTAGAGTCTGTCAAATGTTGTAATGCTAATAAGGACCAGTCCCGATGATACTGTTTTACAATGAGAGAGTAAAAAACTGTATCATTGTGTTATGAAAATCTAGCATATATATTCTTAAAATATGACAAGGTGGTGGTTTTTCTGTGTTGCTAATTGTCATTCTGTAAGACTGGTTACTTTTTTTTTTTAAAAAAAATTGAAACAGTACTAGTGGGTGTCTGACTAGGCCATTGTGCATCCTGCTTTTCTGGTACAGAATAACAACTGAAAATTTTACTTTTAATGCTAGAAGTGAAGAAGCACTCTTCTTCATTCCCAGAAATTGTCAGCCTTGTGGCCTCAGATATTAAATGAGTTCTTAGAACAAGTCTGTTTGCTTGCATGTATGCTAAATGAGGTGAGAAATACAACCCCTTTTTGGGTCATTGTTGTTTAGACTAGGTCCACATTCTTCATGTTTGTAAAGTACTTTTGACTTCCTTCAGATGGAAGGTGCTATAAGCTGAATATTTCTGTTCTATTTGTAAGTGCTCGTGTGTTGTTTTGTTCTTTGGCAGTAATGGGATGGTGAAAATGGATTATCGTTAATGTCAGCAAATATAGTTATAATGATGTTAAACCCATATCTTTGAAACTAAATGAGATTTCTCCTAACACAGCTACTTATTTGTATTCACTATGCATTGCACAGACTACCTCACTATTCTTAAAGCAACTACCAATCACCACAAGGAGTCAAGCAGACGCTACATTCTCCATAATTACAAGCAATTTTCCAATTGAATTATCCCGTGATTTAATTCCTTAGCTCTCATCTGGAGAGCATCAGCAATGTGCAGCTGTTTTGGCTTTGAGAATTAATTGTTGCTAAATGTATTAAGAGTGGTTTTGCTGCAGTGATTTCAGAAAAGAGTTAAGTCCCAGCTAACTTCTGGAAGAAACTTCTGCCTATTTCTTGTCCTCTTCACTCAACATCAAGATACAGGCCATGAATATGGTAACATTTGTCTTGAGTAGCTGTGAATCTTAATTCTAACTAAATATGTTTAGTCACTGAATTGAAATCGTGTTATAATGAAACATGAAGTTTGATAGAAATATGCCAGAGTCAGTAAAGTATGGTGGTTAATGCTAATTGTTAGTTTATACTGCTGGTGCGACTGCATAGCTGCAGTTTGCAAGAGAGCCAGTAACTCTGCAAATATCCAGTGAAACAGTCACAGGGTCCTTAAGTCAGGAAAAGTGCTTCAGGTATAGAAAGAGCATCTTAGTTGTTTGTCCTTGAGAGAAGGGTGGATAAATTCCTAAACTGGGAAGTAAACTTGTGTAATTTCCGAAATTAGAAAAAGAAATAGAAGGAATATTGAGAGCCTTGTGAGACTGAGATTATCACCAGGGCTTTTGAGAGTATTTTAAATTCCAGTGGGAGGAGATTTTTTTTTTTTTTGTTTGAAGTTACAAATTATTCTCTTTGTAGATGGGGTATTAAGAATCCTAAAATACATTGGTGTATTTTTATAGCTCCTGCAGGTTAAAAAGTATGTTCTCGAACTATGCTTAGTAAAATATGAATATGAAGAAGTTGCTGAACTTATAAAGCATATATAGATTCTTAGTTCCACCTGTTATAACATTTAGATTGATCATTTAATGTCTAGGCCCCTGTTGAAACCAAATAATTTTCTCTTATGTTGTTCATGTAATGTAGTCACTGTTAACTGTTGCATTGATTCCGAGAGGAAAAATGTTCTGGATTTTTATCAAGAAAATGTTACTTTTAGTTGAATACAGTTAAAAGATTATCCCTGATAAGTTGAGGTTATTTATCCAAAACACAGCTATACTACTAAATATAAAAAATGGACTGGTTTCAGAGTTCTGTGACCCTCCAAGCCTCAATCAGGTGAAACTTGTGATATGTATGTGTAACTTTTCTGAAAGCCTGGCTGTTCTTGTACAGTGATTTGAACAAGTTTCTTTGTACTAAGTCAAATTAGTTTTTGTATAACATTCCAAACTGCCTTAAGGTAAGGTAACAAACCTCTACTGAGATTTAGTGGGTTTTCTAGTTGTTGAGAGACAAAACCTTCATTAGAATACCTGTTTACAAAAGAAATTAATTGAAGGAACTTAATATCTGCATGATATTTGATCTTACACTATGGTGTAAAGCTTCTAATTATATTAATCACTGAGAATTTATATGAAACTGGAACAGAAAATAAGTTTTGGTTGTGTATTGTTTATGTATTTATAGTTCAAAGCATTTTGAAGATAGTAGTCAGTAGAATGTGTTACCATTTCAGAGTATGTACAAAGATTATCTCAATTCTGGATGTGAGCACCTTCTCGAACACAGTTTATCTTTCCCTAGTGATAAATATTCTATACATTTACTTTGATTTTTTAAAAATACTGTAGCAAAGTAATTTCTATGATGCTGAATTGAATCTACAAAGAAATAGAGTACAGTATTTTATCATTTGTAGCCTTACAATAGAAGCAGGGGGGTGGTAAGCCCCACTACTATAAACATTGTACTTTTCAAACACCTTACAATGATAGGAATGAGTAGATTCTGTTTATATCTGAATAATATGGATGCTGTTGAATATACCAAATGATTATGTCTGACTCTTGATTTTGCCTTCCAGTGGGAATTGTATTGTGCCAGTTTAATGTAACCAGGACGATAAGGCAACAAGCAATTGAATTAGCTGCTTCTTGCAGAAGTTTCCTTTGTTCTTGCCCAAAAAGCAGCTTTCTGGAGGGCTTGTCTTTGAAGGAATTTCATGCTGTTATTTTTATTCCTTCAAGGAAGGCTTAATTTGGGAACATGAAAATGTAGCTAATGCCCTGAATTAACAACTTTCTTGGCTTAAAAAAGAAACAAATTTTATCAGTTCCATTCTATGGCTAGTGATGCCTTATCTTGTTCCCCTGCAAATGAGGCATGGTTGTGTTTGGAAAGCCTGTGTGGGCAATTGTGAATTTTTACCAGCTGAGGTGAAAAACTCCCAATAGAGGAGCAATGAGAAAGGCATAGGGTTGTTGGACCAACCAGGACAAGAATTTGAGTCATTGCCTCTAGACAGTGCAGAGAATAAGAAAGCAGTGGGAAAAATGAGGTCTCATAGGATTTAGAGGCATTGCTACTATAATAGTTGAATAAAGTAAAGAAGAATTGGATGCATTCAGGACTAGAGTCCTTGGGGCAGAAACTGTAGTGGAAAAGAAAAATCTTAAACATGGAGCATATTAAGGATTTCTGTTCCAAGTACAGGTTTTATTGGCTGTAGGTGCAAGTGACAAGAGAGATTTGAGAGTTTCTGCCACAGCAGAAATCTGTGAGAGTGGTGGAGGTTTTCTGGAATGGAAAAGAATGTGCTATTCTTCTTGTATAATATAGTACCCACCTAATGCAGAGTACTGCCTACAGTGTGGGTAGCTGAGAAAAAATCTAAGATGGTAATAGGTAGAGGAAAGGGCTCTTAGAATGGTGCTAAGAGAGTAGGGATGTAGCCACAACAGATGAGATTTCAAAATGGACCTCTTTAGTCTATTAGTGTGAGGAGTAGCTATTGATGTCTCTAAATAATTTTGAAGAAATGCCAGTGTGTAATTACTGAAGATCTGTAGCTGAAAGTGAAGAACATGTGAAGAAATAAAGACTATGAATTTGTTTTGCATGGAAATAAGAAAAAGATTACATAGTCTTAGCTGTGAATTTGCCTGCCAGTAAAGGAAGCCACTTTAGACATCACACTTAATACTGTACATCAAGAGATGAAACAATTTGCCTGGTATTATTGATATGTGTATATCTTGCTCTCAGGTACCACTGTGGTATCATCTGCCCATACGGCCACTATTAGATCAGATTGCTCATCCCAGCTGTGCACAACGCTGGCCCATTTATACAGAAATACAGCATGCTGAAAACATCTGTAGCTCAGATCATGCAGATCCTGTGATAAGTTCCCAGCTTGCAACTGTGCACTGTCCCATACAGTTGGTAGCTCTGTTTTGGCAGTGATACTGTTTTATACAAATATTACAGCTCTGACTAGCCATTGCTGTTAGAATGCTAGGTTTCCTCTGCTTTTCAAAAAGTCTGATATGATTTTATTTTTGTGTGGATCTGGATGTCCTGAAATAGAACCGATTAGCTGAATGTCTTTTTACTTCACAGAAGAGGGTGATGGTAAGCCACTTTTTGCTTTTGTTGCACTTTGAATTAGTAAAAGTAAGCACTAACTCCCTGTCTTGATTCACCTAAATTTTTTACCAGTCAAGTACTGTGTACTGCACCATTTATGTATGGTAACAGCTCAGTTGCAGATGTGGTATTCTAATTACCTGGACAATTATGTGCAGTGCAAAAGTCCCCTTTGGTACTGCTGTGGCAGCCTAAACTGCAGACAGTCCTGTGATTAAACTGTCCCTTGATGATGAAGTTGATAAGCAACAAGAAGGCATTTTGCTGAGTGGTGAACAAAGTCAACGAAAGAACAGAATCGAGTTCTTAGTGGTGTGATACAGTTTTAATGGTGCTCTTTCAGGGACAAGTATTATATACAATCTCCCCTGAAATTAAAAATGCATGCCCATGTGCAAAAATGTGCACTTGATTTCTTTGCATAGAACATCATTCAGATGATCAAAGGGCTGGGGAAACACTGAAGTGGTTAGGTCTTCTCCCTGGATAAGAGAAGGCTCAGTTGATGGGGATGTCATCACAGTGTTCCTTGAGATGACTTAAAGGGCAGCTTCAAAGAGGACCAAGGCGCTCTCAAGGCGCCACAAGGAGAAAACAAGGGGAAACACATGTAAGTTGCCCTGGAAAAGTTTTTTTGACATAAGAATGAAATCTTCTTACTGAAAGAACTCTCCCATCTCTGGAGGTTTCAAGAAGTGATTGGACAGGGTGCTAGGCAATCTTATCTAGATCCCTTTCCCATAGAAGGTCTTTTGAGGTCTCTTCCACCCAGGGCTGTTCAATTGTTTGAATTATAACTAAGTAAAGCACATCAACATTTTATCTGTGATAGCTTCATCCTAATGAAATCCCTGCCAGCCCTATTGACTATCCACATCTGGGTTTTGTTGTCCTTTATATGGGTGTATAAAATTCAGCGCTTTCAGCCTTGGAAATTTGAGTGCTGCTGTCCAGTGATGACTAAAGATGAAATTTGTGTTGTGCATTTGGTCCCAAAGAGGGTTTTAGACATTTATTTCTCACAGTGTTAAGGGTTCTATGGACATGCAGTGAACTGGACACAGGTCATCCATGTCAACCTGACGTGAGCTAGGAGTCAGGCAGACAGAAAAAGCTATTATGTTACAGCATTTTACTTGAACTGATTTTTTCAGAATATCTGCTTGAGCTATTCTCTTTAGAGTTGATTGACTCTTACTGCTATCTACTTTGAAAATTGAATCATTGTAAAGATGTCGAAACTGAGAAAAATTGAAATACTCTAGAGACTGTATTTTTCTTAGAAAATTCAGAATATTAACAGAAGTAATTATCCTGAGTGAGAAAATGTTACAAGTTATTCTCAACATTGTGAACACAATAAAATTACAGTAACTGCTTTAAATTACCTAAACTTGGACTTCTATTTGTGCTAAAAGTTGTAGAAAGATAACTGAAAATTATACGCTAACTTGTATCCTTTGGGCTGCTAAAAATTAGTTCTAGCCTTTTCCCTTGAAATATTAAGGAAAAAATTAATTTAGTCTAAACACAAAACTTCTGGCAAAGATCTTTCAAAGACAAGAGCAGGCTAAATCAAGAGCTCTGTGTTCTAGATGATGTAGTTCATAAAACCAGCAATCATCATTTGGTAAATTAGTGTCTGAAATGGACTGTCAAACATAGAAAGTATAATGTACTAATTGTGTGAGGTCTGTGGATACCAGCTTATTATGGCATTGAGATTATAAGTTAAATCTGATTAGTTTTATGTTTTTTAAATTTTATGCTTAGATTCTGAAAATGTTCCTCATGGTTGAACATGGTACCATCTTCTGTAAAAGAGGAATTTGTCTTCCTCTGTTTTTTGAGTGATATTTGTCCTTAGAATTAATACTTTGAGTTCTTATGTGTTCCAGCTTCTACTTTGATGGGGTTTAATAGCCTTAAAAGCACAGAAATTTGCATCTGATTTCTCAAAGGTAATTCTTACAAAGTCATTCATCTCCTTAATAAAATTTAGAGAAATAGCATAATAAGCATAAGAGAACTTGAATTGTTACAGCAGATATAGTGGCAAGCTCAATTTCCCTTTAACAAAAAAGCAAATCCTTTAATGTCTTTGATGCTTGTGCTTGTCAATCAGCCTTATCATACATGACATCAAAAGTGGATTTTTGAAAAAAATATTATTTAGGATGAATTTTCCACTATCAAATCTAGGTACATATTCTGAAATGTGATAATATGTTTTTGTTCAGCTTCTTTTTCCTTCCCTGTCTTTATCTTGGGACAGAAACATTAGCTCAATTCAGCAGGAAATCAGGCTTTTCTCTAGAGGTGTGTGAAAACGTGGGGAAGAAATTAGGATTTCTTACATTTTAGGCAATTTCTTATTCTGCAGATTTTCATCGCAGCACAAAAAGTCCTTAGGCCCTCAGAATTTTTTTTATTTTTTGATTGGTATGAGCATGTATGTGTGTCATATTGTTAGAAAAGCTTCACAACGTGACTTGTGTACCCCTGTAAGTTGTGAGGAATGAAACAAGAATCTCCTACAGATGCAAAGTTTGAGGAGGCTGAGAGTTAATCATGATGACATAAGAAAGAAATTCTTTACAGTGAGGGTGGTGAAATACTGGAACAGATTGCCCAGAGAGGCTGTGGACACCCCCTCTCTGGAGGTGTTTAAGGCCAGGCTGGACAAGGCACTGAGAAGCATGATCTAGTGGGAGGTGTCCCTGCCTATTGCAGGGGGGCTGGAACTCGATGATGTTTAAGGTCCCTAACCAACCTGAACTATTCTATGATTCTATGATCTCTGGTGAACTGACCTGTGGAAAGGCCCTGATTTTGGAATGACAATATGTGTAACTCAGTTGAGACTGAAGATGAGAGCTGTCACATTTTGAACCTGGCCCTTCATCAGGTGCTGCAGACACTGTACTACCTCATGCTCTGGCGGACTGGTGAAAGAAGCATTCTAATGTGTAGGTGTGGAATAAGCACCTAAATCTGACTTCCAGCCATGTCCAACAGGGATGGCTTCCATTGTTATAGCTGTGCATTGAGATCTCCCTAAAGATACTTTTATCTTTCTAAAAAGCTTTTCCTTTCTGTTTTGTTTTTTTTTTCTTTTATTGTTTTAAAATGCTCATGGTTTCAGTACTTTATTAGAGGGAGTACCAGAAGCTAATAGTGTGTTCTATAAAAGGCTTTTATCAGTTTTCAAACTGACACATTTCATGGCTAGGTTTTTCTTCCTCCTAAAATTAGTAGAGATCTATTTAATATAAAGGAAATAGTGTTCTTGAAAAAAAAGGGAAATACATAATTTTATTAAATTATTCAAAACAAAAACATCTGTCTATAGCAGACGTGCTGTTTATTTGTGGTTTTTCCTTAAACCTTGCTAGACTATGATTGTAATGTTTTGTACAGATGTTCTTTATCTGAACAAAGCATTTCACTTATCTGGTGGACTCCTTTGATAGTCTGCAAAGTGATTTGTGCTTCTCTTTGAGGGAGACATAATAAACTGGTTAAAGTGCATTGTTGTAGTAGTCTAACATGCATAATTGCTTCATAACTGTAGTACTTCAGAAGCTTGCCCTAGAATTAGTGTGGCTTAATTCACTTCTCAGATAAAACAACATATTACTCTTAGACTGCTCTTTGTGCCACTCTTAGACTGCTCTTTATCAACCAGCTTTCAAAGAATAGAGGTAAAGATCATTAATTGCCATTTTCACCAATGGCATTTTAGCTGGTCACACTGATCATCTAACTGGTACTTTTTTTTATAATTGACAATGCATTTCTAGCTGCTCCACAAAACTCAGTTGTAATTGATAAAAATTAGGCGGTTTCAAGTTACAAAACTGCCACTAAGAGCTGGAGCTCCTAGAAAGTTAAACAAGTGTCTTTCATTATTCTAAATAAAATGCACTTAGAAGGCACTGTGAGAGACACAAGTTCTATTACAAGGTAATAGCTTTTTTAGGTAGAGCCACACTTGTGCAGTAATTCTGGCTTCACAACTTAAGGACTGCTCTATGCTTTTAAAAAATTGGAATGGGAGGAGAACTGACAAGGTAACTAATGATTTTGGTCTATATGTCTTATTTTGAGTTGAATATTGCAACAATGTTGCTGGATGCTTCTAAAGCAGAAAACAAGACCTCTGGTGACAGCAAGATGCAAACAAGTCCTGTGCCCAGCACTAGGTGTGCACTGACCTTTCACAGTATCAGAACTTGGAAGACTTGGCATTCATTTGCTATAATTTTACCTGGTAGTTAGGAGCCGACTAAATACTCGGGGACCACAGAGAGGAATAAACTGTCATAGGAGCCTTGTAAGAGACAAGGAACTAAGTTGCTGGGGAAACCGGGAATTGTTCCTGGTAATCTTGTTTACTAGTAAATGCTGTAGTCTGTAAAAGCAGAAACATTTTCACAGCCAATGCAATTCATTAGTTTGCAATTTACAGTGTAAGTTGATACTAAGAAGTGAAGTTTGTATGTGAAGACACTGCCATTGGTATGGTAGCTAACTGACTGGAAAGCATATTCTTTCTTTTCTCAGAATTCCATTTGAAAACATAAATCCATATGAATTTGTACCTAAATGATAAGTTTCTGAAACAGCAGCAGCAGATTTATGCACCTTAATATGAGATGAAACTATTTCTCAAGAGCTGTCTGTGCAAGGAAAGGAAAAAGCCTGGAGAAGTAGAGGAGTGAGATTGGAATCTCAAACTATGGAGTGTTGTATCTGCTATTGTGACAATGAGATTTATTGCAGCGGAAATGGCCATCAGCATAAGAGCCATGGATTTGCACTACAAATGGAAAAAGGGGCAAACCCTTTTCCTATAGTGGCATAAAATGAGGGCAGTGACTGCAAATGACCTGTTATGACAACTGCTTACCAGAGAGTCTTCACTGGGATACTTTCTGTCACAAAACTTTGAATAAAAGTCCTTTATATATAAAAAATGTCTTAGTAAATTTTTAAAATTAAATAATATACCAGGATTTGGACTTGGGGTGAAGAGACCCTTAGCTTTTAAATCTAAAGTAAAATTAACTTTTCTGGTGTCACTGTATTTTGGGGGAATCAGTGTAAAAAAGAATTGGCATGAATGATTAAAAGGCCTTAGAGTCTATACTTAGAACAAAAATATTTAAAATTGCTGCTTGTAACTATTCATAGCTTTCATGTCCTTGGCATCACTTGAAAAGAAAAACCCTGCGTATCTTCTGTGTACCATCTTATATGTTATAGAAAGAGAAGGTTTCTAAATGACTTTATATGAGATTAATATAAAATGGCAGACATTTAATAAATCCTTTGTTGGAAATGCAAGAAGAATACAGTCACTGACATTGATTTATTTCTGATTGAGATGAAATGTGTTTAGGTAGCACAGTCTGTATCCTGAAGACTAGATTTTTTTAATTCCACTAAATTTTCTTGTATTTTCCTTGCAGAAGTATCCCTTGGGGTTTTACAGACAGAAACGCTTTCCATTGCATTGGATTTCATAGCAGTCATTGATAGAAATCCCATTTTCTCCTACCTTTCATGGGACTTGGACTGACTTGTTGTCTTTCTTGACTAGAGATGTGTTTGATTAAGGTATCCCAAAAGCAGGAGCAGGGAGAAGAACCCCATTTCTTCCCTCCTGTTTTTATCTAGCACTCCCATCCCTTATAGAGCGTCCCAGTTTGTCAAATAAGATTACATTTCAAAAAGATTGCACATTTTAGTTGTCTAGAATTCTTTAACTGGAAGTGTGCGGATCAGTCCTACTTTGTACTTACTGCCCTGGAGCATCCTGGGCACTCCCAACAGCTAGGCAGTGAATTATCAGCAACCAGTTCTCTTCTATAATGTATTCATCATTGTTGGGGGTTATATTCTCATGATGACAATTATCTGTTCTTGAGTTGAATTGTATTTACAGCTTAATAAAAATTCATAATATTCTTTACTTTTCAGAGAGGAAGGACATTAAGATACTTTTAAATTGTATCCATTTTACAAGAGAGAAGTGACCCTTTTCACAAAGGACTTATTAGAACTGGACGATCTTTAAAGTCCTTTACGACTCTACTCATTCTATGATTGTGTATACGTTATTGTTCAGAAAATGTGCTATAAAAGGGAATGACGGGGGCATGTTTTTATTAATAATTCAGAAGGATACAATTCCACTTATAGTCCTACCTAGCAAATCACAGTATCCACATTTGCAGTTCCATATTCCAACTCAATGTATGTATTGGTATGGCTGGGGTATTACAGGACTAAACTTAGAAAAATTGAAGAAATCTTTTAAGAAACAGTACTTTAAGTAGCAAAGAGCTCATGTAGTGTTTTTTGGTTTGTTTTCCTAAATATAATTGCATTGTTCCTTAAATTTTTTCATCTTTTCTAATGATTTTTTTTCATCCTGGCAGTGGCACACCTGCACTTTGTTTGCATTCTTATAAATCTGGGCAGTACCGCTTCAAAATGTTCTTGTCCTGATTATGAGGATTAACTCCCAAGCCAGTCAGTCTCCAGGCATTCACAGGGTTGGTGGTACTGTGTAGCACTTCAAATAAGATTGAGTATTGATTTTGATCCTAGACTTTTCCCCCATACCATGCTGCTGTAGATATGATCATGTAAAGAAATCAAACCAGCACTGTAGTTTAAAAACCTTTGGGATGATAGGGTTTTGTAATTGCCTAAGACATGCTTTAGAGTTCCTTTTAGGTGCGATTGCTTTTTGTGGATTTGGATTGATTTTATTTTGGTTTGGGTTTGTTTTTTCTTCTCCAGAGTGCAAGTTCAGCAGTCACTTTGGTAGACTGTCTATTTCTTGTCTTCATACCCCAGGGAAGATTGTTTAGCTTGGGAGCTGTAGTAGGGATCTTATTGTTAGGAGCAGTACTTGCAGTAAGCTCAAGTCTGCCTTCAGAGAGACTGCATTTGCAGGCTATTGTTTTAAGCTTGGGAAAAGCTTCTGAGTGACATGATTGTCTTGACATTTAATTTAATGTATGAGGTTCTTAAAATTGTTGTAAGTGTTTAAAGATCATAGATACAATCAAACTAAATTAATACCATCATGTACAGCAGCAGCAGTGTAGTCTGTATAGTAACAAAGCACAAAAATGGGTGAACAAGTTCAGATGAAGGCTAGACCTTGCATATCCTAATTGAAGTTCACATTTTCTTCTGAAACTTTTTGCTGAATAAGGTTACTGCTCATAATAGCATAACACAGAAGCTGTGAAAAGCTGGTAAGTCACACTGTTAAGAGATTGTCTCATGGCCAATAAGTTGAATCGCACAAGACAATCACTTTGCTTCTTTTTCATCTGCCACCAATGATACTCTGAGGGAGCTAGATATTATGCATTGAAAATCCAAGTTCCCATATTAATCACATTTACTTTGGGTTTCTCCATCTTTTTTAGGGCAACTTTAATATTTCTTCTTTCTGCTATGAATATACTGAGACACTTCACATTTTTCTAATGGCTTTTGCTGTAGCTTTTCACATTGGAAAAGAAAAAAAAAAACTTGAGCTGAGTATCAGTATTTGTATGTTTGGGAGTTGCTTGCAAACATCTAGAACATCATTCATCTTCTCAGTAGGTCAGTGCTCTTACATACTGCATTTATATACCACTCTCCTGATGATAGCTGAAAATAAACAGTTGAAATAAACTGAAATAAAAATAAATAGTTGAAAATAAACAGGAAAGAGCATTCTCCCACTAAGGTGGCTTTTCCCTGCCCTTTCCTTATTACAAGGTTGTAGGCTGTGAAGACTGTTCTTGGAGATGTGTTTGGTCATCTGTGCAAAACAAATCACTTAATAGATTTTTAAGGCCAAAGGAGACCATTAGATCATCTGATCTTCTGTGTACATGGTGTATAGAAATTGACCCAGTAATCTCTCCATTGACTGCAGTAAGTTATTTATTAAAAATGCACCTTGGTGAGAGAAGGCTTGTGTTTGCTTTGCTTGCTGGGTTGAGTGACAGTGTGTAAAGCACACTAAACATTGATGAAGTCTTGCATTATTTCAGTTGTTTGAAGAGAAAGGGTGAAAATAGTAGTATATTGTAGTACCACTGTAATTTATGTGGGGATTGTAACAGTGAAAGATAGAAGCAGGATTTGGCAAAAGTTCAGATCATGTTGAGATTATCCCTTATCCAGATGTGTTCAGATTACCCTTTATTGAACATTGTCCTGAAGAATAATTAATTATTTGGATATACATGTTTATTTTTGCCTTACAAAAGAACAGTTTTTAAAGATGCCAACTTTAGAACTTCTCAGTGTAAGAGGGTTTAATCAGTTGTAGTTGAACATCTTCCAGGTTCTGCTTCCTCTCACTTGCCTGGCCCAAAATATGGTTGCTGATGCTGAGAGCTGTATTCAGGTGCTGAAAACTTCTGCATGACTCTGCTTGAAACTGAGTTTGGTCACTGTGCCAGAGGGGCACTACTCGGGCCTCTCACCACAGCTGGTGGCTGACTGCAGCTGCAAGCTCCGTTGACCATCCAATATTATGACCATATCCTTTTTGCTGTCATGGGCAAAACAAATAACTTCATACAGTTGCTATTGCCATGGTTTTCTTCCTTCACGTCATTTAGGGTTGAACTTTAATAAAGTGTAGGTTGCTTGGATTGACTTTCTTTTTAATCAATAATTTGACCTTTTATTTATGATTCTCCTACTTTTGTTCCAGTTGGAGGCCTTATTGCTTATTGTATTTTTCTCAATATATATAACATTAGGAGCTATTTCTCTCTCCTTATGAAAATATGTTTACTTAGTAATCATGTCCTGTCTGTCACTTTGTAAGTCTCATCAGTCAGTTCTGAAGCTATTTAACCTGTTCCATGTTGATTCTGTGGTGTTAATAATGTCAGGAACACCTTGTAAAACCTTTTAAAAACACTGGTGTAATGACAGCATTTCTCTTGGAATTTCCTTCCTACTTTAGGAGTTATTAAACATGAAACCTAACGTTGTAGAGTACTCCTTTTGTAATATCTTTCACATTATGCTGGTGTTATCCCAGTATAGATTGGCTGTACTCAAAAATTCTAAAAAGGCAAAAAAGAGTTGCAGGAACAAGTGATTTGCATAAAGCTGTACAATCACAAGTGTTGTTTGAATTATTAGTAAAATATCTACAAGTAAGCTGTTGTTGAAATGTTCAACAGTTGCAAACAATTAGCAAATATTCTTTTTGAATACTTCATGTCTCCTTGGCACCTTATAAAAAAGGAAAACTGTAATTGCTGTTGCTAAAGGCTCTTTCAAAATTAGTATTGAATATGTTTATTTAACAGTAGCAAAGTGCTCAGAGGAATGGACTGTGTTTGAACAGGGCTTTTGGCTCACCACCATCCAGGTCAGTCAGCTGAATGGTGTCTTGGCAAGAAGCTTCCATTTTGAATGCAATCAAGATTGTGATCAGGTACTTCTGCTGCAGCTAAGCAATATGAGGTCTGAATGCCTGTCCATTATTTTAAACCAGAAATAGCTCAACTGCTTAAGTTGAATTTATTTTAATAATGTATTCCATTTAAAAAATGCATTACAACAGTTGGTCAGTCTGAACAGAAATGGCATTTATTGTACATGTTCTTATGCTTTTCTGATAGCAGAAACTTGCATTTTTAAAGTGACTGCTTAATGCTTGGACAGGCATCAAGGAGGTGAGTCTTTAATTGCAATTTGAGATCATTGGATATCTCCATGCAGTTGTAGAGTAAAAATGGAGCATGCAGATTTTGTTTTTTAAAACATATTGACATTATGTTTGCATGAAGTTCCTGTATGTCCCTAAAACTGGAATACATTCGTTTATACATCACTGAAGCACAAGAGGAGAATTTTAATATTTTTTCAGATACTTTATGTTATTTCTATCTGAGAAAGAACATCTGCTTCATAAAGTAAGTGTTAAATTTATTTATTTAAGGTATTTATTTAAGGCTTTCCCTTTCTCATACCAGATTTAACTGATACATCACTAAGGTAGTGGGTGTTCTTTTGTTTATTATGATAGTTTTTCCTTTTTTCCCTTCCTTCTCACTTTCTCCTCCGGCTCCTAGATCCGTGGGGAAGGGTTGTATGCTTAGCTATTTCATCTGATGGAGAGAACACAACACTTTCTGGAAGCTTTTAGCATTTTAATTAAACTTGTAGGTAACTGAGAAGCAGTATATATTAATTTTTTTTATTAAAAACGTGGATAAGGTACAATGTTAATCAGTGAAGAAGATCTTGCCCTTGCTTTTCTTAATGGATTGTATTAGTCATTAGCTCATTAGAATGAGTTCAAAGCTCTCCCTCTTCATCTCATACTGTCACTTCGTTAATACCACTTTCTTATGAGTCACCTTCCCTTTTAGGCAGTAATAAATTTTACCTCTCCTCCCCTCTTCTTTTCTTCGGTGCACCCACGTATTTGATTTGTTGTGTAACTTTCAAGGAAAGGCCGTGTTACCTGGCTGAGGAGACTGAGAAAGATACAACTGAAACAGCTAGGCAGTGAATTAGCTTTTCTGGTTCACATTCTGCTTGATTTATATTCTTTCAAATGCTTTTGAAGCACAAAAGATGTGCTGGTCTCTGGAAATGAACACTTAATCTTCTTCCCCCTCTCTCCCCCCCAAGGTTGACATTAGCTAGTTAAGCGGAATCTGATTTATGTAATTGGCCAAGGCTTCTATTCAACACCTCTATCACTTCCAAAGTGGGGATCTTGAAACAAAACAAAGTGCATGGAGAAGTGTATTTTGCTTCCTTGCCTGTACAGGCACATGCTTGGGTGAAGAATGGTGAACTGGTAGGATCAGCTTTTTGTCTTTGCAGCAGTAAAAATATCAGTAGGACAGGAGATTGGTAATGGGTTTGGGACCTTTTCAAACCTGGGTCACCAACCAGTTATCACATGCTGAAAGTCACTGCTGTCTGCAGAGTATTTGATAGTCGAAATGTGTCAAAGAACTCTGGTCTTTTCCATCAAAGAACTGTCCACAGGAGCTGGCACTAATTGGACACCCCTGTTGATAGCATCAGCAGTGAAGCCAAAGATTCTAACCTACCCTGTCAGTCAGTCCTTAGAGGGATTCATATCATGGTAACAAGGTGGTATGCAGGGACACTTTATTAAATTTTGACCTACATTCTTTTTGTAAGTAAAGCAATGATTTTCAGACTTTGAGCTGGGAGACTGACCATCAGCACTACATTTATTTCAATCTGTTTCCCAAAAATACAGAACAGCAGTTTTCAAAAACTTGGTATTTCCTTCAATGCAACTGAGAAATGCACATCCTCTGTGACCAAGTGACACTGACAATAACCAAAACTTGCAGCTGCATAACTCCCTAGTAGATCACCAAGTGCCTTGTCAGATAAGATGGTGAAGCCTGCTGTCCAGGTTCAGATGAATATTTTACACTCTCAATCTAGTAAATGAGAGCTCTCTGGTAATAGGATGACCATCATGTAGAGAGCAGAATCTTCCTGGTGAATGTGGAATGGAGCACTTCTATAAACTTGTAAGTCTGCTGGTTGCTCATCTGAAGATTTCTCTTTGAAATAGCTTATCCGTATGGTGTCTTAATCCCCCTGTCTGACTCTTCTTAGGAGTGAGTCTTTTATATTTTCTTACTTTCATGGAAGTGGTGCAGTCAGGCAGTTGGTCCTAAAAAAGTGTGTTGCCTCTGAAGAGTTAATCCTCATCCACTCAGAGGGTGCATTTGCATTACAGTGCAAACAACAGTTCAATCAACAAATTAAGAATATTGAATTCTCTGAGACATGTACTTGCTAAGTAGTTGAAGAGCAATCTATATTAGACACGTAACACTCATCAAATAATTTCCAGGACAGAACACGTTTCTAAAAACTTTCCATCTGTTTGCAGATAATTCATGACTAAATTAATAGGATTACCTTATTCAGTTATAGCAATGTGCACCTTAGAAATGCTTTGATAATACGTGCCATGAAAACCAGATGTATTTAAAACAAACCAATACTCACCAGATTTGATGACACACCCAGAAGCAGATCTCATGATTCATATTATTTTAGTACAGTGGTTTCCAGAATTTATATTCCCGGGGAAGGGAATTACAGAAGAGGTTTATTTCAAAGCTCTCCAAAACTGATAAGATTAAAAAAACCAGATGTTTCAATAGAAAATTCATTTCCAGTGCTGTTTGGATCAGGTATTTTTTTATTGTCAGATTGCAATTATTTATTAGGAAATACTTCTAATTGCCTTTCAGTGTTTTCTCTTCATTTAATGTTCTCAGTAGAAAGTCCAGTTCTGATTTTTATAAGTTAAGCCTGGAATGAAAAAATGCTTTTTGAACACTCATACTTTTGCAATTGTTGCTGTGATGGCACCACCTTCCTGAGAAGATTCTGTAGCAGAGAGACTTGCTAGTTCTGGCATGCCAATAGATTTGCACATCATGATTATCTTTGCACCAAGTTGCAAGGATGAAATGTAGCTGAGGATAAGTTCTCCTTCCTGCCAAGGGAAGAAGGAACACTGAGGAAATACTGTGGGATACAAAGTATATAGAAAAATTTTTAGAAGAAAATGGGCTTGGAGCGCATGAGTAGTCAGCTGGGCTTAGCAGCCTGATGAACCATCATAGACTCATAGAATAGTTTAGGTTGGAAGGGACCTTAATGATCATCAAGTTCCAACCCCCCTGCCATAGGCAGGGACACCTCCCACTAGATCAGGCTGCTCAGTGCCTTGTCCAGCCTGGTCTTGAACACCTCCAGAGAGGGGGCGTCCACAGCTTCTCTGAGCAACCTGTTCCAGTGCTTCACTACCCTCACTGTAAAGAATTTCTTTCTTATGTCAAGACTAAATCTACCCCCTTCCAATTTACATCCATTGTTTCTAGTCCTTCAATCTGATATAATATTAAAAAGTCCTTCCCCTGCCTTTCTGTAGGACCCCCTCAGGTACTGATAAATTACCACAAGGTCCCCCGTGAGCCTTCTCTTCTCCAGGCTTAACAACCCCAACTNCACAATACTCCAGGTGGGGTCTCACCAGTGAGGAGTAGAGGGACAAAATCACCTCTCTTGACCTGCTGATCACACTCCTCTTGATGCAACCCAGGATTTGGTTGGCCTTCTTGACTGCGAGTGCTCACTGGTGGCTCATGTTGAGTTTGTCGTCAACTGACACTCTCAAGTCTTTCTCTTCAGAGCTGCACTCAAGCCACTCTCCACCCGGCCTGTATTTGTGCTTGGGATTGCTTCGACTCAGAGTCATCTTTCACTTGGGCACTCTACACTACTCTCAAGTTTCTTATCACCTTCTCTAGGACTCCTGACTCAGTTGCCTTTAAAAACAAGGAAACAGAGAAGTCTCACCAAAGACTGCATAGTATGCTTCAGAACTTCAACTGGGTGGTAGTTGTACTTCCCCAAAGGGAGAATTTGCTGCTGGATTTGGTGTGCTGGAAGCCATATCGTGTTTGAGTTCTGGCCTTGACTTCTACACAATTTATCATACATTTATTAGTCTGTGTACCCCTTCTAGCATAGCTTTGTCACAGAGATTAATTTGGGTGATTTTCATGTGTGCCATTTTGTTTTTTTCTTTTTTTTGCTTCAGTTTTTCTCATTACGGGTAATGGGATGTGCAGCTGTGATAAATTTAATCTGGTATCTGCTTCATCTCTGATTTTGTGGCTAAATCCCAAAGAAGGGAGAGAGAAGGAAATTAGTAGAGGATCATGGTGGCAAGCAGGATTTAGAAAATGGTGAAGTATCAGCAAAAATACTTAACAGCAGAGAAGAGAAACCAGTGTATGCAGGGTGGAAAAATACCAAACTTGGAGATAAGAAAAATGCAAAATGAATATCAGTGATTTAGGACTGAGCATGTGAGACCAGTGAGTAAGTGTGAGATGGCTGCAGCAAAGAGAGGAGTACACACAAGAGGAGATATCAACTGCAGACGTTTGCAACTAGTCCAGGGACATCGGCAGAGTTCTTTCAATCACGCCCTTTGCCTCCCCAGGACCACTCACAGAGTACAAATACCTTTGCTGCTACTATTGCTGAATGCTAAATAAATAAGTTAATCCTGTAGTAAAATTAAGACATGAAATAAATAGGTCAATCCATTTATTCTCTCACTGAAGTTCAGAAGGATAACGAGGTTTGTCTGGAGGCAGTGCGTTGCCCTGGAAGCATATTGCTGTTTAGGCAGTTAATGATCTTGGTATGCTCAATGCTAATTCATCTTCAATCATTTTTTTTGTTTAGGCTTTTAAAAACTAGACTTAAAAAAAAATACTGAAAACCAATATTTTGAGAGACAATCCCATCAGAAGAACAAACTTTCAGAGTCTTGTAATTCGACTCATACTGAAGTATTTCTTGTATTTCTACTATGAATAAATGTAAGTTTCTGTAATCTCAGGTCTGTCACAGTCAGTGGGTTCTCTCTTTCATCCTATCACCATTGCCTTGCTTCCTTTGCTCAGGGAAGTCCTCATGCCTTTATGCTATGAAAATTACATGTCTGTTTAGTCCATCAATTGATTTGGTAGGTGGGCACATTTCTAAAGAATGTCTATGAGCCTGCACTGGTCATCATATTGATGCACTCTGATGTTATTGCAGTAACATCTTGTTTCTTTTCCATCTTTCTCTGTAGGGCAAAATATATCAGTCTGTAAGCTAGTGTATCTTGTAGTTTACATGGCGAGAACTTGAGTAAAGGAAGTGGATTTCCTTCTGTAGCAAAATGGCAAAGTTCACAGTATTCCTCCCTTTTGAAGATTTGTAATTTAACATTTATGACATTGCAAAGAAGTCTTTTTTGCCCAAGCAGCAGTCAGCCCTGTGTTGCTAAAAGATGATTGCAGATAATAGCTGAGGGCACGCTGGGTGTCCATTCCTCTTTCTAGATCTTACTTGTTTGGATAAGAGCTTCTTCATTTCTGAAACTATTCTGTACTGTTACTCAACACCATTAAAGACTTTCTTGCCTTTTCTCAAAATGTGATGCTTCTCTTGGTGAGCAAAATAAATCCATATATGACATTCGATTACATGATGTGGGCATTGAAAATTAATAAATTATGAATCACATTTTAAGATGCAGATGAAAAATGCTACAGAAATTCAGAATATTTACTACAGGGGTTTTTGTACAATTCCTCCATAAGGTGTGCATATTCACTAAAAATTCATATAATGGCTCTTGTTAACCAAAAATTTTCAGGCTTTTTTCACTTGCTGTAGTCAAATTGATTTCAGTGCAGTCTCTAGTTTTAGAAAGGCTTTCTTTCTTGAACTGTAATATGCAAATCATGGCAATAACAGAATCTCCAATTTGTTTTTTCTCTAATTGAATTTAGTGATTACAAGGCCGTGGCACCTATGTGAACTACCATATGTTATTCATCTTTCTTACTGTTCTCAATTAGAATGTTGTCTGGAATAGGTTTTTTGGTCTGCTTCTGCAGTGATTAATATAATACAGTTATAATCTCACTTATAATCAAACTTTCAGGAAAGCTTATTGGATTTGAGGTGACTTCTATGCATGCAATTTCCCGACAGCCAAGCTAGATGCTTGCAATTTATGGGATGTCAAACCTTTATCATTTCATGGCCAGATTACTAGTTACATCTAACAGTCAGGTTTCTGTGTTATTGAGTTGTGGGGGTTTTGTTGCTTTTTTATTTTATTTTCCATTTTAGGGGCAGTATCTGTGCTTCATTAACTACAGTGTAATTTATAGGAGGTCATATTTTTCCAGATACTTTGTAATTGGTTTGTTATCAAGGTAGCCCAAAGCAATCTCCTGTCAACACAGGTATTTCAGTCATGGTGAGGTAAGGAGAGCTGACTGGAAAAAAATATTTGCTTTAATGAAAAAATATTTATTTTCTTAACTATATATTCCTTTGATGTAGGAATTTTTAGATGTATTTAGAAGCTGTATTTTCATGGAACAAGAAAAGTAGTACAAAGTTACAGTTTGACACAGGACACAAGTGTATTTATTTCAACCTTTTAAACAAATATAGGAGGTAGATTAAAATGTCCCCAAATAGTGACACATCAGGGTTCTTTCTTTTAAGTACTTGTACCCCATAAACAAGTAAAATCCTGATGCTGGAAATTTGTTTAACCAGTTTCCTGCTGTCGTAGCTAAAAACCAGTGGGCTGCTAAGCAGCACATAGCCACTCACTCACGCCATCCTCTCCCCTCATAATACGATAAGAGAGATTTGGAAGGGTGACAGAAAAATAATGGGTTGAGATAAAGACAGTTAATAGTAGAACAAAAGCCACTCCCACTAGCAAAGCAAAACAAATCATAGAACAGTTTGGGTTGGAAGGGCCCTAAAAGATCATCAAGTTCCAACCCCCACAGAATGACCCGGGTTGGAAGGGACCTCAAGGATCATGTAACTCCACCCCCCCTGCCATAGGCAGGGACACCTCCCACTAGATCAGGCTGCCCAGTGCCTCGTCCAGCCTGGTCTTGAACACCTCCAGAGAGGGGGCATCCACAACCTCTCTGGGCAACACTGTTCCAGTGTTTCACCACCCTCACTGTAAAGAATTTCTTTCTTATGTCAAGTCTAAATCTACCCCCTTCAAATTTACATCCATTGTTTCTAGTCCTCCCATCCGATATCATATTAAAGAGTCCTTCCCCTGCCTTTCTGTAGGACCCCCAAAATCAAGGAGTTCATTCAGTGCTTCCCATCAGCAGGCAGGTGTTGAGACATCTCCAGGAAAGCAGGGTTCCATTGCACATAGTGGCTACTGAGGAAGAGACTGTAACTCTGGACATCTCTCTCTCTCTTTTTCTTTCCCCAGATTTTATTGATAAGCATGACATCACGTGGCATGGAATATTCCTTTGGTCAATTGGGACCAGCTGTGATAGCTGTGTCCCCTCCCAATCTCTATTGCACCCCTGGACTACTCGCTGGCAGGGTTGTATGAGGAACAGAAAAGGCCTTAGCACATCACAAGCACTGCTTAGCAATAACTAAAACATCCTTGTGTTATTGAGACAGTTTTCATTAGAAATCTGAAACATTGCCCCATACCAGCTACTATGAAGAAATTTACCTATCCCAGTCAAAACCAGTACTCTCACTGGTACTGGTAGTGGAACAATAAGTACACACACTTGCTTGTTCTCCTGGCAAGTGTAAGGGCATGTAAGGAGTGATGTTATTAGGAGATTTGATACTTTGGATATGAAAGTACATGGCCAAAGAGGGAGAGGGAAAATGTGGAAAAATTAATAATTTACTTACAGAAGATATTCAGGACAGAAATAGGATAATTTTATAGCTACAGAAGAACAGATGTTGGGCTAAATATGTCTTTATCACTATATATAGGTTTCAGTTTCAAGTTGACCATGGTACCATTATAGGATGTTAGTGCTTTTTCTCCTAAAACTGCCAATTCTTTTATAATTGAAATCATCTTAAGTCTTGCCTGATGCATTGAGTGGTATGTTGTGGAAGCGAGGATCACACTAATCAGAATCATGGAATCATAGGGGACCTTCGAAGGTCAACTAGTCCAAACCCTCCTGCAGTGAGCTGGGACATCTTGCACTAGATCAAGTTGCTCAGAGCCTCATCAAGCCTGGCCTTGAATGTTTTTAGGGATTGGCCTCAACCACTTCTCTGGGCAACCTGTTCCAGTGTCTCACCACTGTCATGGGAAAGAACATTTCCCTAATGTCTAACCTAAACGTACCCTGCTCTAGTTTAAAACCATTCCCCTTTATGCTATCACTACATGCCCTAGCAAATAGTCTCTCCCCAGCTTTCCCACAGGCCCCCTTCAGGTATTGGGAGGCAGCTTTAAGGTCTTCCCAGAGCTTTCTCTTCTCCAGGCTGAACAGCCGCAGCTCTCTTAGCTTGTCCTTGTACAAGAGATGCTCCAGCCCTTGAATGAACCTCATGTCCCTCCTGTGAATCCTCTCCAGCAGTTCCATGTCCTTCCTGTGCTGAGGGCTCCAGACTCCAGATGGGTCCTCATGAGAGCAAAGGGGCAGAATCACCTCTCTTGACCTGCTGTCCATGGCTTTGCTGGTGCAGCCCAGGATATGGTTAGCCTTCTGGGCTGCAAGCGCGCACTGTTGACTCCTGTTCAGCTTTTCATCCACAAATATTCCCAAGTCCTTTTCCACAGAGCTGCTCTCTATTGTATCACCTTCCAGTCTATAATGGTTCAAGGATTGTCGTGGCCCAGGTGCAGTGCCCTGCACTTGTTCTTGTTGAATTTCATGAGGTTTGCAAGGGGCCACCTCTCTGGCTTGTCTAGGAGCCGCTGGTGTGGGATTTGATCAAATTTAGAATGTTGGTGGTGAAGGTGCTGGCCTTGGAGACAGGCCATTTAGACTCCCCCATCAGCAGCAGAGGGAAATGGACATGTCTGGACAGTGGGCCCAATGGACTTAGATGTCCCCAAGTGGACATCTAAAAGCAGTTGAATTGCAGCCTGGATGTGTTTTCATCTCTTAACAATAGAGAAAAGCGAAGAAGATGTACACATTTACACTTGGAGTGTCTGTCTGTTTGGGGGAGATGAATCTCATTAATGTTTATAAATATGTAAAGGGTTAGTGTCAGGAGGATGGAGCCAGGCTCTTCTCAGTGATAGAACAAGGAGCAATGGACACAAGCTCGAACACAGGAGGTTCCACAGAAATGTAAGAAAAACTTTTTCACACTGAGGGTGACAGAACAGTATCATAGGCTGCCCAGGGAAGGTGTGGGTTCTCCTTCTCTGGAGACATTCAAAGCCCCACCTGGACATGTTCCTGTGTGACTTGGACTGGGTGTTCCTGCTCCAGTAGGGAGATAGGACTTGATGATCTCTTGAGGTCCCTTCTAATCCCTGACATTCTTTTATTCTGTGATAACTGCAATGTTGAAGAAAGTGTCAGCACCTGTGAGAGAGGGCAAAATGAAAAGGCAAACACAATTTGATTTTTGTGTAGCAGATGGCTGAGGAGGTATTACATTAAAAGTATCTGAATTATAAACCCCAAAACTTGCCAGCTGTGAAGGTTTTAAGATGATCTACATGAAATAAATAGCAGCTCCAGCTCAGTTTCCAACTGGGTAAGTATCTGCATGACAGAAAACCTCCACCATAAATTAAAATCCCTACTGGAAGTCTAGAAGCCAAGGAACAAATTCACTGTTATTTCTAAAAAGCCAAGATTATTGTGTATGCTGCAATGTAGGTGGTGATAGGTTTACGCAGGACTTAAATTCCCCAGAATACATGGAATATTTTGATTCTTTGGAGTGCTGCTATATTTCAGAATGGTTTATGTTCCAAGAATTTATGAATTATGATAATTGATCAGCCTTCATTTCCCCCATGCAAGGTATCACCACCAGTAAACAGGTTGATGTCAAACTCTTGATATTCTTTAGTATTTCCTGTAATAGCATCAATTTGAGTTTACTGTATATTGCCCTCTTAATTTGAGGACTGCAGACTGAACTGTGCAGGACCAAGAACATTGGCAATTTTGTGTTTGTCTGTCATTCCTTGACACCCTATTTGGTGTATAGTGAATCTTGTATGCTTAATTTACCACAAACTTGATGCTTTTGCTGCAATACAAGGTATCATCTAATTTCCTTCTAGCTATATCAGGTTAGTATTTTCTCAAGCGAGCATTTTCCTGGCTTTGTAGTGATATAAATAACTAGTCAGTTCTCGTTGTCTGCTGTTTCCAAATAGTGGAAGTGTGCTAGAATACTAGAAAGGGATTCCATTAAGGGCCACTGCAAAAAGAGCTGTTGGAATCAGCTAATTTAAAACTTCCACTTCCTAACTCTGAGGTCCATTGCTTGATCTGTCCTTAATACTATTGTCTATGGAAGTTTAAAAAATGAAGACTCAGAGGCATATGTATTAGCATTCAGTTTGTTTGCATTCTGTAAGATAGCAAAATGGTCATCATGGGCCAGGGCTAGCACTTACAGATGCTCACCTTCTGTCTGAGGCTTTGAATATCAGCTATCTCCAACCACAAAGGTTTTGAGATTCCCAGTCTCATCTGTCTGTGCTTGAATGTGGAATTATTGTCCTGAGGAGAGCCTCAGGCATCTTGCCAGCAATCTTCTTGACTCCATCTGCCTGTGTTCAGAGTGGTCATTTAGTTGATTTTCCTGCAAGAATGTAAAGAGCGAAAAGTGGCTACTGCAACTTTTTTTCTTGCTGCAAGTCATGTGAGTTTTATTTTATCACAGTTAAAGGCTGCCAAAAGAAGGCAGCTTTTTTTTGTTTTCAGCAATTTTGTTTCCTTTTACACATTTGTCCTAAAGGGAAAAAACCCAACCAACTGTATCTAGAATCAAGGCTACAAACATACTGAGACATTAACTAAATTAAGTACCTTAACAGATCATCTTCAAAGATGGAAATGGTTTGAAAGCCCCCTCAGTTTGAAAGTCTCTGCGGTGCTTTCTACAGGATCAATTCTGCATTTGTAATGAACAGAAAAGCTGTGTTACTCCTTTTTTAAAAAAATCAGTTTAATAAAAAAGCATTCAAATCTTCCCAGTCAGGATGAAAAATACTGCCTGCAGGAACTGTAAAAGTGCATGCTGTCAGATATGACATATATGCACAAATACCTATGGGCTTGTTAGTGCCTCCATAGTGATGTGCTGTCAGCACTGTATTTTAACTGCACATGACCTTGCAATATTTACCTTAATCTACCAAGAAAAGAAGGATGGAGGGTTATTCAGTGAAGCTTGGGTATCTCCTGCAAACTTTATGGAGTCTCTGCAACCACTTTGTAACAGCCCACAGCACATTCACTCTGTGTAAGGGTTGGGTTATTGAAAAGCAATAGTGGTAAATCCTAGGTGTCTGGATGTCACAAGAAATAGGAGAACTCTCGTTTTGCTCTTCATTGTTGTATTACAAGCTTACATGTCTGCTGCTTCCACTAGCTTATTCCTAGGGGAGTTTATTTTCCATCCTTAGAAGAAGGCTGTCAGTCTGATTTAAGGCCAAAAGTGATGCTTTCAAAAAAACATGGGTTTACTGAACCTTGGATCATTTGACAGGGGGTCATAAGGTTTTGTTTGAAGACAAAGAAAGGAAAATCTTGTCTGGGTTTAAATAACTTATCCCTTGCCACAAGTTTTGTCAGCCTTGTGCTAATGCCTCCAATTACGAAACAAAGGCAGTGTAGTCATGCAAAGAAAACTGACCTGCAGGTGAAATGCAAAGCTTAGGCAAATTGCATGAATGGTGTAAATGTGAATTAACAGGTAAGATCTTTCCTCTGGTAATTATATAGTGAAGCATCTGTCTTGTTGCTCTGTAGAATACCAGTGACCTTTGTGAATTTAAAGATAATATGGATGATTTCTCAAAAGTACTTTAAATTCACTGTGCTTACATTTGTCTTTCATCTGTAATATGCTGCATGAAATGCTGCACCAATTTACCATAATGCATCAGTTATTGACATTAGATGTTTTTACTAGTGCTTCACTAGCAGGCAAATCATCTGGTGTCAGAGAGAAAAGCTGAGGGCAAACATGGTTGTGCTAGGATAAGTTGTCCCCTCTTGTGAGCCAGATCTCTTTTAGTTCCTGAGGCACTTCTGTACCTCTTGCATATACTGTCTGATGTACCTTTTCATTTCAAAAGTAACATTCACTTTTTTTTTCTCCATAGGAGTAAGCACTAGGACAAGGCTTAGCACAGATAGAATCTGGCAGTGCTGAAGTCCAAATCCACTGTGTGCCTGCAGTAGAGGAAACACTCTAGTTTCATTTGCAACAGCTCACCAAAATGTCTCACGTTGTCATTGATAATGGTAATGGCTTTGGGATGAAGACTCAAAGAAGCTGTCAGCTGGATGACTCTGCCTGGCAGAGACAGCTTCTAAACTCAAGTATTATCCTGAGTTCTGTAAAATCTATGCTTTGAGCACAATCCATTTCCAAATCTCCATATCATTCAGTCCTTGTTCTATTATTTTCAGGCTAAGACTAGAGTTGGGAAATAGTTTTGTAACTACCAGTACTGGTAAGTTCTTTCAGTCTACAGCTGACAGAAAACAAACAGAATGGAATTTCTTTTATACTGTGTCTTAGGCAAGTTAGGAGAGGATGAAAGAATTGTAGCCAAATAAATACACAAGACATAATATTCTTAGCATAACTGTTCCTATTTCAGGAAAATTAGAATGTGAGTGAGGTAAAGGTAATTTGTTCAGGATGCCAACAGAACAAGTCTGACTATTTCAATTTTTATTCTCTCCTTGGATAGTTTCAATTGGTCAGAAAAGCCTAGAACCACTTTGCACACAGACTTGCACCCAGCTTTCCCCCAGCAATAATGTACATGACTTCCTTAGTTTGATTTTTGATACCTAAATGTTTGGACAGCTGTGATGACATTTCAGAGATGTTTATTTTTTTATGATTGTTCGATGAAGAAACTTCTATGATGTATAGCAGGTAGTGCTATTTAATTAAATTTCATGTAAAATTTATTCATTGTAGTCCAGCTTGATGTTGTCCAAATTTGTTATTTTTTAAGGTACAACTTTATCTGTAAAGAAATTGCATTGATTTAAAAAGGCATGCTGAAAGTAGAATTACAAGATGTCAGATAATTTGCATGGCCTGTTCAGTGGGCAGATCCCCCCTGGCTGTGTTTTGTGTTTGTAGAGCAAAAGAGATACACAGTTTTTCATCCATAATGTTCATTGAGAGCTTGAACTTCTAAAATTTATACTCTTCTGAAGCCTACATTGAAGCCATTGATTGGAACTAGATGCTATTTAAAGTCTTTTTCCAGACCAATCCATTCTGCAATTCGAAGCCCAAAAGTGTGATTGGTAGTTTACATAATAAGAAGAAATGGCTTTTCCTCATCAGAAGTGTGATTTCTAAGTGAATTACAGTTTGCTCACAGTAAGAATAGCGAAAGGAAGAGAAGAGACAAGGCATATGAATTGTAGTTCGGTATTGCAGCAAAAATATTTTGAGATATATGTTCTTTAGTGGTCACTGCTGACAAGACTGAAACTCCTCTTTGTTTCCTTGTTTGTTGTCACTGTCTGTCTATTCATAGCTCCCAGCACTGTCTTTTCCCTCATTCTTTGCAGTCCTTGGAGCAATGAATTTCTAAGGAACGCTCTGTAATGAGGCATAGCCTTCAGTGAGACACTGATGCCCTATGAAAAAAAGAAATATTTTAAATGATCTATTAGTCTTCCTTGATATACATTAAAGCATTTTTAGAAGGTGATGACAACACAGCTTCATGACAGATGATAGAGGGAAAGTAGAATTACTCAGTACTTCTGCTGCATTTTTCAGGTTGAAAGTGCTCCCAGGCCTTAGCATGTAATGGCATAGTGTTAGGAATGGAACAGCCAGCATTAGGGGAGCACTGACTTAGGGGCTACTTAGGAAAGCTGGGTGACTAGGTAAACCCTAAGTTGTTCTAAAAGTAAGCTTAAGTTAGTGTCTAAAATCTGTAAGATATCATTGCAATAGAAGGAGGTCCCTGACGAGGACCTGAAGAAGCTGAAAAGGCTATCGGTATGTTCATTTCTGTAAAGGGCAAAATGGAGAACTTGAACAGCTCTAGTCTGATCTGCCTCATATCAGTTCTTAGAAAGAACATGGACAGGTAGGGGGCAAGAAGATTGTTCAGAATAGTTAGCATGGATTGGACAAGATAAATCATAGGTCATCAGCCTGGTCTTATGTGTCAAATGACAGGCTGTGTGAGAAATGGAGAACTGTGGATGCACTTAACCTTGACTTTAGTGAAGGTATAGGCAGCATCATACCCAGGGCTCTTGTGTGAGAGCTGAGGGAGTCTGAGTGAGTGAACAGCCTGTTGCGCAATTTGAAAACTGCTGCTGGACTCAGAGTTTAATAGTGCTTGTTGACTCCATGGCCAGTGGCAGCCAGCATGGAGCAGAACTGCCCCAAAAACTAGTACTGGGATTGATTGTGCTGACCAATGAGACACTGGTCAAATTTCTAGGAGATCCTCAACTTGAATAGTGGGTGGCTTGGCCAATGCACTGGGTGGTCATCTTTGCTTCAGAGGGACTGTGGTAATCTTGGGATTTGGTCTAGCAGAACCACTTTTTCACCCAAGTGGTTCTGATGAAGGTGACCTGAGGATTACAGAAGACTCAACTTGTCACAATGGATGTAGGCACCTGCCCTGCTCAAAATAAGGTTGGAGTAAGCAGACAGTTATCATCCCAGCCTGCTTGGTGGTTATGAGCGCACACCTCAGTTGCTGTGTCTGCATTTGTTTATCATTCAGAGGTAAAGGGGGATGTGGAGTAGCTGGTGGGGTCTAGTGGGAGCTGCCTGTGTGTTTTTGGGATTGATAGCATGTATCCTTGTGGAAAGGTGAATGGAGCTGATCTTAGGCTGGAAAGTGCTACCTGAGAGGTGAGCTATTGTTAGCCTACAACCACCCAATGGAGAGATACAAACACAGCAGAGCTGATCTCTTCTCACCAGTAGCAGATAATAAAAGAAGCAGTGGTTGCAGTTTGCCATTTGTGAGGCCCACACTGGAATTTAAGGAAGACTTTCACCAGGACAGGGGCTGGAAGATAGAGGTTAGATAGGAGGGCTGTGGAATTTCCATGCCCAGAATCCTTTGAGTCTTGGCTGAACAAAGCCACAGCTGCTTTCATGTAATGTTGAAGGTCCTTCCCAGAGCAGGACATTGGACAGAGACCTGCAAGGAGGCCTTCCAGTTCATGTGGTTCAATGATCCTGTTGTAAAACAGTGACAGCACTGGAAAAGTAATTTCCTTTCTTGTGCTGGAAGGCCCTCCAGAGGCCAGAACTGAGACCAAATAATAGCTGGAGTACTGTCTATTGAGATTTTCTTACGGGGGGTATATATCCTTCATCTAAACCATCTTCCTTGCTTTGCTTATGCCACTATCTTTAGAATAAGAAGGAGAATCTGTTTTATTTCATGAACATGGTAGATTAGGCACAATGTTAATTAAAGAGCTAACTACAAGAAACAGATGAAACCATCTCTTTCAAATGAATGTTGCCCTTGTAAACAATATTGTTTGGACTTGAGCAATTCAAACTACTAATTGTATATGATGCCTGATTTTACTGCACTGTGGAGGCAAACCCCCTCACTTTTCTGTTATCTTTTCCAATTTGAAAAATGGAATTTTAGAGTCCTAAGGTTTGGTCAGTTAAAGTTTGTACAACATTTTGAACTATTCTATTCTATTCTATGAATTTATAAAATGCTATCTAAACATGAATTTTAACTGCCTTGTTGGGCAACACTTTTTATAAGTCACCTGAAGGTTCTCTTTCATTGATAACCACATCATTTTTGAGCATGTTTGTCAATATTCAGAGCTCACACTCATTGTGAGATCAAGTGAAAAGGTCATTGTCCCCTCACTTGTTAGCTGCTTGGCAGGTGGTGTGTAGGTGAAGCTTGCTTTTTTCTGTACATGAATGTCAAGTGGTTTTTTGAAACAGCAGAAGGAAAACCAGTAGCCAGTGCAATTTTCACAGGAGAGCAGAATGGTCCTTAAAAGGTTTCTGCCATCTGCATTTCTTATCATCCTATAATTGGTGTGCCAACAACTTGGCTCCCTTTTTATCCCTGCAGTGATGACTTAGGAAAGTACAGAGAATAAGTTAGCTCTGGAGCTAAAAGATGAGTGGAAAGGGGTCTGCCAGACAAAACTGGTTCATAGAATTGATAACTTGGAACTGATAAGTGGGTTGCTTAATGGCAGATTTTGGATGGAAGGGCTGTGGAGACTATAGATGAAGGAAGGATGACTGAGCCTCAGGATCTGTAGGGATTTGTCAACAGAAGATTTATGCTGTCAGACATTCAACAAGCTCTGGATAGGAACATTGACTTTCCCAGTGCTTTTGGGGAGAGTTGTCTCCAGGTACTGTGTGCATGGATATACATATATGTTTGTAGAGGAGGGACTGACAAGGACAGATTAAAGTACACCATCTCCTCAAGATTTATCTTCATTTATGTTATCTGTGAACCAATTCCATGACTCTTCAATGGTCTGAGTTATGACTCTTGCGCACTTAAAGCTGACATAATGGCAGCCTCCATATGATTAGTTTAATCCTGGCTCAGAGTAAAAAAGGAGGATGGCAACACCAGATAGGTAGATTTTATTATGTGCCTTTTCTTGTATCTTTTCTACCTCTTCCGGCCAATAACTCACAGTACTTACTACTTGTTTAATGTGGTCTGTGCCATTACTGAATTGGGAGCTGTTGCAATACCCATTCTGTTCCAGTTATGTTTCTGTTCAGGCACTTGTGCATCAGAGTATTTTCAGACTTCTTAATTTTTAAGCTTTTAGTCTCCCAAGTGTAATCGAATGAGCACACTTGAGAGCAAAATGGTAACTAGAAGTACAGCATTAGGCTTCCTTTCACACTTTCCCATTAACTGCTGTGCAGCCTGTGAACTGGACAGATGTTCTGCCTCTGTTTTTATTGACAGAGCCAGCTTCCTCTTAGCTTTCCCTTCAGGTTGGTCTGTGTTTCTTGCTCATGATAACACAAAATTTTCTTATTCTCTACTTTCAGAACAGAGATCTCAAAAGTAACTTGCCATTTGCCTCTGTCAGCCCCAAAAGAGAAGACATGTATTGGTTAATCAGCTGTGAAAAGCTGAATTATTTAAACTTTTGTCATTATCTAGGAAAGATTTTAATTTCAGAATTGAATTTTAAGTTTTTCATTAACTAACTACTTCTTTTCAATTCAGTGCTTTTCAGCTGGGAGCAAACACTGCTGAGTCATTTAGGAATTGGGCTGCAACAGCATCTGGCTCCAGCTCCCATTACAGAAGACAATACCTTTAGTTTTTAAATTGTTTTCTTCCTCCTTCTGACTTTTTTATTTTGAAAGACTGGATGTAAAATTCTTTGTGAGGAAAAACAACTTTTATCATTGTCTATCTGAATAAAGTGATGGGATTGAGCTTTCCATATCGATACGCTAGGGAATACTGGGTAACTGATAAATAGTAATAAAGTTTTGGAATAGTCTTCTAAAAGGCATAGTGTGAATACCGTGCTTCAGTTTAAGGAAGCAACAGAAGAAATGTATAAAAGAGCTGTGTGAAGGTCACTGTTAGAAGAATGGTCCCTCTGCATGTGAGGTTTCAGGGTTGCCTCTAAGAGAACAGGTAAATTAAGAAAATTTATTAAGGATTAGTAAGTGTGAATGCTGGTTGTTGGAGGGAGAAGGTTTTATGTGAGTGAAGTATTGAATTTAAGGGAAATCATATGGGGCAAAATTTGCGAGAGGGCAAAATTTTACTTTCTTTTGATTTGATGGATTATTTGCTTTCCTCTTTATATTTAGGAAGTGAAAAGGAGGTAGTTCTAGACACCCTTGACTTGCAGATTTCTGCTCTGATACAAATCTCCACCACAAGCTGTTTCCACTGGTTTAATGTCTGCTCTAACTTGGCCATTTCTTTAATATATTAGATGCCCTCGAGAGTAATTATGAATTCATTAGTGTTTCTGAATTGCTCTTGCATCATCTAGAGAGGCATGCTCACATACCTGCTAAGTATTAGAAGTGAAATCCTGGTTCTATTTAAACTAATAGCAAGAACTCTGATGGACTTCAAAAGAGGTAAGATATCATCCAATTACCATAATTAGATTGTTACAAAGTGTTCAGCTCCAAAATTTGTAATAATTCAAAGGCTGTTACCTTCATGAATTTAAGTTAGATGCAAGTGTAGCATGTTGGAAATCTTCCTCCAGTGCTTACACAGTCACATTGCACTCAGCACTGGAGACTATTCACATTCTTAGTCTTCAGCACATTTCAGAGCCCTGATGAGGCAATTAGAAAACCCGTATAAATAAGCCTAAAAAAAAGTATAATGATACATTTTCTTAATGTCGTCACTCAGGTAGTGCCTGGTTTTTCCATGGCTTTTAGCAACTACTGAGCTCCCACTATGAGAGTTTTGCTTGAAAAGTTAATTTGGAAGTTGAGTGTAAGATGAAGAATGGAAAGGCCAGCTCTATGGGATGTTTTGTGATAGTAGTTGAAATGTTCTCTCCAGTCAGCATCTCCAAGGACCATAAAACTTGATCTAAATTTTTTTCTACTGTACAACAGACGTTGTCCTGTTAATGGTTTTTACAGCTCTAATTTAATCTGGTAGAGTGTTGAACTTGTACGTGGAAGGTAATAACATCCTTTTAGTAGGAAGATGGAGTTTATGTTCAGAATAACAATCTATTGGTTCTGCAAAGGATTGTTAAATTGCTGCTTTATAAGTGTGATCAGTTTAATTCAGTTTAACTGTGTTTTCAGCCTTGCTTTTCAACGAAGTTAAAACAAAACTATGGTCTTTGGTTATTAGGGAAGGAATCTGCTTCAATTAACATGAGGCCATTTTGTATCAGGTATCTGTATGTCTGCTCTGAGTGTATTACTGTCTTGGATATGTTGTTTAATATTATTTTCATAATGTTAAATTTCCTCTTTGTGAATTCTAAGGTTTGCCACTTTTGTAACTGACTTTTATTGCCATGTTTGATGCCATGTCTTTAGGACTTTACTCAATTGTGTAATATGAGATATACAGGAACATCTCATGCTCAGAATCTTAGACCCTCAGATCTAGTTGAGGAGTTGCCTCCGTATGTTTTTCCCAGAAGAAAAACAGCATTTTCTGCAGCAAATGCTTTCTTGGAGAACCTTGTTTCCCACTGTAACTTCTCCTGCTGCTATCTTTTTGAGCTGCAGCCAACTGCTGCCTCAAAGTCAAAGGATGCAATAGGGTCCCCTGACTTTGCTAAGCATCATGAGGGTGTTTAGCAGGAGAACCTGACCTGGCATTTTACTGCTTTTACCCAGAGTATGACAAGGAAGGATTTAGAGTATGAGCTGTTAGCAGTATGTTCAAAGCATGTTCAAAGCTATTGCATAATTATCAGATGACTAGCTTTTAAAGGGACTTGCAATAGGATCCATCCAGTTCCTAGGGCCAAGCAGTGGCTCTGTCTTTTGAACACCTGAGAGTTGTCTCAGCATTTTCAATGGCATAAGTCTGAAATGCATAAAAATGCACTAGTGTCAGACAAGCATGTTGGGCCAAAGATTGCAGGAATGGTCTTCATTGCTGGTGTGGTTTTGAGTCTTACTCCTTTATTTAAAATCTTTTTTGGGCAGAAGCTTTATTCATAGTGTGACTGCACATTCATGGTAGATTAGCATCAGTTTTCTTCTTTACAAGTATCTCTGTTACCTCATTAGTTCTGAACATCACTACTTGAAGCTGTCTTCATCATCCCAGAAGCATCTTGGAACTAAGCTGATAAGCCATCCTTCCCTTTTTATGTCATGAATGTTAAAATGTTGTAAACTAGCTTCCAAAGAATAAACAGCAATTTTTTTTTTCATGCAAGATACATTAATTTGTCTTGCAATTTTCATTTTATGTCAACTCTGGTAACTCCCTGTGCTCAAGCATAAATATCTTTTAATTTACAGTTGACTGAAGTGACAGCAAGCTGTTGGAGATGTTATCAGACACAAAACGTGAGGATCAAGAAAATCATTTCATTATGACTTCAGTTATTAAAAGTGTAGGGAAAAATATGGTTAGAAGCGGAATACTTTTGGTAGGTTTCTCCTAAAGTTTAGAGTGACTGTGAAAAGTTAAGTATCTGTGATTTAGATTACCAGTTTCTGAAACACCACAGAGTGACATCCATCTCATAGGGTTTCAGTTACAAAATGCAAACATGGGTATATTTGATGTAGAAGCCAGAATGCTAATCCTCCTGCAACCCCATGGTTCTGTGTGGTGATGATGAACAAGCCTCAGACCCAGGAAGTGCTAAGTGCCTGGTTCTGTGGCTGTATATCTACTTACAATGTGATTATTTTAACATCATCTCTTTAATATCGGCACTGCTCTGTGCTGCCAGAATCCATTGAAAACCTTTAGTGAGAGACTCCTGATATCATTAATTGGTGAACATCTATCTGAGAAGTGAATAGACCTTCAGAGTCCTGAGTAGTAGAATGTGATACGCGCAGCACACTGTGAAGGGCCCTTTCATCTCTGCTTATATCCCTTGATATCAAAATAGCAGCAGAAGTTTGAAACTACAGTGCTTTTTGTAACTATTCACCGGGGAAGATCTCAAGAGCCTTATCAGAGCTACAAGCGAATAGGAGAAAATAAGCACAAGGAAAATATAGCTGGAACCTTGGAGTCTTATGGATCTACCCAGTGATCTCAGATAGAGTGTTGCTACATGGATTCCTTCCCATTGGAGGGAAATATGAATGAACACATAGCTTCTAAATTTGTCAGCATATCCGTTGAAATGAAACAGAATATTCTTCTGTCCCTCTGTGTAGATGAGGAATCAATCTCAATCTAATCTTTTAACGATTTGTAAGTAGCTGTCTCTGATGTGATCCTCATAATAGCGCTCATATTGATCCCATGGGAGGCCATTGCATGAAACAGTGGCAAACATTGGCTGAGAGATTGTGACTTTGACGGGAAGAGTGTGAGAATTTGTCTTCAAAATGTGTCATTACTCAGTTCAGACGTTACTTGCACCTTTGTAGGGTTTGATGCCATTCATTTCAGTACCACTGTCAACTTCAATGAAGGAGGGATTTGGGCCTGTGTTGGCAGGTTGTCTTTCTGTATGTTTACGTATGCAGTCAACTGTCAGATGGCAATTTTGTAAAATGGAATTTGTCTTAATTGCTGTTTTGAGTCTATTGCTTATATGGAAAACAGTATTTGCAATGTTAATGTACACTGTCAGTGTCAGGCCAAGCTGCTATAGAAACTTAGCAATCTGATTTGTAATAAGCAGATGTAACTCATAGTATGTGAACAAGAATCTTCGAATTCTGCTGTGTTGCCAAGCCTCTGTGCTTTCTGTGTGATTTCATAGCAAGTACCCCTCATTTCAAATTTCAAATGGTTCCACTAGCACCAGAATTGAATGTAGTTCTGATACTTCTTTCCTTAGCATTTACAGACTCAATGAGCAGTATCACCACAAATGAAACCTTGCAGCAGACAATGAATCCACTCAGCATGGTTAGGCTTTTAGAAGTGAGAGTGAAGTTATGAAGTTATTCAGAAAATTAAAAAAAAAAAAAATTGGAAAAAGGCCATCTGTCATAGCTCTAGTATTTGCCCAGGCAGGTGATCACCTCAAAAGTAAGAGGGCACCTCTGACAAGACTGGTGATGAGGCAACACCACATGATGGCTGTGTCCTTTGTTTGCAAGTGATTTTCAAGGCACCATTTCACAGCAGCAGAGCGTTAAGCTGTTCTGGCTTCCTGGGAGTGTATGGTGCAGTAGATCCCACCATGGCAAAAGTGTATTCCTTTCAGCAGTGTAATTTAATAGGTAGAATTGTCCATGTGATGAGTAATAAACCACAACTGCAAAGTATGAAACCTGGAAATAGAGTAGAAATACAAAAGCAAAAACAAAGGAAGTTAGTGAATGTCTTGCCAATTTGCTGCAGCAGCTGTCTTAGTTTGCTACTGGACTTCACTCGTATTTCGTATGTCAGGACATATGAAAACCTACCCTTGGAAGCTCTCTATATTTAGAACCACTGGGAGAAAAGAGAGAATGAATGCTACCTTTTATTTGTTATTTTAGAACTGATTCCCTATTGCAAGGCGGTAAGATGAGCAAATGGCTCTTGCACCTGGCAAGTTACCATCAGCAGTTATTGCAGTGCTTAGTGTCTTTCTGCCACTACCAGCAGTCTCTGTGCTCCCTTTCATGCCACAGATTTCAGTGGTCTTATGAGGATGGTAGAATTAAAGCCACAAGATTTAGTGCTCTAATTCTCTTTCGTTAGCAACAAAAGAGACAGACAGGGAAAGATGATACATGTGGCTGGGCTTTTGTTTTATTTTACTGACTAGAAAAAAAATGCTGCATATATGTAACTTTGACAATGATAGAAATTGTTTAAATGCATCAGACCATTCCATTACTAATTGGATTGAAGGCTAATATTTCACATAGAGGAATATTTTTATTAAAAAATAAATAAATGCTTCTACTACATTACTTCACTCTACTTACAAACATTGACACCTTATGTATTTCCACATCTCTCTCCATACATATGTTTTCCAGTTTTAGATATGCCATTAATGTGATGCCAATGTCAAGTGCACTGTTTTTGACAAGAGTGTCAAAACTGCTGCTTATGATAAATGCGTGTATAGGAGGTAAACATAGTGGCTGACAGGAATCCAGATTTCATTTTTAGCCCTTCCATTATTACTCTGTGTATGACCTAGAAGAATTGCTAAATCAGTCTTCTTCAAAGGGGACATCTGTGAGCACAAGTGCAATTCTTCTTTTCTAAACCTGCATCTGACCATGAAATACTCAAATGAGAGCTCTTGACCTTCAATTCAGTGGAGAGAAATGGGAACCACCAAAAGACAATTCACCAAATGCATTTTAGGAGGAGGTGAACTAACTCAAGATAGGTTGTTTGCACCTTGTGGTCCACAACTAAGACACTGAGGTGAAAGTGAGCGGGATCCATCTGTGGCCCTTCCACAGGATTTTGGACACCCTGGATGTCAGCTGAGCCATGCTCAGTGATGTGGAAAATCACTTCTCTGAGTATCGAGCCTTCATATTTTAAAAAGTAGGCTACTGTTCTTGCTAAAATTCATGCATACTTAGTAAAGGGTTTAAATTACAGCTCTGTTCAGGCTTAGTTCTCTCTATGAAATTAAGCTGTTTATCAGATCTGCATGTTTTAAATACTAACAGGCAGTTTTTATTAGTGGATGCTCGAGGAGATGAAATCTCATTGTCTTGATTGTCTGATCAATCTTGCTAGAAATGGTGGAATATCACAATTTTTATTGCTTCAGGGATTGGCCCCTTTCATTTAGCTAACTGCACCTTTCATTTACCCCAGTCTGCTTGCTTTGTGGACAAACTGTTAAACTGGTCAGCTGCCAAAACAGAGTCATTTCACTTACCTGAACTGAACAAGTGTGATGAAAATGCATTAACTTTGTCCCATTGGATAAGCCTCAGATTATATTGAAATAGAATTATGCTGAGGAAGTCAATGCACTGGATAATAATGAAAACTTTAATGTGAATTAGCTGCATATGAAATGAATACATTAGAATGAGTTGCTGAAGAAATAAAATTGTCAGATCTTTATCCTGACTCTAATGACTTTAAAATGCTGCACTTCTCTGCTTAGAAAAGAGCAAAAGTAAAGCTAATGAATTTGTGTTCCTTATTTGGGTGAGAGAAATAGATGTATTATGTAAACAAAAATGTATATATTTATATACAAGAGCTGTGAAATCAGGATCCCACTGAAGCAAGGCCATAATGTTTGGGTTTGGACCACACCTGAGAGATTGCAGAAATGGAGATGAAGTTCAGGAATAACAGAAGCAAGAATCTCAACCTAGAACTTCTAAATCACCTGTCTGGGCTTAACGTTGGAAGTTTCTTGGTTCATTGAGTTTTGTTGCTACTGTTTGTTATTTTTCCCACATACAACTTTAATGCTGGGAGTTATGTCTAAATATAAACTTTGTTTTGGATGATTCAAAGGTGAGTTGAAATGTTTCCTGCCTAGTAAGATGTTAATGGGTTGAAAACAAAATGAGGAAACTTTGCAAACTAGTGGGCAAAGATAACCTTTGATTGTGACTGGGAATTAGTTATGTAAGGGCTGCAGAGGGAGATGCAGCATAAAAATTACAAGTACTAATCTACACTCAGGGTTTTTTTTTTTAATGTTCTTAAAGCTTTGTTGTTGCCTCATCTGTTCTAGGTTCATTTCTGTTTCTCAACTCATCAGAGAGGCCAAGCCCCATCATCCTAAGCCCTTGGCTGAGGAGCAATAGTGACCAGTGCATAGTTCAAGTGGCTGTTTATAAGTTTCAACAGCAGAGCGGGGAATATTTTGCTCGTGTCCTTCCCATTGATGAAAGCAGCAGTGAAATCATATCAGCAGAGAGTCCTGAAAAGCATGGGTAAGTCTCATCCTCTCCTTTGATTTGCAGCTGGATTTGAGAAGAGTCATAGGATTGGCTAGCAGTACAGTCATAAAATGAATACATTCTACTATGGGGAACAGGATGTCGCACTGAGTCTTTCCTGGGCCTAAATTGCAGTGGAAGCTGGAGACTGGTGCTTATTTTAATATACAAAGCATCAGTGAACTACTGGATCCATGTTAACAGTGAGTGTCCTAGGTTGACATCATTTGGATTCGCAGTGCTTGCAGGTTAGAGATTGAAAGTGGATACTCACGCTAAATTTAAAACTTTTCTGTCTAATTCTCTTTATCTTGCTTCTTTTTACTACTCTTTTACCCAATTACACTCTTGGGCTTAGAATATCAAGAGAGTTATATGTATCTGCATACGCTTTATCTTGCATTTGCACTCTTCTAAATGCCATTTGTTGTCAGTAAAGCAGTTCAGAACCAGAGAAGAAAAAGTTTCGATCTTTCAAGGGTGTAGCTGTTTGAAATATTCTATCCTCTTTGTGCAATTAATCTTAATTGTTGGTGATGTCTTAATTTGTTAGACTTCTTGGGCATTCTTTTATATTTTGGTTAGCAGCAAACAGAAGGAGCTGAACTACAGCATTTCAAATGCTATAGTTAGTATTGGAGTAACTTAAAATTGAATTTGGATAAATATGAGGCTAATGTTCTAGCTTTTCTACATACTACATTTTCTTTTAATTTTTAGTTTCTACTTCTGATTTAATGTGTGTTAAGAAGCATAGTTTTTACATAGCATCTGAAATGTTCTTTGTTTTCTCCTGCTGGCTTGTGCTTGTAACAAGATTTGATTATCGGATTACTGTCTATAGCAAATTCTGTATTTTCCAATAGCAAAAGGAGAATGTGCAGTAAAAGAACCTTACAGGAGATTACTTAACTCATAGAAACAGTTTGAATAGTTGTAATTCTTGTATAACACATGGCCTATAAAAATGAGGAGAGCTTGTGTATGGATCTAGATTGTACTTAGTTCCAGTAACATCATCCAAATTGTAAATTACTGTTGATGTCTGGGGAAGGGTAATTAGGGGAGCCACAGCAGCTGTCTGCTTCCTTAGCTCTTTGTAAATGCTGTGCTCTATGTCACAGCTAATAAACGTGCTTTGTGCAAAGTGCCTCCTGCATTGGCGATGCCCCTGTTCCTTGGCACTTGCATAGAATGCTGCTGTGTGTAAAATACTTTGCTGTGCTGCAGGGAAGAGCTCCAGCTTGGATTGCTATGCAGGCAGAACACACCAGGAGCACATCAAGTGCCAAATGGAAGGAGCCTTGAAGGGAAAGGGACTGTAGCTGTGCTAACAAATGCTTACCTTTACCATCTGCTGGAAACAATATGGACTACTCAGCTGTGCACTGCAGATGGAGATTGTCACCACAGTTATGAGGCTCTGTGCTTTTAAAGAAGATGCGTTTGGTTGTATCTTGACTGTCCCATACTCCTGTAAGAAGTGAAGCTCGCTCCCCAACTGTATTTCTGGGGCACATAGTGTAGTAAAGATGTGCCTGTGGCTTTCATGGCTTGTATGGCTGACTCCCTGGTACTACAGAACTTTGCAGTTGGAGCAACTGGCTTGTCCATTGATCCCCCTGTGGACTTGTCTCTTCAGCGTGAGAGGTAGCTCTTCCTCCAGCTCAGCAATGTGGAAAGGCTCTGATACTGTGCCTGCATAAATGCCCTGTAGGGACATTTAAGTATCTATCCACAGACTGCAGGCACAGATGACAGAGTAGCACTTGATTAGCATTTGGCTTGAGCCTTCATTCCAGAATTTTTTAGTGTTCCTCTGGTTTTTTTTTTGGAACAATAATATTTGATTATCCCAGCTCTGATAGCGAAACATGCAAATCTCACTTTTGTGAAAATCATCTTTTCTTTACATAGTCATCAACAATAACTAATTGGAAGTCAAGAATAATTCAGTGAAGTTCTTAAATGAACTTACAGTCCTACAGTGGAAATCTGTTCGGTTTAATATTTCATTAATGTCTTGGAAATTGCAAAAAATTGTATTGTTTCATAATGACTTCTTTGACCATGCTATAATCGAACTATTTCTGAAATTTTGTAAGGATTTTAGCTCTGGGCACAAGATACTGAAATCCTCAATGATGAGCTTGTTCTAGAAATAAAAATGCATTATACTTTCATATAATCATAGAACATTTTGGGTTGGAAGGGACCTTGAAGATCATCTAGTTCCAACCTCCCTGCCACAGGCAGGGACTCCTCCCCACTACACCAAATTGCTAGATGACTCTTTGATTCCATGTGCTTTATCTGTTGTTTTGCAAATGAGAGGTATTTAATGTTCATAGCTCCCAATGACTTGGATGTGCAGTAGTGAGTCCATGACATTGCTTAAAATCAAGCTCATAGCAGGATGCATATGTTTTATTGATACAAGTGCATCTGAAGGGTGGTAAAGCAATAAATTAATTCCAGGGTGTGTTTCCTCCTATCTTGAACAGTGCACAGTGTCAGTATTTTTTTACCCCCTTGTTTTTTTCTTTTAAAATGGCATAGCCTAAACTTACTCACATTAATATCTTACAAGGCCTTCACAGTTCACCTACATTTACAAGAGTAAAAAGTAGATGTTGTCAGATATTTCATTCAGGGTGAAATAAGGCAAGCAAAGTTTTCATTTGACGGCACTTGGAGCCAATTTGAAACAGAAAATATTTAAGGCTATGACATTTTATTAATCAGGTAGAGACTCCATAGCACCCAGTATTTATTTGTTACCAGGCTTCAGCCGTATTGGCTTTGTATGCAACATATCAGGTGTGATATTAGTAGACAGTCATTGTGTAGAAGGACCCAAAAGCAGAATGTGCCATCTTCTATTTGCTTCTGTGGTCTGATTTTCTAGAAAATAGTAGCCCAAGCCTGTGGACTAGGGCTGTACCAACTCCAAAATGAGGCATTAATCATTACAGAAATTGTGTGGGTAATGCATATTTGTTTTATATCCTTGGTTGATATTTATCACTACAGCTGATCTATTCCACATAGGAAGAAAACAAGGTAATTCAAGATGCATTACATAGCAGACAGATGGGGCAGAGAACAGACATCAGCAAGAATATACCAGAAGTGTTAGCTGTGAATGGCTCCTGAAGTAACAGCAGAGGCTAATAAAGGGATATTTGTTTTGTATTACATGAGAACTTTGAAAAATACAGTAACTTTTCTACATAATATTCATAAGAAAGCTTACAACTCAGGAGACAATTATGTCCTGTTTATTGGTTCAGCAGAATTGCATATCTTTTGAATTTTAAAAAATTATTTTTAAAGATCAGAAAAATCTTAGTCTGAATTTAATCTATGGGTTTTGGAACACCTTTACTTAGACCTTCTCTGAGTTCCTAAGCAATCTGTAGGATTGCTCTATGGGGAGCAACACATACTGCATTCTGTTAGAATCACAGAATGCACTGAGTTGGAAGTGATCTTTAAAGGTCATCTAGTCCAACTCCCCTGCAGTAAGCAGGGACATTTTGCACTACATCAGGTCACTCAGAGCCTCATCAAGCCTAGAATGTCTTCAGTGACAGGGCCTCCACAACCTCTCAGGGCAACCTGTTCCATTGCCAACCAGCCTCATGGGGAAGAACTTCCTAATGTCTCATCTAAATCTGCCCTAATCTACTTTAAAACCATTGCCTCTCATCCCATCACTACATGCTTTGTCAAAGAGTTCCTCTCAAGCTTTTCTGTTGGTCTGCTTCAGGTACTGGAAGTCCTCTACAAGGTTTGATTTTTTACATGATGAATTACAGATGATTTTATTGATGGGGTTTTGGATATGGCTCATGTGTTCTGGCATCTCTTGCAATTCTCTTGTGCTTTGAAAGCACCTGCAAATGGTACTGGGAGAGAATTAATGCAGTATCACCAAACCTATGTAATAATAAAAAAAAATGTTACAATTCCTGCCATGGAGCACAGGACTTTCTGATTTATCCAGGTGCCACTAGATGTGGGTCCTGTCTTTTGCTGTTTTTCTGCTCTCGTGGTACTCTATATGATTTTTTCTGGTCACTATTTAATGAACTTTCTTTTTTGTATTACTGAGATGAGGTAGGTACATATAGATAGCATATTGACTATTTAGCAAAGCAGAGCTATTTCCACAATTTGAGTATTGATTTCTGAGGGCTTCTCAGTCTTTCATTGTGAACACTGATTTCACTTCACCTCTTATTCATTTTCCCGTCTGTTTAATATATAAATATAAAGCTAGTAGATTGTGAATGTGTTTGAGAGTAGGAAAAAATCAAAACACAAACTTGTTAACAAGTTCAGAGTTTATAACACTAGATTTATTTTTATGTTTTGGAGAAGTTAGATTTGGGCAGGAACAAAAATGTCATTGCTCATTTTAGTTGCCATTATTATTTTACATCGCTGCTTGTGCTATTAATGGTAAGCTGCAGAATTATAGATTATATATGAAACCAAACTTTTTAACAAGCCCATAAAAAAAAGCAGTGTAACTTCAGTTTGGTCTTTTATTGGAGACCTCTCTCATCACTAATTCTATAGTCCCGCCCTTGCCTCAAAAATAATAATGTAACAAGTAGGTCTTCATGCTGTTTATGCAGCTGAAGGTAATTGAGGCCTCCTTGAAGTGGGGAGGTGGCGAAAACACTCAAATACTACTTCAGCAGGAATACCAGCAGGAATAGCCTTGTTCAGGTGTAGATTCAAACAGTAAGGTTTGAACTAGTGGATTGAGTTCATTCCTGACATCTCTCTTGCATTTCCTATATGAGATGAACAAACTGCCTCTTGTGATGTCCACTGCATTTTACCTATAGAAAAGGGCTGGGTAGTTTCTCTTACATGCATATCTGTGTCTTTTTAGATTTTGGTTGCTTTGTGTTAGCAGGACTTTGTCTCTTCATAAAAATCCCTACAAGAAGAGGCAAAAAGAGATTGAGGCTGTGGCACTGATAGATTGGCATGATATGTTCTGTCATTCCACTTAGGCAACATGAACTGTAGAACAGAATGGAGAATGTAGGCTGCATGGAAATGTCGTTACTGAACCGTGCATCTTCTGATGTAAGCATGTAAGATTACTTCAGAAGCCATATGTGATTTTTGAGTTGTGAATAGGATCTCTAGACTAGTCTAGAGCCTTTACTAATCTTGGGATTCATCTGCAGAGTTTTCTCTAAGTATGTTTAGGAAAAGTGCCTCTTCAATAAAACCTGAAATCTGAACATGCATACATGTGCAAGGAAGGCATAAAATACTCCTTTGTATAATTGATAATTTAGTAGGGACATATATTTTTCTGCACAGAGCACTTTTCAACAGAGAAATAGCACCTGTTTTTGAAGGTTACTACAAATCACAATAGGCTATTCCCTTTCTGGCATCTACAGCTTCACTAGAGATTGATTGCATTGATAGATGTAAGGAAAAATAAATGAAGGAATCACTACCATCTGTCATGTTTGACCTTGGGACTTGGAGCCTGAATTATTTCTTGTACTGGTGGTGTTCCTTTTCTTGTTCTTCTGTAGTTTTTTTTTTTCTTTCTTTCTTTCCAGTAGCTTTACTTGTCTGTCTCTCAGACCATGGGCTTAATAGAAAGAATTTACTTTAACCTTTTACCTTTAACCTTGAAAGTACCTTTCTCAGGTTAGTGGTAATATGAATTTTCTTGGCTTTTTTGTGTGGATAAGGTTTTTTTTCCTTCTCCTTGAAAAACACTTCCCTATATTCAAGCCTTCATTTTGCAAATGCCTAGGCTAGAATTGAGAAGAACAAAGACCAAGTCTGTGTATTTAGAATACTTCCTGTGGGCACTTAAACTCACTTATTGGCATCAAAATACATCTCAGAATATTTACAGCACATTTTACTCTCAGAGAATTCTACATCATGATTTTAAGTCACACAGCCTAAGCCATACATTTGAGAAATTCAGGTCATCTGGAAAAATAACCTGGTTTTATGGATTTATTAGAAAGTAAAGTCTCTTGCCTTGATGGCCATGCACCACGTATCTCTAGAGAAGTTTCAGTTGTTCTAGACACAAAATTAACATGTAAACTTTTCCTGTATTGTTACCCACTAGCCAGCTTTTAGTCCCTTTCAGTCTGTCAAATTGAATGCACAGAAATAAGAAAAAAAGAACTAAAAGATTGTCTGTTTCCCCTCTTCCTTTTACAAAGGATGCTGTCCTTGATAACTGTAAAGAATACATCCTTTTCATAGCACTATTGGAAAAAAGCATTGTATTGGGAAAGAAATGTTTCATCTCCTTCTTAGAAAAACTTGCTTCTTTTAGTATCTCAAGTTTGTATCTGAAGAAAGCTTTAACCTCTGTTGATTGTGGCACCTTAAGGAGTTCATTGCTAGTTTGTTTTCAGATGATGAGGAGATTTAAATCAAACCTGTTCAGAATGAGTAAGGTGAAATGGAGCCCTTCAAAGTTTTCTGAAGCAGTATGAACAGAAATACATGCAGAAATGGTAAGATTGCTTTCCCATTCCACTTCAGCACTAGATTATGTAGATGAAGTTGTCACTTCAACACTAGAGGAGGGTACGTGTCTGTACACTTCTTCCTTTAAAATCCTTAGTGCTTTTGCTGCTGAAGAAGTATTATATTATTACTTGAGATAAATGTGGATCATTTTTGTAGGTTTTGTTGAGCATTGGTTTGCTTTAGAGCATGCATGTACCTCATGTGTGGCAAAGTCATAACTTCAGACTGCTCCAGAAGGATTTACTATATTGTCAATTGAGAACTGGACAGTAGCAATTTATTTCCTCTTACACTCATGTATATGAAAGCAAACTACTTATTACAAAAGATGATATATTAATATTACCAGAAGTTAGCCTTTAAGTGCCATCCAGCATTCTACTATATCATACTATGCAGCAACAATGTTCTAAGACCTCTTGAAGCAATCAAAGCCATTTTAAAGTTGAAATAAAAGTAGCAGATGAGCCAAATTTCTGTCAAACGTATGCAACTTTGGCTTATTACAGAATCAAATTAATTAATAATTAGAGAATAGAACATCATAACAAGATCAAACTTACTTTTCAGGGCAACAATTCAATTTTATGGATACCTAGTAGAGTAGCCTTCTTGCTGTTTTTTGCATACAGTAGTGGAGGAAGGCTAAGGTGATGAGTTGGATGTCCAGTGTGCATTGGCACAAGGATCCTAATGGCTTCCTAAATAATCAGCAGCCCCTGTTGCTGACCTTCTTGGGATTTAGGAGCTGCTTCTATACTTAAAAGCCTAGAAACTGGCATTTATGACCTATTGACTGAGTAACAGAGTTGGGGTATCCTTATTTATATTAAGTCCCTTAATATAAATGGTTTCTTATGTGACTGAGATGATTTCCTCAGACCACTCTGAACAACCTAATCCAGGTTTTTTTACTGTCCAAATCATAGGCACAACAATCTCTCATCTTAAATTCTTATGCTTTATGTCCTTCAGAATTATTTGCAAGCTCCTCTTTTCTGGTTGTTTTGCTAGACTCACTTTCCAAAGTCTTTATTGTTTCCCCACCCTCTATTCTTTTAACATGTTTCACTTGTTTTCTAGATCTCCTGTTTTCCTCCCTGCCTGAAGCTTCTCCTTTGAATTTTGGAAGTCATCCCAAACTAATCTTTACAGCCCCACTTTGACACTAGGCCACAATGCACTTTGTATCAGTGTAGACAAGCGGGGATGAATTTCATTTCCACAAAACCTTAGCAAGCAAACAACCTGCCACACATACACATACCACCCAGCCTCCTCTTCCCAAGACATGTGCATACACTCTATTTTTCTTTTCTTCACTGAGATGCCCCTTCTGCAAATTGCAGTCTCTTCAGGACCCTTTGCTACATAGGATCCTTTGTTACATAGCATCCCAGTGTGCTTTCCCACAGCTTCCAGCATTTGTTTCTAGAGACTAAGCAACATGCCTCATTAATATTGCCAGCCTTGTTTCTAGTTATTTTTCTGTTCCCCTCAAGCTAAGCTCCCTGTTGTTCTGCTGCTGGTGAAGTTTTATAACTAGCCTGAGGTATAATTGCTTTCTATATATGCTACTTATTTTTGACCTTCAAAACCTTCTGAGTTCTGTCCAACCTCCTCTGGGGCTGTCCCACCCTGGAGAGTGGTTTTGTCATTGCATGCAATTTCCTTGGGGCTTTTCTCGCTAATGCTTGAGAATGTTCTTCTTATCCAAGGTGAATCTTCCCTGCCTTATTAAGAACTAAAAAGATTTACAAGGTGGTATTCTTCCTTTCAAATTCAGAGAAATTATTAACTTGGTGCTGATAACCTTGAAAGTCTTAGAAATTATGTCCTTGACCCATAAAGCTGCTAAGAATCTTAGCATATTGACAATGCAGTTGATTGTGCATCCTAAGCTAGGTTTTCAGGTGTTTCCCTTAAATTATCTCAGCTCTGTTTCATGACTCACACTGCAGGGTTCAAGACCAGCAGGGAAGCTTTGCACCATCACTTAAAAGAACACTGTGTATATTGCTGTCTTGCTAAAAATGGTGCCCTTTACTTTCAAGTGGTGGTAAATCAGGTATTTTTCACTTGAGAAAGGAGAAAGGCAGCTCTGATAAACCTGACTGCAAACTAACAGTTTACTTCTGTGTATTAAAGGAAATCAAAGATTTATTCAACAGGGATTTGCAAGTTATTTCTCAATAAATTCTTAACTGGAAAATTGAAGGGAATGAAGGCTAAAAAAATTACTGAGATGCTGATGCTTGTTGCAGTGGAGGAGGAGGAGGCTTGGGGTTCTTTTCAGCAATTGAGGAAAATACTTACCAGGCTTTCTTTCTGCAGGAATACAGTGAGTGAGGACTGAGGTGTTTGAGACCAGTGTGAAGCACTGCAGAGCTCTTAGTTCAAAACCCATGTACCAAAGGCTAATGCCTGAAAACATTTTTCTGTCAAATAAATACCTTTGTTTGATTTGCAATTTTACTGTTTTCTATGTCACACTTCTGGTACATTAGAAATTTATACTGCTGTAGCAAAATATCATCTCAAGGGTTCTTTTGTACTGGCAGTGGCAAACCATTAAAATCAGCAGCTAGGCTGGCAAAAATATGAGTTTGCATTGGCACCAACACCAACAGGGTTGTCAGATCTGGTTTATACACTGCTCTACACAACTTATTTCTAGACTTGTGAACTGTGGCAGGAGGATTTCCAAACACTGTGCTGGATAATGCTTCTTAAAATGAATCAATATAGTGTAGCTGTGAACACTCATGGCCTGCACAGTATCAGCTTGGTATGTTGCATACAGAAATGAACAGTCCTTCATAGGGCCTTTGGAAGTACTTAACTTTTCTTGCAAGTGTAACAGATGTGTTCATCTGTTTTTCGTAATGAATATTGAGTTCTCTGTGTCACTGAGTACAGTTGCCAGCTATCTATAAACAGCAGTCCATAACCTTATGATATTTGGGGCTTCCTATATCAGACTAAAAATAATTTTTGATAGGGAATAGCAGCAGTAAAGTTTGTTTGCTGGGAGGTAATTCAAGATTTCCTGATTATCCCTGGCTTGGCTCACCATTCATGCTGATGGATTGAGGCCATGAAGACACATAATAAAGTCCTTTTGACAAAACAATGTGATTATAATCTGGAACTTAAACCAGCAGCATGGTCTGCCCTCCTTAATGAACTTCATATGAAGATAAGACTGCTGAAGATCAGGGAATTTCTAAATTTTTTGCAAGGGAATGCAGTTTTTATGATTCTGCTTCATCTAGCAAGGAGTACAAGCAGTGGAGCCATCTCTTGTATTCAGATCAGTGGCCAGTTGTTGTGATGCCTTTATAAGACAACAAAATTACACTAAGGTGAAGATTTTATTAAAATATTTAAATTGAAATACTTTTTAATAAAGACACCAAATAATGACTTCTTCAATAGAAGAAAAATACAGAGTAGAAAAACATAACATGTGCAATGTGCTTTCTCAGAGATAAGGAAACTTTAGAACTAGATTGCTAACAGTATGTTAAGTGCAATGGATGACCTGATTATTTTTAGGATATTAAATATACTAAGAGTGTCTAGCTAAATGTGCTACCACAACAGAAAATAAAAATGTGAGATGACCCTTTTGGATATGTAGTAGTTTTAATCAAGATAGTTGTTCTCAAATCTAGCAAATGGGTTTTTGTATCTCTGCTCCTTTCCTTTCTACATGCCTGACTTTCAAGAGGCTGTGGTGCTGAAAGTGTGGGCTAATGCTTTTGACAATTCAGATCTATATCAAAACCATGATGATTGCAATTTGTTGTTATTTCATGCCAGATCAACTACTGAGAGGGGTATTTCTTAAGAGATCCTCTAGATAGCATCTGACACTAGTTGATTTCCTTTATTTTTAAAGCCAGTTGTCTGGGAACTTGGGTTTCTTCATTTCTTTAGGCAATTTCCCTAGGTCAAGGCTGGGGCTTGTATCTGGCCTGTTTGAAATGAAATTGACTGTGCTCCTATTTTTTCTGTTTTAGATAAGGGATTTTGATTGCCAATATCAAGGCAGTTGCAGTTGACAGTGCCTAACAAAACAGCCCTTCTCAAATAATGAGCGATACTATCAACTTCAAATTCAGACCACTATGAATGTTAGAATTGTTTTTTCAATAACATTTGGCTTTTTTTTCACTTATTTCTTGGCATCAATATTCTCTTACAAAATTAAAAAAAAACCTATATAATTTTACTGTCTTTTTTATAGTTTCTAAACAATTTCTGGTTTAGATAACAGAATTTGTCTTTTCCTTGCTTTCGTCTGCAGTGTTGATCTCAACATAGAGACTGTAGTTTCGATTTCTATGCTTTTATTCTAAACAGAGTTCCCAGCTCCTCAGTAGTCTTGTTCTCTCTCTCATGTTTCTTTCCTTGTTCCTGTCCTGCTTGCCTTTCATGCAAGTATGTGTCTTCTTCATATGTTCTGGATCCAAAAGCTGGGGGAGGCACAGAGCTGCTTATTTTCTGTGCCCAGATCTGGTACTGCTTGCCTAGGGTGAGCACTGGACACCTTCCCTTGGGCAATTCAACTGCCACTTCTGGAGGGAAATCTCTGCCAAGAGGACACAAGAATCAGCTTGTTGGAAGCTTGCAAACAGGCTTCATTGAGGTGAAAGGGCCACACAAATGAAGCAAGTGATGTTGTACCTCTCCAGCAGCACTTTCATCATGTTATCTGAACAGCTCTTGAAAACATCAAATGCTGCTACTTTAGGTGGTACTATACAGACACAATCAAGCATTGAAGAGATATTACAGTTGATCATCAGAGACATTGGTATTCAATAGAAGTGTGTCTGAGTGGCATTATTTTTACTAGGCATTATTTATGGCATTATTTTTACTAGGACGTTGCAGCTTTTAATGGGGAGAAATAATGTTGATGAGTGTTTTTTCAGAGTTAAAGCAACTGATTTCAGTAGAGATGCTAATATGTATCACCTTCATCTCACATGAGTGACCTAGCGCTGTTTGGAAGGCCAGCATTAATCTGCTTAATTTTGGCATATGCGCAAAATCTAGATTCCAAATTTGCTGTAGGGGCAAAGTTAAGAGAAAAAAAATAGATTGTTCATAGATGCAGAGCTAAAATTTTCCTAGCCTTCCTCTGAGCACATGGTGGATACCATGTTTACTCTGCAGAGCATGAGCGCTACATATACTCCTTCCATGTTCTCTCCCCCTTGGCCCCTCCCAGCAATCCTTACTGCATTAATATTGCCAATACTAAGATATCAGTGGATATCTTAGATATCAGTGGATATTCTGTCTAACCTCTCTTCCCTTGTTTTTTTTCTCAAATTAATCAGTCCCCAATCCAAATTTCAGGTGCCTTTGATGCCTGGTTGTAATTGCCTTAAAGTAGAAAGTTTCAGTGAGCAGAGAAATTAAAACTGTAAAATCCTCATGGCTTTTCTTAGTTATTTGCCTCTGCAGTCAAGTTAAATAGTGTAGGTTTTGAAGGCATTTGGTCTTTTTTTTCCCCCCTCTCTTCCCTTTGTGAGTGATTGTCTTAGTAATTTTCTGTTTCTGACAGAGTCACAGGCTTAACTACAATGGATAGGCCACATTTTAGCTCCAGAACATAGAATGTGTTCTACATTGCCTGTGTCTGGAGAGAGATACTGCATGTTGTTTGAAGCCACACTTAAGAAAGAAACTGCCATTTGGAAAGACTGAAACTGCTAATACATAACTGAGTCAATGATATTGAGGGAACAAAACTGGGAGTGAAGCATATTGTATCTAACTGAAAAGCCAGATGTAATTTAGGACAATTACACAATTTCTTTTATCCAGAAATGGTATCTTCCACATCATAAGAACTTCTGAAGTTCAATTCTGATTAATGAAATGGTAGAGGGACTCCAGATATGTTGGATGTTTTGCTGCCTTAGGTCATGTGCAAGAAAGTTTGTATGTCCTTTTTCACAGGGGTTATGTTCCATCCCCCAGATGAAATAGAATGTCTTCTCCAGTCAGTAGTGATGTGGCATGCCATGGAAGTTGTATGACTTAAGGAGTGATATCATGAGTGCTGATAGAAAAACTCTTTATAAAAAGAGTAATATCACCCTTTAGTTTTTTGCATATGACTGTGCCATGGAGGATTATGGCATCAGAAGAGAGTGCAATTGAATGATGAACTGACTCTGAGAGAAATGCAAGAGGTAAACACTACAGAGCTAAGTAAAACATACTGAGATATGAATATCCATATTGTACTTTAAAAATATAACTGTGACACTAGCTTTGCAAGTTATAAGTATAATAGCAAAGCCAAAGATTCTCATGTTTGCTCAGACTTTAGTAAAGTGAAAAAGAATCCCCCTGGTATAGAACAACTTAATTTTTGGGTGAAAAAGAAGTTGTCAGTCAAATTGCTAGATTTCCCATCTGAAATTTGTTGCCTTTTAGCAACTTGCTTTTTGTCTAGGGCTGATATGACTGCTTTTTTTCAGTACTGACTTTTTCTTAATGACTTCTGCTTGTAGTTTTTGGTAATAATTTATGCCATGATCATGCTCAGTTACTATCTACTGACTGATAGAATTTGTTTTATGAATAACTTCCATTCTAATCTAAGTGTTCAGCTCTGGCACAGCTAGCCGTGGTAATAACTTGTGCAGGTTAATGTAATTCTTTACTCAGCTGTTGCTCAATTGTCAATAGAAAGTATCTTGGTTTTTGTTTCTTGCCTGTGACAGCCCTAGTGAGAGAAGCTTGGGTTTGTTTTTTTTTTTTCCAGTGTTTAGGTGTAAAATGGATTTTGATGCCTTTTTAACACAGGAAAGCATTTTAAACATCCTCTCAGGATGCTCTTGAGAGGCAAAGACACAGCCTTTATTGACTGTCTTTTTAAACAGTTACCCTTTTTGACCAGAACAGTTATAAAGAGTTGAAGATCCACACATTGCCTTTTTAAGGAAGGAAGGTTGTCAGTGCAGACAGTTTTGATCATCATGGTGACTTGAAAGCCATGTGTTTTTGGAAACTGAATATCTCAAACACCATAAAAAATTGTCGGCCACAGATCATGTAGCCCAGAAACTGCTCTAGTCTTGTTTCTGAGCTACTCAGTACTTACTCAGCTGTATTTGATGCTTGCATTTTTCTGTATATGATATTTCTGGTTTTCTTCCTGGTCATCTTTCCCTGACAAGTTCATTATACTATAATCTGACCTTTTCTCTTCCCAGTTCCTTTTTTCTCTTTTTTCTTTATTCTATATGGAGTGAGGGATTTTCTTGTTTATGAGATGGTCATTGCTTATGCATATAACTTGTGTGTGTGCATACATGTATATCAGCTGTTTCAACAGTCTGGTACTGTATCTTCTTAAAACTTTTTATTCTGGAATGACTGCTGAGGTGTGGCATTGCTGTTCCTTATTCCTTTTGGAAAAGCTCTCAGGGTCATGCTAGGGAATGCAATTCTAAAATTATTTTTTAATGGTGTAGAAGAAGCATAAGCTCAATATGTTTTCAACCATGGAAGGAGAAGGGAGGGAGGGAGTGTTCCTCCAGCTCATTAATCAGAATGAGAATGAGAAATGGAAACAGCTTCCTAGTCATTTGCTGTATGCTCCAAAGTAAATCTATTTAAATATTAGTGCACTGATGATAGTAAAAACAAAAAGATAGGTGGTGGGGGAGACAGGAAAAAACCTTGTCATTAGCTTGTCACATTCTGTAGCAAAGAACATGGGAGAACAAAGATATATGTACTATGACAATTCTGTAATGAAAACTCAAGCAATAAAAGCAGTTTTTGCTATATTCTGGAAAAGGAACTCTCAGAGGAAAGACATTAACAGTATTTCACATTACAAATTATTATTGCATATTCAGCTATTGTTTCAAATGAAAACTGCGTGTATTGCAGGGCAAGGAAAGAAAGACAGAGTTAGTATTTCTTCCATAAGCAGAATTAAGATTTTATGTATCTGGCTGTATCATTTCTACCCTATAAATTTGAGTTAATACTTTCACTGAATGATTAGTTGTCCCTAGGATACTTGATGGACTTCTACATGTCATTTGGCTGATATTAATAGTGACTGAATATATATTTCTTGCTGTGCTGAAATCACATAATCATAAAATATCAGGGATTGGAAGGGACCTAAAGAAATCATTTAGTCCACTCCCCCTGATGGAGCAGGAACACCTAGACCAGGTCACACAAACGCATCCAGGTGGGTTTTGAGTGTCTGCAGAGAAGACTCTACAACCTTCCTAGGCAGCCTGTTCCAGTGTACCATAACCCTCACAATGTAAAAGTTTTAGTTTTCTCGTATTTCTGTGGAACCTCTTATGTTTCAGCTTGCATCCATTGGCCCTTGTCCTGTCATTGGGGGTCAGTGCAAAAAGTCTGGCTCCATTCTCCTGACACTCACCCTTTACATATTTATAAACATTCATTATATCATCCTTCAGTCTCCTCCAAGCTAAAGAAACCCAGCCTTTCCTCATAAGGGAGATGCTCCAATCTCTTAATCATCTTTGTGGTTCCATTCTCTACTCTCTCAAGCAGTCCCCTGTCCTTCTTGAACTGAGGGCCCCAGAACTGGACACAATACTCCATATGTGGTCGAACCAGGGCAGAACTGAGGAGGAGAACCTCTCTCAGCCTACCGACCACGTGCCTCCTAATACACCCCAGGATGCCATTTGCCTTCTTGGCCACAAGGGCACATTGCTGGCTCATGGTCATCATAGAATAGTTTGGGTTGGAATGGACCTTAAAGATCATCTAGTTCCAATCCATCTATTTCCAGTCAGGTTCCACATACCCCTCTTTCCCCCTATCTCTTGCCTCTGCCCCACACCAACCCTTTTCCAGCCCATTTTCCCCCAAATCTCCCACACCTGGGCTCAACTGGAGACTCTCCCCCACCTCCACCTGTTCCAAATCAGCCCCCTCCACCCACTCTCCTATTTAACAGCATTGGGGAAGAGCAGCAGCCACCATTTGCCCCCCTGTGGGATGCTCCTCCTGGTGTCTCTGCTGCAGGACATCACTGGTGAGTTGCATTTCCAAGGGGACAGGGTGGGAGGAGAAAGGCTGGGGGGCCTGCTGGCCCCCCAGCTGGTTAGGCAGGGGGAGGGTTGAGTAGGGGATGGATTTGTATTTCCATTTCTTGCCTTAATGCTCTGTGGGGTCTGCCTGAGGTAAGATGAATGTTTAGCAGGAAAGCAGGAGAGTTGTGTTTTAGCTTTGTGTTTCAGCTCCAGATGATGTTGGTGTAGCTCATGTGAGTTCAGCCATGAAATGGAAGGTAGGACAGGCAGCTGTGAGAAAATCACACTCCTGAATCTATATCTGTAACTGTCATCCTGCTGTCCTCCAGGACCCTCGGGTCCCTTTCCCCTATATGGCTCTCTAACAGTTCAGTCCTCAACTTCTACAGATACATGGAGTTGTTGCCCAAATCTAAGACCCTGCACTTGCCCTTGTTATATTTAATTGAATTTCTCCCTCCCCAACTCTCCAGCCTGTCCATGCCTCATTGGATGGCAGCACAGCCTTCCAGTTTGTCAGCCATCCTCCCAGTTGTATGTCATCAGCAAACATGCTGATAGTGCACTCTAGTCCTTCATCTAAGTCATTGATCAATATATGGAATTGTACTAGTCCCAGTACCTATGCTTGAGGGCTTCCATAAGACTCAGGCCTCCAGCTGGATCCCATTGACCATAACTCGCTGACTTCTTTCACAGTCCACCTTACTACCCAGTCATCCAGACCACGTTTCCTCAGTTTAGCTGTGAGGTTGCTGATTGCACTCTAGGGATATGGGAGGGCTCCTGGTCTTCATGGACATTAGAGCCCTGTCCCACTGATGCCAGCCCAGCTACCCCTTCCCGCTTCACATCTAGGTTAAAGCTTTATCAATTGTCTCTGCAATCTCTTCGGCACAAGCCCTCTTTCACCTTTGGGACAAATGTCCCCACCTGATGCTCACGTTCCTGATGCTGCAGAAGTGATCCCACAGCCAAAAACTCCAAAATTGTGTTGGGGACACCAGCTACAAAGCCATCTATTGATTGATTGGATTGATTTGATCCTTCCAATGTAATTTCATCTTACTGGAAGGAGCAAGATAAAAATAACCAGTGAACCAGATCCCACACAGTTCTAAGCCTCTTCTGATCACCCTGAGCCTACAAGTTAGTGTCTCATCTTCACCTGCCTGGGAAATAAGTAGTGGATAGCAGCTGGGTGAATGTGACACAGTTGGGAGGTTCCTGGCCACATCCTTGACCTGGGCTCCAGGAAGGCAGCACTTCCATGGAAGGGGGCTCTGCCCAGCATATCAGGCCTTCCCTTCCCCTTCAGAGGGAAGCTCCAATGACTACAGCCCATGGGTGAGGTTTTTATTGGAGCAACAGGCCTCCACAGCTGCATAGACATTGAGAGTGAGGAATGCTCATCCCTCACATCTTCCTTTGTTGGCCCTTCAACAGCCAGAAGGTCATAGCTGTTGTTCAGAGGAACTGGAGGTGCTCAAGTGGACAGGGAGAGAGCTCACCCACTGCCCTGACCACTAACTTCACTACAGTCACTTTTTTCTTTTAGAGTTCTGCTTCTGCCTGACAGGAGCAGGCTGCAGGGGCACCGTGATCCTGGCTCCTATCTAACAGGCTCCTGGTTTTGATTTAAGATGGGCGATGTCTTCCTCCAAAAGTCTGTTTCTGCCTAAGCTTCTCTGATGGATCTGAGCCTTTCCACTTCTTCACGGAGCCCTGCCACCACGTTGAGCAGATCGTTCCCCTGCTCACAGCACAGGTGGCCCCTCAGAGTTGACCATCGGTAGCAGTGAGCATCATCCGCCTCCCGGAGCTGTAGCAGCATGACCCAGCCTTGGTTCTTTTTTGCCGAGCTTCCCTTCCCCAGCACGGACTGTCCGCCACAGGAGCTTGTCTCCTCAGCAAGTGACCGGTGGTGAGTTTCCAAATGGAAGAAAGTATTCCAGAATGAAAATGAATGTTGCTGGGTATATATCAAAGGCTGGTCACCCATACTGAATTTGTAGATGTTCTGATATAGAAGTTGGATGTTTCCATATAGCTGTATTTGTGCTCTTAATGTATATTTTCACACCATGTCTAAAGACTTTTAATTAATTAGGCACTTTGTTTTATCCCCTCCTCTTTCATTTTCATGATTTTCTTACATTGTAAATAATTTTATGACCTTGCACAAGAGGTCACAGTTGTCTTCAGAGCATTTTGGAAGAAAGTTGAAAATATCACAGCAAGTTTCTGTATTAGCATTTTGGTAGCAGAAACCTATTTCAGAGTTGGTAGAATGCTGATTTTTCTCTTCAATCCTCCTTCCTAGAGGAAGTAGCATTCCTTTATTTTCATCTACTGCTTTCCAGTAATCTGCCTGGACTGCCTGGCTGCCTTTATGTTCTCAAGAAACAGTCTCCAGGTCTTCTCTCTGATCTGTGTTTGGTTGGCTCTAGCTGTGTATCCCAGTTTCTGTTTCCTGAGTTTTGAATTAAGTTACTGATGTTACTTACTTCAAATATGTGCGAAAATGAGGAAAGCAGAAATTATTTTTCTTAACATGCGAGTTTCTGGATATGTAAAGTGAAGTCTCAGAGACAATAGTTATTCCAAATGTAGTAGTCCAAATTCCAACTAAGACATTTTAGCTTTCCAGAAATGGTTTTAGCAAAAGCTGTGGAAAACTGAGTCAAGAAGGGGCTATTTCCAATGTCCTATTTCCAGTTCTGCATTAGCTTATATGAAAGGCAAGAAGAAGAAATGATGTTTTATTTTAAGGTTTTCCAGTTTGTCAGTCTTTCAGGCTGGCCTAACATTAGGTGAGGTCAACACAAGATCTTAACATTTTGACTGACAAATCATTCTGAACTTACAGTAGACCTAGGCTGGTGTTAGCAGAAGCTAAGAGATGCAGTTGATATTGGTTTTGTTCTACTGTTATAATTACTGCTTTCTGGCAACACTCCAGCATCTTTCCCTGCTTGCTGTTGTGACCTGGCAGAATGGGATGCTGGATGCCTTGGAAAAGGCTCCAAAGAAGCACTGCATAAAGCTTGCCTTTTAAATCTTATGTATTGCTCTCATTTGTGCTTTAATGCTGTTGCATCAAGACAGCAGCATATCTAATCCATACGAGCAACACCATTCCTTCATTTATATTTACATTAAACTTATGTTAATGGTATCATTAACATCTTACTGATGTTGTAGTGCAGCCTTATCAGTGTATTTTCAAAATGCTTCTTGTCATACGAGATTTTATTTTCTAAGTTAGCTTTCCAGAAATGGTTTTAGCAAAATAGTGAAGTGCTCTCTAATTAAATGAAAGTAGTTAATTTTACTTTTTCTTCCATAGAGATTACACCCAGATAGCCTGCTTCTGTACTCAAAGTGACAGTGACATTTTCTTTCCTCCTCAAAATCTGAGCCATCCAAGTTACTCGCAGTCCCACATGATGTCAAAACACAAGCAAGGCCCAAACATTCTGGTGAAAAGGGGATGAGAGTGAGGTACTGTTGCAAAATTAATAGCTCAGTGAGTTGGTTTGCCATGAAGTTGTCCATCCAAGTTAGGTTAATCTTGGACCTGAATTATGAGTGATTAATTATCACTGTGCTGAAGACATACTGTGGCAAAAATATGTAATTTGGTTTTGCACAGGAAAGGTGGTTGCCCAGTCTATAATGCAAGTACACCATGTTACAAAGGTGCTTATCAGTGTTCAGCTGGCTATAAGTGAAACAGTTTGACTCAAAATCAACCAAGGAAAGAATTTTTTTATTTTTCACTTCATTTGCATTAATATTTCAAAACCATTTTTTTTTCTTAGGGACAGTTTTATTCTCCAAAACAGAGATCATAGTGGGCTTTTCATGAATACTTTTCTCTTTAATTTAAAATTTCTCTTCAATGAGTATTTGTGGTAGTAGTCATGATTATACTAGTGGAGCAGGTACAGTTTGAATAAAATCAAGCAGATTAAAAAAAAAAAGCTGAAAGCCTGTTTACTGCTCTCTTCTGTGGATGATAAACTGTCAGGTATGGGTGCTGTAAGGCTGAACTCATCAATGTCTGTAACACTCTGAGACTGACAACTGGAAAAGTGTCATCAAGTAAGCATGGAGTTAGTTTCTTAGTGTTTAGAAATCCATTTGTGTGTGCTGGTGTCGGGCTTGTTCATTTTTGAGCCATGGTCCTGCTGAACCTTGAAGAAGTTTATATATATCACATTGTTTATACTGCTCTTTTTTTTTTTTTCCTCTGTGTATTGTTTTTTATTGCATGGCCATGGTTGGCTTCTCTACCTAACCTTTGCTCTTTCTTTGCATGAAAAGATGATAGTATTCAGATGTAAAAACCTGACAGTTTTACATCATAGGGAGGTTGAGATTGGCTCTAGCCTTATCTCCCTATTGTTACCTTGTGTACTTTCTTCTTCTAGCACAAGAGTATATTGTATCTCCCTCAGAGTAATAAATAAAACTCGGTGATTAAAAATAAGAAACAAATCATAAACACTATGTATATTGTGTTTTCTACTGCAAAGGCTGTAGGGCTCACTGAAATCTCTCATTACAGCTACTGAGATCCATTTCTCCCAAAAGTTAAGTACCAGATCCATCCAGGTTTCCTTGAGTAGAGCAAGTGGAAGGAAATCTTTGTTCTGGAAAGACAGGTAACATCAGTGGTGCAGAGGTGCAGTTGTACAGAACTAAATTTTGAAGTCTCGGCTCTTTTTATTTTTCAACTCTTTTTCTCTCATCATTGTCAGCTTTCTAGTTCAGCATGATACTTAAGTGCAAGTTGAATCTTCACAGAACAGAGTGCTAGTGTTGAAAACTTTCATAGAATCACAGAGTTGGAAAGGACTTTCAAAAGTCATCTAGTCCCAACCCCCTGCAGTGGAGAGTGATATCCTGTTCTAGGTCAGGTGGCTCAGAGCCTCAGCAAGCCTGGCCTTGAATGCCTCCAGGAATGGGGCCTGTACCACATTTCTAGGCAACCTGTTCAGTGTCTCACCACCCTCACGGTGAAGAATTTCTTTGTAATGTCTAATTCTGCCCATGTCCTTACTTACATACACTTTCTTCAAATCTTGAGTGGTCTTTGGAAATTCATTCATTCACTGCTCCCGAATGAATCGGTGGAGAGGTGTCCACTTGCAACCTGCTAAATGACATATCTTTCCTTTCTACCATTTCCTTTCTTGTTTCTGGGTTATAGTATGCAGATCTCCCATATGGCATTGGATCAGAAATGTGTACAGCGATTTTGGAAAGCATTTAGTCTTCTGTATTACATTCTGCAGTCTGCCAACATCTAGTGGCAAATCCAAACACACAGGTGGTAGGATTGTGTTGATGTGCAATATAGCTCACCCTGTTTTTCCATGTGGACTTGAAGACTTGGCAAAACATGGGCTTGGTCCAGAAGTGAAAGCTGAGATTTGACTTTGAGAGTTACCTGGAAGACAGGCAAGGCCAGATCTTTCTCAGTCTAATTTCATTGTTCCAGGAGTGGAATAAGCTTTAAAAAAAATTCTTGTATAAAGTTGATGCTGAATTACCTGCTTTTCTACATCTTGAGTTTTAATGTGGGGTTTTTTTGGCCTTGTGTTTTCTATATCTAGAAACTGCTGTAGTCTTTGAAGGAAGTAGGCTAAAAAAACCAGCATGTTGGGGAAATTTCTTTTTGCCTTTAATTAATTTTTTACTTTTAATTGTTTAGTATTGTAACAAACAGATCTTAGGTATCTGTTTCCTTAGCAGCCTTTCTCTTTTGTCTTGCAGAACAGCCTAGGATGTATTCTGGTGTACACAGTAAACCAGAAGCCTAGACCAATCACTTCCTTACAAGTGTCATCCTTGACATACTGGTTGGTCTGGCATTTGTCTATTCTGTGTTGTTGTGGAGTATTAATGCCTCTTATTCCTTTTCCAACCAGGTAGTTTTAATGCCGTTTATTACAACTGACAGCTTGTTAGCATTACTTATCCCCCAGCTTGTAATATTTGGAAGTATGATACAGTGGAAGGAGGCTTTGAGTTGTGTCAACTGTTATAGCTCTGTGTTAGTTTTATGAGGAGTGAGTAAATGTCTTTTCAAGTGAGTTAACAGCTTAATCTGCTCCCTTTCTCCCAACATGACTCACTACAGCATTTCTGTATGCATGGCTGCCACTGCCCTCCCCAGTCGCTGCTTCATTGACATCAGTCTGTTTGAGCTGTCTGCCATACAAGATTTGTCAAGCCATCAGCTTTCAGATTCTCATGTAAGATTCCCCTGCAAGAGGATCTGACTCACAGACCCCTGTGGAGATGCATTTTACACACTGAATTAAATTCAAGTACCTCTTGATGCTTGTTAGCATCTTCTGTCTAACTGACTGGGATCTTACTCGTTGCTCTTTAAATTGTTTGTAATACTGGATGTGTAGATGTTACATCACAGATTTATGCCACTATAGGGTCCCAATTACTTTTTATCATTGAGGTGATTTTTTTTTTTTTGCTGACTGTGTCTCAATTCACAGCTGCACTTTACAGTGTGTCCTTAGTATGCAAACATTTCCCTGCTTGCTTTCTTAGCAGTTCGTACATTGTGCTTTCAGTTGTGCATACCAGCAGTCCATTGCATTGTCATTATCTGAGATGGGAAGAGAATGAAAATCTGTGTCCAGCTTGGATATTGACCTGCTAGAAGATCCTTACCAAGGCTTTTCATATTGATTTCCTCAGCCTTGAGAGACTTCAGACCCTTGTTAAAGGTGATGTTGAACCAACCAAAATGTAATTTTTTTGTTTACAATGTCTTTTGGAAACATTTGAGTGATCACATGTAGTTTTGAAATTAGTTACCTTCTTTGTTTCGCAGAAACTAGACCTGAGGAGCTGTAAGCCACACCTTTGTATGTGCTAAGTCTGCCAGCTAGCTATGCCATTGGGAATTATCACACCATAGAATCATAGAATAGTTTGGGTTGGAAGGGACCTTAAAGATCGAGTTCCACCCCCCCTGCCTATGGCAGGGACACCAGCTTCTACGAAAGGCTGCTCAGTGCCTTGTCCAGCCTGGGCTTGAACACTTCCAGAGAGGGGATGTCCACAATCTCTCTGGGCAACCTGTTCGAGTCTTTTACCCCCCTCACTGTAAAGAATTTCTTTCTTACGTCAAGTCTGAATCTAACCCCTTCCAATTTGCATCCATTATTTCTGGTCCTCCCATCAGATATCTTATTAAAAAGTCCTACCCCTGCATTTCTGTAGGACCCCCTTCCACATGTTCCAACCTCACTTTCTATTAACAGTTTTGAGGGCTTAGGTTCCTTACATAGATCCCCCAAGTTAGGCTTGTGTCATTTCTCACCTTCAAGTGAAATTATGAACACAAAATAGGCATTTGTGAATACACTGATCTAAGTAATTAATCTAAAATCGTATCAAAGCACAGGTTGAGATGAATGAGTGTCAAACATGAAAGCAAACAATATGAGAGTTTGAAAATACTCCAGCAGTACAAGTTCCTTAAAGCTGTGTGCATTAGTAAAAGGCAAAGGTAATGGTATTTTTTTAACTTTAGTCCTCACACAGACATGTATACATATTAGAACAGCTTGGAAAGGAGAAGTGCAGCTAATGTCACGGGCTGCTTGCACAAGGTGAATGTACTTAAATCCATGGCTATGCCCAAGGGTTCTGAAAAACTAAGTTATTGCATTTACGGGGCTAGCATATAGTGTCTGTAATAAATTATGGTAACTGGGATGGAGGTAGCAAATTCCTGGTGTCTGAAAATCATAGCTTTTCTGGGAAAGACAAGAAAGTTGAGGACCAGGGGAACTATGGGCATGATGCATGACTTCTGTATGATGTTTTTATGATTCTGTTGTCTGAAAATGGAACTTTGCCAAATTTTTTTTCTTCATTTCAGCTAAAAAACTATTTTGTATCCCCAGCCATGTTGTGGGACTCCTGTGATGGGTCTCAAGTTGTTGTTGTTCAGTCAAAACTCCTATGAACTTCCATAAAAGTAAGGTCATGTATGAAGCTATGTGTTACAGCTTAGATAGTTTGTTTTTGGTCTCTGTTAACCTTGGCAAATAAATATTCAAAACTAGTTTGTTTCTGCATTCATTGAATTTGGGTTCCTGGAGTACCAGTGAAAAGAATAAATGCAAGGAATGTAGTAGCTTGCAGACAGAAGAAACAATTGATTTCTGTTCAGTTTATCATGCTGTAATAATTATTTAATGTGTTGCAGGGATGCTGATTTTTGTTTGTTTGGTTTTTTTCCCAAGTATTGTGTAGTGGCTGTGTGCTAAATGCAGACCATAGAACTAATTACATCAACAGCCTGGCACATCTAATGTTCAGGTAATATGTGGGTAGAAAAACACATACTGCACTTCCAGAGCACAATGTAATACTATTTACTACTTCTTTAGGTATAAGCATATCAAGTTTAATTTTGCCAGTTACATGTTAACAGTTTTATATGGTTAAATGTTTCAATGTATTCTTAAACACTAGCAAGTCTGAAATGAGAAGAAGCTTCTCAGTTTAATGAGAAGGATATTTTTATTGCTGTCTGTACAATTTGATTCAATAGAGGACACAGAAATTTGACTATCATATTTTCATAAAATAATTAACAATGATTTGCTCTTTTCCTAATCCAGTGTCTACATTTGGAAGATAATATTTGGGAAATGCTAGTGTTCTCAATGAAATGAAGCCAATATAATCATGCCAGAAAATGAATTATGCATTCGACCACGACCATTTCTATTAAGACTAAACTATTGCCTTGGCAATCTTATGCTATAGTTTCTCAGCCTCTGTCCCTTACCAGCATCTCTTACTGTGGTATGGAATGTCAGGGTGGCATGGCAAGGTCAGGGCTCCTGTCATCTCTGTCATAGCTAACCTATTCTGGATAAGTTGGGCTGCACATAAAGTAGTAGTAATTAGTACCATAATATAGAAATCCACTGAAGTAGTTGGTGCCAAGGCTGATTTTCATTTTTACACTTCACTCCTCCTGTGCCCTTCTGGGTGTCTTCCCAGTCTTCTGCTTTAATGCAGACCTTTGTATAAGCTGCGCAAGCAGAGTCCAGGCTCCTACACGATGGACAGAACTTTGTAGCAAGAGCTTATAAGGTTGTGTAGATGTTTTCACATGCTGTGGCTGTGACCCAAGGTGGATGAAGCTCTTGTACTTCATCCACATGCCTGAATGTGTAGCCATGCTTGTTCTTTGGAATGTAACTCAGATGGGTCTCTCACAGGAGTTACTGCACTATATCTGTGCCCCCTCCTGGATGGGAATCGCCCAAAATGTCCAACTGCAGAAACAAAGCTACTGCAGGTGAGGAAATGTACTGTTACTGTGTCTTCTGTGTGACCTCAGTGAGAGAATGGCTTTACTTTTTGAAAATAAAAAAATACCAAACCAACCAGACCAAACCCCCAGAAACTCTATGCTATTATTGATCAGCTTCAGCATGATACTGTGGCTGCAGGCTCTGTATTTGTTCCCTCCCACCCCAGGTATTGCATTTCTTTCAACAAGAGTGATCTGTTATGATGGAGGCATAGGAGGAAATACCCATAGGGTCAGCATGTCATTGTGGAGGAGAAGGAATCATAATCATTGTGTTTTATCAAATCGACAATGGCTTGTTCTGCTGGGGATAAATGTTTTTTCCTTCCTGCTCTCTAGAATCCTGATATTCTTCATCCAGTATGATCCCATGGTGTGTAATTGAATTGAGATTCATGCCGTGTGGATTGCCATCACAAAAGCATATTTGAGGAGAATTGCCTGAAAAACTTGCCATGAGGGGGAGATGTTCGCAGGACAAATGCTTTCTCCAGCCTCAATTACCTACAAAACTAAGTCAAAGGTTGCTATATCAAGTATTCCAAACTCTGCTGGGTAACTAACAGTGGTCATGTTGCCCCCACAGGCAGGACCCTGGCCTCACCAGCCATGGCTCAGGGAGGCTATAACTTGATTTAGTAATGCTTTTTGTCTCCTTTTTCCTGAGAAGCTTTGGTGAAATGCTTTAAGCTACAGATACTCTGGGGCTGTAAATCAGTGGTCATGACACTGAATTCTGCTAAAACAATCTTTTCAGGCATGCTGGCAGAGTTTTGGTTTTCTTTCTTCTTGCATCATTGCAGGAGGGATTACAACCAGGACATTAATTGAAAGCGCACACTATGTGAGTTTTGAAGGAGTTTTTTCAGTTGCTTCACTAACACATTTCAATTTGTGAGTCTGGAAGAGGGAAGGGTAGTAGCTACCTGAGCATCTCTAACTAATGTGTACTTGTATTGGAGGTCAGTTACTGGATTGCCTCACAATATTTGCAGTTCATAATGATAATTAATGGAGAGTGAGGCTCTAGTTTGTGTTCTTATATATGATTTTATGATGAAGTCCTTTATGTAACTATGTAACTACTTAATTAGAGCATGGCTTTATAAAGCATTCACTGTCAAACTAAAATTCTATTATTAGTCATATTTCTACTTCCTAGTACGAATCATGCCTCTGGCTTGAAAATAATACTACTGGCAAATTCTGTGGATTTGCCTCAAGCTTTTCAAACCTTACCTCACATTTCTAGATCTCTTTTCCCCAAAGCAATGACAACTTGAAACTTTTAGAGATAAATAGTTATTTGACATTGAGAAAGACATCAAGTATTGCAAGGCTTATAATGAATTCACAAGAGATGGAAAAGCAGGGCATTTTGAAGATGTAGGTGACTATGTACCTATTACATCCACTTTTCTAAATTATTAGAAAGTGTCAGTAGTTGCTCATTTTCACATTCCAGCATCTGTCTTGCTCATAGCCTGAGGGGTCTGGTTTTGGGTACAAATGAGGCTTCTACACTTGAAAAGCTGCCTGAAATTTATCATGCAATCAAGAGCAATATTTTCTTCTTATCACAATATCAACCATTTGTACTTGGGGCCAATAGTGTTGCTCATGCTTTTCTGATGGAAGACCAGATGCATTAAATGATCAGCAAAGCAAAACTCTCATCCTCTGCCTGCATAGTTGACTGCTCCTTGTGGACTGTTGCCCAGTGTGGTCTTCAAGCACTGTGGCAGATGTCATTGCCACAGTGCAGTCCAGCATTTAATTTCTTCTGCAGTTGACACAGGACTGATCTGGAAAAGATGTACTGTTCAATTTTAACAAAGTGTGCTTCATAAATGGGAGTACCTGCACAGAAACTTAATGGAAACGTTGGACCTTCTGGATCTCATTGCCAGAGGTCTGGGATAACAGGGGGAAGAATTGCCTTAATACATTGCTGTCACATGTAGATAGTTGAGTCATCATTTCCGGGGTTAGACTGAGATACACAGTCATTTCATGTGCTGTGTAAGGACTTTTGAATTTAAAGATAACTTTAATTTCATTCTCCAGGTGTCTATGCATTTACGTGGTTCAGAGTTCAGAGAAAAGGTGAAAAGCAATTAGCTTCTTATGATGATATTCACAATTTGTGATGTGATTTTTGTTGTTTTGTTGGGTTTTTTTTAATAAAGATGATAAATGGCATTAATTTTTGATCAAAGCTGAGTTTGCTTTCTTTTGTTTTTAAAACAAGTTAAAGTTAGGCTTATTCTCTTACTCTTTGTACTTTGTGGCACTTACAATGTTTGTAATTTCCAACTGCACAGTTTTTTACGCTTCCTATATTTAAACCAACCCAGCTTGAATATTCTGTGTAAATATCTGTAATCATCCACACAGCTAAACTGAGGAAATGTGATCTGAATGATCGAGTAGTGAGGTGGACTGTGAAATGGCTGAAGGAAAAAAAGCCAGAGAGTTGTAGTCAATGGGACAGAGTCTAGCTGGAGGCCCATGTGTCATGAAGTCACTCAAGGATTGGTACTGGGACCAGTACTATTTAATAGTTGTGAATTAAGTCATACGAATTTGAATGAAGTACCTAGTCTGGAACTGCTATGTCCTTGATTGCAAGGGCAATGGAGAAAACTAGCACTTGCCACACAGTCCTATTACTTGTTTGTATGCATATCCCAGGTGTCTTTACCTTCCTGTTTCATTTAATTTAACTGTATCATATTATATGCAGAATGTACAAATTTTCAAAAAGTTTCATCTAACTCAAACTGTTGGAATCAGAGGCTGGACTGTGTAATCACAAAAGTTTACTCTGTCACCTGTTCAGAGAAGGAGCTTAAATCATAACAAAAAGCTAAAAGTTTTTTCCCCTGGCCTGTTGCTGACATTTCCCTGGAGTGCAGTGATGGAGTATTTAACATGTAGCAAAATTCTATAAAGCCTAAGCATTATAAGAGAACTAGCTAGTGGAACTAGCTCCCAAGCCTGTAAGTGAAAACTTCTGGCTCTGCAGCCTGATTCGTTCTAATATTTATAAACAGGAATTTAAGCAAAGTAAAAAATAGAGGGAAAAATTTTAGCCATTTTTTAATTTTTCACCACTGTGTTCATGACAACAAGCTGGGGCTGAAAAATATGTAAGCTGCCTTCTAATTAAAGTAGTTCAATACTCCAGCTTCCAGGTACTATAACTTTAAGGTACAATACACATTTAATTATTCCCAAGATAAAAATTATCTTCTGAGTGGTGTATTTCTCCCCATATTCCTCAAGAATCATGTGATTTACTGAACTGGACCAGGCTTTAACAAGACCTGCAACAGTGATAATTTTAGTGGCGCCCTGGAGATTACAGAGTAAACATTTTAAAATCTCATTTATAGGAAATACATTATTATGGTTTTGGTCAAGCCTAATTTATTGTTAACAGGATTATTAAAGTGATAGAAACTAAGCATCATTCCTGCTGAGTATTACCATGCTCTCTGTGTAAGGCTGACCAAAATCCAATATGATCATTTCAATACCTCATGCAGAAGTAAAATATCCTCACAAGAATAGCATTTAATTATTTACTAAATAAAATATTTTATCCCAAAGCTGACCACCTCTTGTTTATTTTTGCTTCTTTTACGCTGAAGTTAGAACTAAACAAGGTGTGGAACATGTAAGAATATCTAATAGCAGTAATAATTCCAATTACTGTTATGACTACCCTTTGAAAATCCATTGGATTATTTTCTTTATTTAGCAATTAATAATAATTCATCATAAGATTTTTCAGAAGCAAAATGTGTAAATTGGTTTTGAAACTTCATATTAGATTTAAAGGTTTATTTTTAACTTTAACTGTCAAAATCAGGCATAGTATTAGATCTTTCAAATTCTGCTCATACTGTTAAACGTATCTTTTTTTTTTTTTTTTTTAGGCAAAGACTGAATCTGGTTAAAAATTGGACTGCTACTGTGTATTTCTGGGTTTTGTCTTTCTGTGAAGTGACATACAAAGCCTTATTGACTGGATACATGCAGAGCGTGAAGCATATACCTTATTTTAAAATATCTTAGTACTGCCTTAAAATGACCATCAGATTTATTGAAGTACATAAAAATGTTCCGTGTGGTCACTTTTTCACACTTTTCAATTTCCCTTAGGAAGGGGGAAGAAGCAGAGGGAGAGATTTCTGAAGCTGCAATTTCCCAGGGTCTTGGGAAGCTGGGTTGTTTAACAGCTGCCTATGTCACCGAATGATTGAAGTGTATGAATGCTTTCTCTTCATGGGTCGTTTATGCCCAATTGTTCCTGAACTCTGTTAGTTTAGACATTGTTCTTGCCAGCTGAGCATGGGGAAAGTTAAATTAATTACTTCTAAGATACTAGTTATGTCTAGTACAGTTTTAATTAGGTGGTTTTTTTATTTTTCTGATCCCTTCAGAGCCCTCCCCTCTAGAAATGTCAATCTCCATTTGAGAAACATGAGTACTTAATCAATTTTATACATTTCTAAGAAATATTTTAAACCTGAAGCTGTGTGCCACTGATGTTGTGGTATTTTGGAGGTCAAACCAATCTGCAGGAAGTTCTAAGCTGTGTGGAATTTATTTTTAAATGTGTTTTCTCAAAATGCTGTGCAGTGTGACAACTAAATTATCTCTGCCCCTCCATTGGAAATTATTAGGTAAAGAAAAGGTATTTTTTATGTAGTTGTGATTTCTTTTGTCATGTCTTCTGGTTGGAAGTTACTGCAGATATTAAGGCACTATCAGGTGCTGTGAAAGAAAAATAGTAGAATAAAGGATAATCAAACTTTTTTATGCTTCTATTTTCACTTGTACAAGTTGTAATTTGATGCATTTTCCATGGCAATAGTTATCTCAGTTTTAAAGGCATTAGAGATACTGGGTATGGAAACTTATTGTTACAATTTGTGGTGTGGTTGTGATGCTTTGGGATAGGGATGGCTAAAGTGCTCGGAAATGAGAATTTCTCTCTTCAGGGTTTGTCATTTGAATTCCTATTAGACATAGGAATAAACCGCCCCCAGAGCTCACACCTGAGAGCTTGGCCTCCCTTTCCACTTACTTGCTTTCTGAACAGGGAACACACTCAGGAGTTAAACTTTGACATCCTGAATTTTAGGCAACTGTAAAATATACAAATCCTGCATATTTTACCACCTGTGGTGGTAGTGTCTTTTTGTTGGTTGTTTTTTCTTTTCTATTTTTTTTTCCCCTGTTAGAAGGGAAGGAAAACAGCAAGAAAAAACCACTTATGCTCATCCTGGCATTAAATAGATGAGAACTACCTGATACTGAACAGGTGATTATTTATGAATACTTGCCTGGTTTTATGTTCATATTTTAAATTTGAAAAAGATTAATTTTCCAACTCATTGTCTCTTATATCAGATAATCATTAACTGTGAAAAACAGTCCATAGCTCTTTGACTGTGTTGTTGATTTTGGGTATATATTCTGTGTGGAAGGTTCATCATCCTTTCCTTTTCCTTGCATCAGGAGGAAAGCATGCCCACACAAATGCATACAAGCAGAAGTTAGAACTGATTGTCATTTATGTTCAAAATTTATGTTCGTTTATGTTCACTATGCAAATGTAATGAAATGTCAATATACCAAGGGAGAAAAAAAAGCCTATTGCATTTTTTGTTCCCGAGTATCCTAAATACAAATATATAAACAACAAACACAGTTAACTAAAGTTACTCTGAGTATGCACTGATGTAACTAAGTTCTGTGTGTCTCACCGTATTTGGTGATTAATTCCTTTGTTTTATATAATGGTTATTAGAACCACAATATGATTGGTAATGTTTCTGGTTTAATTGAAACAGATAAATGTTACCCTTGAAAATTCAGTAAATTAACTAGTCAGACAAAAACAGTGACTCCAGTTTTATTTTTAATTTCTGTGGTGACATTTAATTTGAAGCATGTCTTACATATTTCATTCTCTGATTATCTGCACCAGGTAGTCTCCCCCCTCTGAATTTGCCCTTAATTAATTGCAGACATAGCTGAAGTTATCTCTTTTGAATGTTACTTAGCTGGTTCTGAAGGAATGTAAAAGAATCTCAGATAATGATTTTAGGCTGCTGCAGGTAGCAGATGTCAGCTCTGTGCACAGGTCACTTGAATTCCCGTACTGCTAAATAGCTCACAAGTAGCTGAAGCTCACAAGCACCACCAAGTAGCTGAAAGGAAGGGCTCACCAAGGTTTCGTCTTAATGCACATTTTTTTGAGGGAGACATAAACATATTCTACACATCTAAATGTTGTAGTTAGAAGTGGTCAGAAACTTTTGTGCTCTAAGGTTTTGTGAAATACTGGACTTTGATAGAAAAAGAAAAGAGTTAGTGGAAGCTTTCAAAAAAATTGCAATCTATTTTATGTCTAGCTCTACCTCTCATTTACACCAATTCAGTCCATCTTTATTACCATTTGGACCACTTTTGTAGCCTAAAGCGCTTGGGGATGTTAAGAGATACAATTTTGGAAAGCATGCCAAAGAGTGTGACCAGATGTAGGAAAATACTGTGGTGTAGCTGCACGAGGCCTGTTCCAAGTGGCAAGATCTGAAGTGTGAGATGGCTTTAGTACCAGCAGTAGTGGAGATAAGAGACATGGTGAATAGTTTGAGTTTGTGTTTGAGCAGTGCAAGAGGCATAAGATCCAGAGCCAAAAGAATGTAAGTGTGGGAAATAGGCTGGGGGAATATAGAAAAGAGTTTTAAAGAATGAGGAAAAATGCCATCATTCTCAAGGTTAGATGAGCTCTTTGCCCTTCTCCCCAATTTGTAGCAGCATGATTAAGCATCAAACTCTACGAATACATTCCAATTAACAAGGTTTCCCTTTGTGACTTCAGTTCAATGAATACTGTGATTCAGCCTCCTTACCCAAGAGCAGGTTAAGTAATCTACATAAAATTAGCCCATAGATTTCTTGGAAAAAATAAGCAATAAAAATTCTCAACCACCTTCTTTATCCTTGTGGTCTAGTGCCCTATTTAGAATAGGGTGGACCTTCTAGAGTGACTGGTGTGTTTTCACAAGGAGGGAACTATAGTTACGTCTTACTCGTTTTATGTGGACAAGTACAAGCCAGGAATTTTTGGTTATTTCAGTAATATCTTTTTGGGTAAATTTATCCCATACATTTTTTTCTGATGCTTGATAGTCAAGGAACATAATTCTTACTTTTTTTCAAATGTATATCTTAAAAATGATTGCTATTTCGAGTTGAGTATGGTGACACTTTAATAACACAGGTGGATTTTGCTGGTATGAGACTTGCTTGGGCAGCCTGACAGAGCATGAAGTCAAGAGCCTGGGTAACTGGGCATGTATGTGTCTTTATAAGTTGAGAATAGTCTTTGAAAGGTTTGCTGCAGAAGAGAGATTTTTTCCTCCTGTATACTATCTTATTGTAGACATATTAAGTTGTCCGAAGATAAATCTAAAAGTTAATGGAAAATACCATAATTGGTTTTTTCTACTTGCCTCTCAAAAGATATTTCCAAAACAGATGACAGATTTTATGCACCGATTCCATTCTTTGCCGTCGTGCTGGATGTTTTTGGTTTTTATTTGTTCCATATGAAAAGGAGTTTTCTGAAGAATGGATATTTTGACTTGCTTCTGGGTTGGTGTGTATTTAATTAGCAACACTAGAGCTCCTAATCTTAGCCTGTTAAAATTTATTCAGACATTTCTGTATTCAGATCCTTAAATCTTAAGTCAGCTTTTTACTTCTGGATTCATTTGGCATAACAAAAAGCAGAATCAGAAACATTTCTCTGGCTTTCAAGCACCCATAAGGTAGAAATTTCTTCAATTCAGTTTTAATCAGATGATGCGTGAATTATCCTGCTTTTTGACCAAAACCACTGTGAGTTCTTGCCTTTCCTCCTTTCAATGTGATATCTCTCTTCAAACCTTGTAATTAAAAATGAGATGAAAATCTGTATTTTCTTCTGAACATTAGTCTTTCTCATGATTGTTTATATTCTTTCCTGCCTGCTAAACTCTTGCATATTTATGCAAAGAGTCTTTCTGAAGGATCAAATCAAGCATTCTATATCTATGATATAGCAGAATGTTTTCCTGTCCAATCTTAATTCTACCTCTTGTAATTATGTTCATTATGATAGTATTTAATTATATGAATCATAGTATTTTTAGTACAAGATACACACTTGATTTGGCACTGAGGCTATAATGAGTAGCTATGCAATATTTTTTTGCTTTCATTTCATGTCTCTGTGGTTTATTTACTGAAACAATTCAGGCTTTGCTCAGGAGACAAAGTTAGTAATTTCCTTATGGGTTTTGCTCTTATCACACTCATGACTAGAATTTTTAATACTTCAGATACTTATTTGTTTCCACACCATCCCAGTCAGATGGGGAGATTCTTTATTATGTGGTCATAAAACCTGTGTTTTACCTTTTTCTTTTGGGGACTTAAGTGGTATTTTTTTTAAAGACCCAAATTTGAGATGCATGAGTGGATATTTCTTGAGTGACATTGAATATTTGAATGGTATCTTTACCAGGACTATGTTGCTGCATGGTTTCAAGCTCCCTGCTTTTCCAAGAGGAAAAACCCAAACAACAAATGAGAGAAAATATTAACCTGCACATTTTTTCCTGTTCTTGGCCTGTGGCAACTATTTATAATGGAAAAACTCAAGCTAGATGGGAATCTATCACCATAAAATTCCCCAGAATTTAAATTCAAATTTATGAGAGAAGTTGGAAAATATTAATAGGTCATTGTAATATTTCTACTCATAGTTACTGTAAATTTTTCATAAGAAGTCTGTGATGAATTCAGGCATTACAAAAATGCAGCTTATCATTCTCTTCCTCAGCACTCACACAACAGCTTTGTCATTACAGTTTGATCTTACTGTGTTTTGGAGAGTTTTTTTGTGTTGGGAGAAGAGAGATTTCTCCTTCAGAAAAGATTCAGTTGGAATCTAAGGAATTTCCCAGCTGAACAGTGTGCTCTTCAGAGTGTTCTCTTAAGCTCTCACTTAAAGGGACTGGCATTTCTTGAAAAGGAATTAATTCTCAGAGACTTGGGCTGGTTGTATTGCAGAATTCATTTGCACAACAGCTTTATAGATGGGACTTGAGGAGAAACTAGTGGCAGCTGTTATGAGACTATATGCTTTCATTATTTTTCTGAGATTGCATCCATACGTTGCTCTACTATAATTTTGACTACTGCAATGGTGAGTAGCCAGTTATTTATCTGTTTTTATTGGTGTGAGAAATGTACTGGGCTGATTGGGACTACTCTGCCTTAATTAAAAGTATGAAAGTCAGTAAGCATCTTGAAAGAGAGGATATTCAGAACTATGTGAGATTTCTCCTTGAGGCGTTATCTGTTTTCCCTAGAGCTGTGTGGAAGGTGTTTCTGTTTCTGATACAGGCTAAATGCTACAGCTTCCATATAGGCAAAAAAAACTACCTAAGCTGCTTGGAATGCTCCCTAGAGTTAAATATTCAATTAGTAATATTTAATTATTTACGTTTAAAATAGAATTGGGTTTTTCATGTAAAATCTTATTTAACTTTCTCATTTAAATTGTAAGTGAGGAGGAGAAGTCTCTTTTTAAATTACAGGGAGAGGCAGTCGTGTTAATAATTTTAGTTCTATTTATATAATGTCATGTTTTTAACTTAGGCATGCTACATTTTAAAGTACAGCCATTCTGTCATTGCTCTGTGTATTGTCAAAAATGTCTAAAACCACACTGAATCAGTTAACTTCATTAGTCCTTATTATGATAGCATGATTGAAAGCAGAATCTGCTGTGTTGGTAAGACCAACTGTTTTGGTAAGGCCAAACCAGAAGCATTATTTCAATCTTGGAAGCAGAAGATATGTTAAACTTCAGTTTTACAGTAGATTAAATCTCACCGTTTACAGTTATGACTGCAAAAATGGGTAATTTTGGAGTCAACTGTAGTTCTTCCAATAAGGGCACTTATTTTCATTCTGTGCAGTGACCCTCCACTTGTATCCTTCTGAAACAGAACTTGACAATATTTTGATCACAAGCCATGGACTGGCAGTGAAGTTTGCACATTCTTTTTACTCCAGCATACTTACTGAGTCTGTATTACTCATTTGTACTATTGTTAGGTTCTGCCTTATGCATATTCCCCGATCTAGATTTCTTCTAGACTGACTAACATAGAAACAGATGGTTTTAAACAGATGTGCATTAACAAATCTGGCCTTAGTTTTCAACAATGCGTGATAATTCTGCCCAGCTAAATGTTGATGTATTATCCTGTGCTCACCATGTACTGATCTTTTTAGAGCTTTTGGTGCAGATGAACAACTCTCAGTGGTTTTGCAGAATTCTGACTCTCTAAATATCAAATCTCTCTCAATCAAAAAAAGACAGTACAGTCCACCTCTGTGGAGTCCCTCAGTGTATATAACTGGCTATAAATTTGTTGTGTATGTGCAAGATGCAGAAACTTACAAAAATATAACCTGTGCTAGAGAAAAGACTACTTTGCATATAACTATATCAATCCCCATCATATATTCCTTGGTGTATTCTGCTTTTTGTTATACTTCAGTTATATTATCAGTTGTTTGCTTTATTGGCACTTTAATTATACCAAGGAATCCCAGGGTATTAAGGTAGACCACCACCAATTTACGAGAAGGTCAAGTGGTGTTATAAATAGCACTGGTTTGAGCATCCTTTGTGTTTAGATCAGTTTCTGATGTGCTGTCCATGGAAAATATTCTTCCTTAGTACTCAAGTTCATCATGCAAAAGGAACTAAACTGTAATGATATCCTAAGAGGGCCTCTTCCATACCTTCTATCAGCTAGTATCTCCTAGACACCAGGACATTGTGGTCAAAATGTCTGAGACACTTCACTCCTTTTTAGGCTAGACACTGAATAATTTTCTCAGGGGTTGAAAAGTTCAGAAGGTGAATGAAGTAGATTGTTTTTCCTTTATTATTTATTAAATCCTACGAAGTCTTTGCTTTTGCATAGTTATGTACAGTGTTAGGCTTCCATTGCAAACTTGCTCAAGGCATATTATATGATCTCCAGGAGAATGTATGCTTGATACTTTCCAGCACAATTTTCAGGAGAGAACAGCAACATGGAGGTTATACAGACTTGGGCAAATGCTGAAATTATGAGTGTCATTCTGTATTCAATAGCCCCGAAGCAGATTGAAGTCATCAGCCTGTATCTACACAGTGATCTGTGCTATTTGTGGAAACATTAGAAGAGAACAGAGAACCCTCACAGAATATGTAGAGTATATACTCTTGGGCTGATCCTCTTCAGAGCTGCAGAAAGAGAGGAGAGCAAGCCACTGGTCTTTGTATCATGCAGATTCAGAGACACCTCAGGGGCAAGTACTGTGAATAGAAGCCAAGGCTCTCTTAAAAGTTGCTTTTCCTTCCTTGGACCTCTCTGTGCTTTGCCTGCAGCTGGCATTATGGATGGAACCTCCCCTCTGCTGACCAGTTTGGCAGCAGTCTCTTTTGTACTGTTGTATGAGCAGCAGTTCCCTCTTCTGCCTCCTCTGCTTTCTTTACATCACCTCGGTAGTACCTGGGGGTTGTGGAGGACACAGAATTAGCTCAACATTTTTAAAGGTGGTGCATGCAGAAAACATGTAATGTTCGCTATTTTAAAATGGAACTTCATTTTCCTGCCCTTTCCTCCTGACACTTCCTGAAGAGAGGGATAGGATTTTGTTTCTGAGACCAGAGAAAAGCAAAACCAAATCTTTATCTTGTGGTTTGGAGGCACCTCCTTATCATAGTTTCCACAACTGCAACTTCTTCAGCCTTCAGATTAATGTCAAGACAGCAAAGTGGGTTTTTTTATAAACCTTGTTTCTCAAGAGTTGAAAATAAATTTTGCATCTTCCTGATTTAATAATCCGTAAGGACCACTTGTACAGCAAGATTACAGCTTTTGTGGAGTCATAACCTACCCCCTAACAAGCCTTCCAGTGCAAGAGAAGGCCTGATCTTCTCATAATGAAAGACAGGGAAGAAAGAAGAAAGAAATTAAACAAAAAGCCTGAAGAAAAACCTGTAATTTCTCTGTTCCGCACACAGAGATGAGTCACTGACCAAACTTTTATTTTTCATTTCAACCTGCTGTTTTAAAAAGAGCATTGACAAAGGCAATGTCATAATTACCTTTTAATAAAATATCTGGAGGACATTTTTACTGCTTGAGCCTGCTGAAAATGCTGATCCACTTCTTGTTTTTGCACCATCAAAGCTGGGAAAAGGAAGAGAAAGAAAACCGCTTCTGACAACTAGTAACCTTTTCTGAAGTTATGATCTGTGCAGTTTGTTGGGGAAGAAGTTAACTTGTACTTTAGAGAAAGTCTCACAGCCAGTGACAGTGTATGTTGGTATGTTGGAACAAGTCTTGAATTCTCTTGGGATTAGTGCTGGTCTAAATAACCAATGTTGAACTCATGCTGTATTGGTGACTTAGAGGTGAGTCAGCAGAGCCTTTCTCACCCTCTTCCTTGCTTTCTCCTAGTACATAGTTAGTAAATTATTTAAAATGAAGCAGTACCACAGGTGCATTTGGAATGACCTAACACTTGCAATCATGGTGGAATATCATTTGACCTTCTAAACTGAAGAAGCAGGGTTTGAAGGAAGTTGGTTTATTTTTATATAGATGTTTTAAGCCAGGTTTTGAGAAACCCTTTCTATTAGTACCTTTGAGACCACCTTGGTGTAATTACGTAGAACAGATTCACAGTGGACTACAAATGAGTAGCTTAATTCTGTATCTGTGTCAGAAGGGACATGGACAAAATAATTCCCACCTTTCCCTGCCTCAGAAAGAGCCGTGATTAACATCGCTGAAATTGTAATGATGAATTAGAGCCATCTGTAATTATTACTTTTGCTTTACTTCTTACTTTGTTTTCTCTAAGACTGAGCTATTAAATTCCCTAACAAGTAGAAATTCATCTGTTAATATTATTAATCTAAGGATTTACTAGCAAACTAAAATATTTTCTTCTGGAGTGACCTCCTTTAAGTATTTATTTTGTACAGCAGGTTTTTTCCAGCCTTTCCTTAGTAGAACATAAAATGCCAAGAGTGTTTGGCTTTATGGCTTCTCGCAAACTTGGGAAACGACAGTAAACATTTGGTCCCATCCTCTTGCTCCTAAAATCTAAAAATATGGTAACAACCAGTTCTATTTTGCTGTGAGATGTTCTTGCAATCCCTATGAGATTTTACTGTTAAAACCACAGCACACTTTCTTCACCAAATCTCTTAATGTTTTCTTTTTCCTGTTTAGAACTAAAAGTAACCATTTATTAGTAAATGTTTACTAGAGGGAAAAACAATTATTTTAACAGAATGCTTCAACGTATGTTATTCATTCTGCAAGAGGATCTAAAACCTCATGAAGTAATCAAAAGTTGAATAAAGCAGAGAATTAATTGTTTCAAGAGCTGTGTTTGCCACGTGATTGACTTGCTAACAGAATTTGACACTAACTGTTTTTAGGACAGTGCCCAGAGGCTTGTAGCCAGACATAAGTATTACAGAAAGACTTATTAAGTGACAAAATTTGCTTTCATTCTGTCAAATTATAGTACAGTGAATATTAACTAACTGTTGTTCTGGACTGGGTCCATGTGGATCAGAAACTGGGATTATGGTCATGCCCTTTACTGAAACTTGCATGTCTCCCAGAGCTATGGTTTGCAGCACAATAGGCAAATTACCACTGTGGTGGTTCTGCTCCAGTGACAAGAAACAAATATGTGTCTCTTACTCTGGCCGCCCCCTTTGTGGGAAGCAGACCCGTGAGCCGAAAAATAACACTCGTGGGTTAAGAGAAAAACAGCAGGAGCAAAGTTTAGCACAATAACAACAGAATGGCAACATTACGAGGAGTAAGGGAATGTACAGATGCGTGCCTGACCACCGCTCCCCACCGGTGCACCCCCCACTTCCTGCCCACCTTTCCACCTTTCCTGCTAGCTCTGCCTACCTCTGGGGATGGCTTAGGTGTTACTGGGATATTCAGAGTTAACCCTATTCTTGCCAGAACCAGGACAACCACCAAAGAGATTGGTAATCAGTGCTGATCAACAACAGAAGGCTTTTTGAGCATGGAACTGTACAGAGGGAAAACATGCCCAGCATGTGCCCTCTCTGATATTTAGTTAACAGAGACTCTCATGCAGAGAAATGTTTACAGGTCTGCGTCTGGAATACCTACAAAAGGGGATTTCTCCCAAAAAAGGCTTAAAAGTAAGCACTCTAGTGTGAGACAAAGGTTAGGATACCAACTCAGAGCTAATTAACATGCTGTGAGTGCTTTGCTTTTTCAGTCCCAGTGTGGTACTTCACTGAACAAGAGCCTTTTGCTGTGTACTGCATGAGTCTGATTAAAGTCCCTTAAATCAAAGAGCTCCAAGATTGTGCTACTCTAAGTCACCATTTGCAAATGATCTGTGAGGGATTTACAAAGTGTCAAGGCTATGACTAATGTTGGATTTGTGGTTTGTGAGTGGAAATTTAAATGCCAGATAGATGTATGAGATACTGCAGTCAGTGGAGTGATTTGGTTGATCATGGGTGTTCTGGTGAAGCTTGGGATCAGGTGGTGTGCTGTTCCCCATTGAACTAGGTTAGAGTAGGTGGAAATTAAATAGAAAATTGAAGTACTGTATTCTTTATGTGAAGAACATTGAAAGTTTTTGAAGACTTGATAATTCTTTGCACAGATCGAAAATTATGTTTGTCCAAACACTCTTGAGTATTCTATATAATGTGTTGGTAAACTTGGCATAACTCTTAATGAACCCAAGTGGGGTTTTCAAGACTATGAACACTTGTCTGACTCTTGTGCCAGTGAAGCAAATGGGTTCATAAGTGTCTTCATCTGGGGTATAGTTCAACCAAATATCTTCTTGCTTAATGTTGAGTGATTCCCTTTCCACCTGAAACACTTGACACTCTTTTCTGCAAAGGAGTAAAAAGATGCAGGATATGGAACTTGCTCTCTGTTTCTCAGTAAAATGCTGCTGTAAAGTTAAACCACTGGGCAATGAGCAAATCCTTGTAGTATTTGAAGATAAAAGCCAGGATTGTCAGTCCAGAAAAACCAAGATGAAAATAATGGAAATAGAATGAGAATATTGTACCAGATCTTTCACGTAAAGCTTTCTAAAAGTGAAACTTTGCAAATTGAAGTAAATTTGAAGTAAAAGCTGGGGAAATAGGACCACAAGTTTGAATGGTTTTCCAAATCGAAAGAAAATGACTGATGAAAATATGGGAAATAGCAATGCCAGTACCTGCTTTCTGATAGTAGTGGATTGTGAGAGAAGAGAGACCTTCACCCCTTTCTCTGCTTCTCCAAATAATTGAAAGTCCTTAGGAGCAGGTGTATCCTCATAGTGTCTCTAGCACGTTTTCCACGCAGATGTGTCCCAGACTTGGTTAGAGCACTGAAGTATTACCACGTGAATCTTTCCCATCCTTTTTTTTTTCATCTCTCCTCAATTTGAACACTGTTTAAGATCTCTTTTGAAGTGGCTGTACAATCAGTATCTTAGACTTGTTACATGTATTTGCATCTGACTGGAGCCAGTCAATGACCTTTCTTCATCTTCCAGGTGGTATTCTGATAAATGAACATTCAATATTTTTAAATTAGATTTTTTTCTGACCATTTTATACAAACATGAAATAGTTTAGACTGGAAGGGACCTTAAAAATCATACAATTCCAGGCCCCAGCCAGAGGTAGGAACACTAGTCACTAGACCAGGTTTTTCAGAGCTCCATCTACCCTGGCCTTGAACACTTCCAGGGATGGGGCCTCCGCGACTTCGTTGGGCAACCTGTTCCAGTGCCTCACCACCCTCATGGTGAAGAACTTCTTCCCTCTTCCAGTCTGAAGCCATTACCCCTCAATATTACCACATGCTCTTGTTTAAATTCCCTCCCCTGCTGTAAGATCTCCTTAGAGTCTTCTCACAGCATAACAGCCTGAATTCTCTTAGCTTCTCCTTGTAGGAGAGGTGCTCCGGTCCTCTGATCATCCTCTCCAACAGGTCCATGTCTTTCTTGTGCATGAGGGTTCTAGAGCTGAAGGCAGTACTCCAAGTAGGGTCTTGCATGAGCAGAGTAGAGAATCACCTCCTATGTTCTTCTGGCCATGCTTCTTTTGGTGTGGTCCAGGATACAGCTGGAAGGGGAATGCACATACTTTGTAAGAGTAGGACACAAATGCTTAGATTTGAATTACTGCAATATTTATGTGTCTATCTCAAGGCTTGCATGTTTTTATACAGAAGGCAGAAATCATGTTAAAACAAAGTTTTATGTTATAAGTGTCAAGATTTTAGTCAATCGAATCATGGCTTAAACATGTATTTAATTTTCACCATAGAAATGTAACAGAATCTCTGGTCCAAAGGCTGTTGCATTGAGCTGAAACTGCAATCTTCAGTTTGTTTCTCTTGTCACTGGATTTGCTTGTTGTTTAGTGACTACCTTTGCTGAACCTATGTGGTAAATTAAATTAAAAGTGCACTTGTATTGGGTTAGATATTATTTATTTTTTCTAATGGTTTTAAAAGCAAACAGAATTTGAGTTACCATTAAGAAATCTGAATAACAATGGGAAAACTAATAAGCATTTTGAACTAGGTCAGGAGTTACTACTCATCTTGCCTGAGAGATAGGATGGACTTGGGGCAACCCAGGGGATGATCCTTTTAGCAGGTGCACCTACCTCAGAGCTGTTTGAGCAGGTTAATGCCTGCTGTTGGGCCCAGACAGAGTACAGGGAAGTTCACCCCTCCAGACACCTGCTCATCTATAAAATCCAGCACCCTCCTGTTTGACTGCATGCCATCAAGTGGGAGGTTGCCCACCAGGGACTAAGAAAGGGAGAACTTGTACTTTTCTGCTTGTACGCAGCGCCCAATTGAAAAGAGCCTTTGTAACTCTGGATGAAAAACATCAAGTGGGTATCTTGGCAAGGTAGCAAATCATACTCAAGCTTTCCACATGAGTGTTTTGTTAAAGGAGAAGTCAGTGATGTGAAGCCTGAATTTATGTTCAGGAAATTGCATTTCATTCTACGGTGTGGCTTCTTGAGCAAGGGTAGGATCAAACAATATGTTTAAAATTATCTTTTCACTGAATTTTTATCAAAGTATCAATGTCCTTGCCTCAGGAAGCAGGTTGGTTTTCCATGGTGAAGTGATGCTGGAGAAATCAAAAAGAACTGTCTGCTTGCTGGCTGAAGCTCACCCATGAATAAATTGTATCAGGAAACTAGGAATAACACATTTTCAAAGAGCATCTCATGCTGTTGCTGTAAGAGAAGCAATTTGTAAAACTCAGCATCATATGGGTACTCGTGTCACAAAAATACTAGAAATTACTGTTGTTTATTGTGTGATATCTTCTAGTCAGCTAATAATATTTGTTCAGACCTGAACCTGGTTTTGCCAGTTACATAGTTTGAGGTGTTTGGAAATGTCTTGTTATTTTCTTCTTTGAAATTATATTCAAGCCTTCTGTAGGAACGTGCCTGTATTTACTCATCAGTTTAGAACAGCAAAAAAAAAAAAAAGCATTTAGTAATGCATGTTTGAATCCTGAAGGATCCAAAGCAACTATCCAAATAATGCTAAATGCCTACTTAAGTATCATTATATTTATTTTAACTTCACTTCTTTGTTACAAAGCTGAGATTCGAGGCTTCTTTTTTTGCACTTTAATGCAAATTTTTGGAACCCAGGAATCCTCACATGTCAGGAGCCTCTGAGCAGTAATTATTCAAGACATGTAATTTTTCTTTTTTCTTTGAATTTCTTTGCTCTGGTGTAATACAATTCTGATTGTTTACTAGTTCTTTATTTTTTATCCCAGCAAGTTTTTTGTATAATTTCACATGCTTTGGAAGATGAGAATGCCTTCTCCCATCTAGACTCTCTCGGTGTAAAGGGATGTCTGCACTGACAGAAGAGTTGCAGTCGACTTGCCCTTGTCATCCCCTTGAAAGGGGGATGATGCATCTGCAGCTCAGACTTTTAATATGTTTGCTTGAAAGACTAAATTCTGTTGTTGATGGTGACTTCATCTTTAATTCCACACCGGGCTGTGAGGTTGAGTAATACTCTTGAAGACCTTTCCTCAATAATTGGATAATGGAATCCCTAGTGGGTTACTGTTGGGCTTGTTAAAGGAAAACTTTTCCAATGTGTGTTTAGTTCAGCTGCTGGCAGTTTTTGCTGAACGTTTCAGGTTGAAGTGTCAAGCACAAGCTGGACACAGCTGCTGCGCACTGTGAGCTTGCGGGCACTTTCTTAGCAGGCTTAGCTGAAAGAACATCTAAAAGGGCTGTTATGGCCACCTGTTGCTCCATACATTATTCCCACACAACCCACCTCTGCTGAAAAGAAATTATTTAACTGTAGTTCTCTGTTCTATGCAAGCAAAGAGAGATGAAGAAAATATGCATTAAAAAAACAGAGCTTATGGCAAAACTGTTACAGGCTCCATCAAGATACTTTCTTTGGACCAGGGTTAAGGACAGATAAATCTATTGAGGTAAGAAAGGCTACTTTAGGTAGGAATCTGAACCTTTATGGGAAGCTTGTACAAATACTTACTAAATTTGTTATTATTCCACTTGTGGTTGATGTGTAGCTGGTGCTGATCCCAGCTCTGGTCAGAAACAGACCATGCCCATTTTCATTATTATTCAAGCATAAATTTTAGACAGCAGACATTCAGAATGCTTCTGGCATTTTTTATCTGGTTTTAATGGATTAAGTAGAGCTAGTCTCTTGGAGACTAGTTCAGAGATTTCTTCCTGCCATGTCAGTGTGTTTCAGCTATAAACTATAGTATTTAGTCTTCATAATCTGAACAAAATCCTAGCATGAATCTTCTTTTGTGCTTCATCAGACATCACATAAATATGAATGCAGCATCCTTGTCTGTGTCACTTGTTCACTTCTTTACAAGATTTCGTCCTCTGTTTGCCTCACCTGAATTCTCTGTTACCTCAGCTGCCCTAGCCCTGTGTATGCCTTTATGTCATCACCTTGACACATGTGAAATGGTTGTCCAACATACAAGTCAAATTTGCCCTCAGAGGGTGAAAACCTCTGAGGTTACCATTGTTGGTAACCTAGAGACTTATCAGTTTGAAAAAAAAAGGGAAAACACTTAAAAAAACCCCAAACAAACAAATAAAACCACTAAAAAAAAAACAAGCGAAAGAAGAAAAAGGCTTTGATCCTGCTCAAGTCTTTGACTCTGAAAGGCTGTTAGTAGCAAACAGCTTTTGATTGCTGTTGGGTTTTGGTTGAGTTAAAACATGTTGTAACATAGCACTAGGGTTGCAAGAGCTAGAACTTTTGTTAGTATGTGCTTTTCTGGTCTCTCCACTGTAATGGAATTATTACTTTTTCCTCTCTTCAAATGAGCTGAAGTACACTAGTGTCACACATTTCTACATAGATTCCTTATTTCAGGAGGCCATATCCTGTCTCTTGTATGCTATCTTCAGCTTGTTGCCATTCTCTTTTCTTTTCCTGTGTCATGGGTCCCTGTCTACATCCTCACATTTCCCAGTAAATGATGGTGTTGAAATTCTCTATTAAAAATTTTTGGTGTAGTCTTTTTATTCTTCAGACATTTTAAAATAGGATTTCTGATTCACACCTTTATGTTTCAGTTATATCTTCTTTCTGATATTAACTGGTATTTCTGTGAAGGTTGTAAATACAGGATTATTCATGAAAATTATATCAGGGAAAGAACAACAACTGTGGTCTCCTCTGGACTGTAATTTGTGCAGGTTAGTTTTTCCACCTTAGAAATATCACTCTGGTATTTTTTTTTTTCAGTGGCTTTCTTCCTGAAATGTCTCAAGGGTTGTTTGGTGCCCTTTAGAGAATGCTAAATAGTACACAGAGTGTTTCTTTGCTCTTAGCTCATAGCTGTACCTTGACAGCTGAAGGAAAGGGAAACCAACACAAGGCTGAGGTAGAAGTTTACATAGTAGAAGAGTCAGTCCATGCTGACCTTCAAGTATTTAAATATATTGCTTTTTTTAATCTTGTGCTAGACTTGTATTTTCACCCAGAAGTGTGCAAAGAACACTGTGTTCCCATCCCACCATTTCCCACAAACTACAACCATAAAGAAAAGTTTGTCATAGCCTCAACTGCCTCTTGGGCACTGTTTCCGAAGCAGCTAGTGCTCTTGCACATATTTTGTTTATATCCACTTGCTTGTCTGTGCTCTGCCTGATTCATTGCTTGCCAGTACTGTGGATCTCCATTTTCCCCTCTATCCTTCTCCTTGACTCCTGCTCTTTGACTCACTTTCGAGCAAGTGAACTTTCTGTCCTGGGTATGATCCGGCCATATTCACCAGTGTCGTGTTTGCAAAGACCTGTATAGATTTCAGGGTTTTGAACGTTGCCCTTCACTAACACAAAAGTAGCAAGGAGAAATAACCTTTTCTCCATCCTCTTTTCCTCCCTTCCTCCTTCTCTTCCTTCCTTCCTTCCTTCCCTCCCTTCCTCCTTTATTCCTTTCAACCCTTTCTTCCTTCCTCCCTTCCCCTTCTCTGTGTCGAGAATACAGGGCAGAAAACCAAACTATAAGGTAAACCAAGCACAGAGCAAAATGTCTACAAAGCTCTGAAGGGCTGCCCTCCAAGGGAAGGCTGATCGAGACTTGCCAACTTTTGCACATATAACAGGAAAATGGTTCTTTTACTCTGAAATTAATTTCAGTGAGGAGCAAGATTAGAAACATTCATCAGAAGCTTCATTAATAGTTCTTGATGCTCCTTTAGCTCTTTGCATTTTCAAGGCCTTCATCAAAAGGAGTGAAGTAATACCTTTTTTTTTTTTATTCATATATCCTATTTCAGTGTAAGTTAGGTTCATTCAACTGAAGCTCTGAATCTATAACTGAAAAATTGAAGATGTGACAACTATTGAACTTCCTGTAACATTGATCCTAAAACACCAATAATTCAGTATTCTTTGTTAAAGAGAACAGGAGTGAGGCCAGAGAGCTTTGCTGGTGGAGCATGTACCTGTGCAGGATGCAAGAATGGTTGAGGTTGAAGGGCAGCTCTGAAAATCATCTAGTCCAGCCCTACTGCTCAAAGCAGGGTATTTGTACATACTGATAAGATGCTACCTGAGCCTTCTCTTCTCCAAAATAAACAACCCTAACCCTCTCAGCCTCTCCTTGTTTGTCCAGTGGTCCAGTCCATACTGTCATTATCCAAGTTATTCATCTAACATCTACTTTAGAAGTATCTGGAGGCTGTCCTTTCTCATGTGACTGGAGGGCTGAGAAATCTTTCTTCTAGTGGTAGAATTCATGTCCAAGTTACCTGGAGTAGGATGTTTAGGGAGACAGAGTTCAGTCTCTAAAGAAGCAGACAGTCCTTCTAGCAGGAGATGGCCTGCCCCACCCACGCATATTAGAATGATCATTGCTGCTCAGACAGGTTGCCACATCCACTGCTTCCACATCAGGCTGCAATTTATATGAGCCTTTAGCAGAGTCTTTTAATGGGCTCCTGTGGATTGCATATGTACTTGCCCATGTTCGTAACAAGTGGACACCATGAAGCTTTATTTAGTGGTATTTTTAAGACTTCAGGGTGTTGTTCCCTGCCACTTTGTATTTGTACTCAGAGGATTACAGTAGACTATAATTCTCCGTAAAATGCTGACAAGTCTCATTTCAGAAGTAACATTATGCTGGTGCATCGGTATGGTGGGGGAATAAAACAAACCTTAATTTAGTAAAATTGAAATTTGTTTATTTGTCCACTCAAATTGTGTGTGGTTGAACAGAAATTACCTCAAGGGATGAATACCTCCTTGTGGTTTTGAGCTGATTCCATTATTTTCTGTATAATTATTGTTTTCTGAGAACTTAGTTGTCTGACTATCACAAGATATAAGACAAGTTCTTGAATTTGACTGGTTTGCGTCATCAGGCATGAAATGTAATACATAGATTTACCATTTTTCTTGTTGCAATGGAGCAGTGATTTACGCGGGACATTACCTGCTTGGAAATGAACATTTTGCATCTAATAAGTGCCTCAGGATATGAAATTGTCGCTGTTAAAGTAGAAGGTGCCTAACTCTTTTTTTCATGAAGTACAAATTGCAAAATGTGTAAGCAACAGAACAGGAGTGCTGGAGTTGCTTGTACTTGGGAAACTCTGAGAGGTATTTGAATTCTTGCAAAGCAAAAACAAAAATCTGTGAGGCTGAGACAGAAAATTACCAACTACAGCCAAAGCATTTGCTGCCTCTTAGCTCTGAATGTGCAATTTGCCTTGGTCTTTTAATTATAATCCATAAAGATAGCTCTGTTCCCTACCCACCCTTGGGCTTCAAGGAGCACTGAGTGCTTAGGGTTTGGGCAGCTAATGCTATAATTGAAACAGCTGCTCTGGTCTCTCAGTACTTTATTTATTCTCCTTCAAAAATGTTGATGGATCTGTGGGATGTTCTGGGCATTTTCTGTAGCTGCGAATCTCAAATACGGCCCCTTGCTGGATAGAACTAATTAAGAGAATTTACTATGGCTTTTCAAGTATTATCTCAGTTTTTGAAAGAAGAAACAAGTAGGGGATGAGAAGGCTGCTCTTAGGCCATAAAGCTTTTTGGACTAAATTCGCTTTAACTACAAGCCTAGACATCCTTATACTCTGTTATTCTTAATGACTTAAACTACAAGTGAATGTAAAATAATACTAGGCTGAAAGGTCATTATTTTTACATTCTGCACTCATTTTTAAATTAGTGCATACAAAGGAGAGTCTCCAGGAGTTTTGCTGTAAATGATCAGGGCACTGGGAAGAGTCCCCACTGATTCATCAAGGTTCCAGGCCAATGGTTGCTCTGCAGCCCTGCATTTCTCTCTTGCCTTGGGACCAAATAGCTGTTGCAGTCCTTGCTAAAGCCTGAAAACTTCAGGCAGGCTACAGAAGCTCAAGTCTCATTATTCTTTATTCATTGTTTTTCTTTATTCTTATAGTCAGCCCATTTCTAAATTACTGTCCAGAAAAGAAGAGTTCATCATTGTGTCAGATGAACGCATTTAATCAGTGATAAGTCATCCTAGAGTGCACTAATGGCAAAGCTAGGATGCAGCCGACAGTGGCTAATGTGGATATACCTAATGTGGTAGGTCCCTGGCAGAGATGGAGTTACTGACTAAAACACAGTTGCTTGACTGCTCTGATAGAACTTCAGTATAATGGCATCTTCCTCCCGGCCCATTGCTCAGCTCAGTGTGTCCTATAGATTCAGGCAGCTTTAACCTCCTGACTCTGGAATTTGGTATATCCTCAGGCAGTTCACCCATGCAAGAAGGGTTGTGGAGGAACATCTGAACTCTTAATTACCCAGGAGCTGGTTCACCCCAGAACAAGCTGAAGCTGCATAAAACCTTTGAGTGAGTTAGAGGCAAGGGTTGCTGTGGTCCATAGCCTGGTTTTTAATTCAACAGTATTGATTGTTCTTGGCAGATGTGGAGCCTGAGAGCCTTGTGGTTATGTTTGTTAGGGAAAATTAGAGGTCACTGTAAGTCTTTGAGAGTCAATAAATCTGAATTTTGATGAAAAAGGCAAAATCCTACTTTCAAGTACAGCAAACTGGAAAACCAGTGAGTGAGAAAAGAAAGGGCTGGAAATTTTACTGTTTTTTTCCTGTCAGCCTACAGCACTCAGGTTACGGCTGTATTCTGTTCAGGAGAAAGGAAACAGCATGCAAAAGGTCTTAGAAATTTGTACATTGAAAAATCTTGGTATGAAAAGAGACAGGTAACTAACATGAAGAAATGTAGTTCTCGTGTTGCTGTCCTGTTTATTCTGTCTAGTCAGTCACAATACGTTCCCCTGCATGGATACTTTGCCCACCTGTAGCCTCTGCTGTCTGAAGTGGGGGGTCTTACAGAAAGGCAGGGAAAGAAAGGACTTTTAATATGATATCGGATGGGAGGACCAGAAACAACGGATGTAAATTGGAAGGGGGTAGATTTAGACTTGACATAAGAAAGAGATTCTATACAGTGAGGGTAGTGAAACACTGGAACAGGTTGCCCAGAGATGTTGTGTATGCCCCCTCTCTGGAGGTGTTTAAGGCCAGGCTGGACATGGCACTGAACAGCCTGGTCTAGTGGGAGGTGTCCCTGCCTATGGCAGGGGGGTTGGAACTCAATGATCTTTAAGGTCCCTTCCAACCCAAACTATTCTATGATTCTAAGTGCTCAAAGGTTGCTGTGGATTCATATAACAATATTCGTCCTTGCTCAGAGTTTTATATGTGTTCAAAATAGGATTTAAGTCACACCCTAGGAATGGTGCCTGTATTAATTTGGCCTTTTCCAGTGAGCTGGGTCTTACTGACTTAACCAAGTAGACCTTTTTATACTTAATTTCACAGAAATGACATCGTGTTTCCAAAATCCCTCTATCTTAGCAAGGACCTTTTACTCTGTTTCTGCCTTATGAGAGAGTTCTGGGAAGATTTCCTTTCGAATCTTTGCCTAATCCTGGTGAATTTACAAGTGAGTCTTGCTCTTTCAGGCTCAGCTCATGTTTTCTGAGCTTTCCAGGATGCCACAGTTGCATGATTTGCTTCACAAAATGGCATCTAAAGGCAAGAGCTATCCCAGAAAACATTACTGAATTGCTGTTTGAATTAGGCTCTTTGTTTTGTCATTTGGTTTGAGGTTTTTTTGTTTTTTGGTTTTTTTTTTAAAGTCTAGTTGAATTTGAAAAGCAGTTTAATGTGCATCTGAGATTAACATAACTGTTAGGGCTGCTGTGTTTGGGAATTCATGAAGAAGCAAAGGTACTTTCTTTATTGGTAAATACTAAAGATAGTATAGGTATGATGGTCATGAGTTTTTTTTACTGTTCTAAAATCACTGTCCAAAACCACCTTCAATTTTGTTGAAAATACTAACCTGAGGAAATTAGCTTCTTGGGTTTGGTACCTTTTTATTTGCCTGTGAGGAACCAGTAAATCATGTGAAAATATCATGTGGAGTCTATTTTCTATGCATGTTCCTTGTCAAGGTTTTTCTTATTTATACCCAAAGGAAGCATTTATGCCAAGTGTTCAGACTAACGGGCAAATGTTTGCTGAGCTAAATAAAATATTTCAGCTCTCCAAGTTCTGGGGAGTTGAGATCCCAGACAGTGGATTTAACTTGTATTTCCAGGCACTATCAGATGTTGTCATCTAGTCTTAGCTTCTCTTCTTGATGTTCAACATGAGCTGCTAAGATTCTCTTTCTCAGAAATATCCATTACCAAATGAGGGACACTAGATCAGTGGGACAGAAACAGGCTCAATGTGTGTGGCAAATTAAGCTTGACTGTAGGCAGCATTTCTTCTATCTGAACCTACAAAGCAGATGTTTTGTCATATATAGTAATGTAGTAAGATAGCAAAGATATTGTTATCAGCTATGATAGCATTATGGTGACTGCTACTGTGTTGGAATATGTGCAAACCTCACTTTTGTGGTGTTTCTCTCTTTCAAGTTAAAATTTCAGTTCTGAAGTGGTATGACTTGTAATATGCTGTTTGCTCTAACAAGTAGAATCATAGAATAGTTTGGGTTGGAAGGGACCTTAAAGATCATCGAGTTCCAATCCCCCTGCCATAGGCAGGGAGACCTCCCACTAGATCAGGCTGCCCAGTGCCTTGTCCAGCCTGGTGTTGAACACCTCCAGAGAGGGGGCATCCACAACATCTCTGGGCAACCTGTTCCAGTTGCTTCACCACCCTCACTGTAAAGAATTTCTTTCTTATGTCTAGTCTAAATCTACCCCCCTCCAATTTATATGCATTGTTTCTAGTTCTCCCATCTGATATTATGTTAAAAAGTCCTTCCCCTGCCTTTCTGTAGGACCCCCTCAGGTACTGATAAGTTACTATGAGGTCCCCTCTGAGCCTTCTCTTCTCCAGGCTGAACAACCCCAACTCCTTCAGCCTGTCTTCATAGGGCAGTTGCTCCAGCCCTTTGACCATCTTCGTGG
>VZTY01031351.1:278105-333389 GCA_013400935.1 Turnix velox
GTCAAATGCCTTGCACAAGTCCAGGTAGATGAGGTCAGTTGCCCTTCCTTTGTCCACTGATGATGTTACTCCGTAATAGAAAGCCACCAAATTGGTCAGGCATGATTTGCCCCTGGTGAAGCCATGTTGGTTGCCTCCAATCACCTCTGTGTCACCCTCTATGTGTTTTTGCAACACTTTTAGGAGGATCTAGTCATCTAGTCCAACCCCTCCTGCAGTGAGCAGGGACATCTTGCAGTGGACTAGGTTCCTCAGAGTCTCATCAAGCCTCGCCTTGAATGTTTCCAGGGATGAGGCCTCACCACCCTCATCGTGAAGAACTTCTTCCTAATGTCTAAACCTCCCCTTGCTTTAGTAGATGCTGGAATCCTGGGTTCCTTTTCCTTGGGTACACTGATCAAGTGATTGTATTAATCACTCTTTTGAATTTTATTTGTATTTTAACATCTTTCTCCATTCAAAATTGAGTCATACAATTCAAAGATCCTCTTTCCCAACAGGGTAGCTCTTATAATACTACTAAGCACCAAAGGGCAACTGTTCTGCATTTCAAGCCTCATTTTTCCTTATTCAGATCCTTTCTAATGTATTTTTTTTTTCAAAAGTATGTTTGAAGGAAGCAAATTAAATTGGAAGAGGAAGTTTTGAATCAGGATGTGCATCTTTCATCTTCACCCTTGCATTTTCCGGTCACACTACGCCTTGTGTTGCTTATGTATAAGACATCTCCTATATTGTACAATTTTATGTGATACATTTCTCTTTTATTTATTTTGTACCACGTTTTATTTACTTAGCTATTTGGCACTGCATATAGCACACCCTAATGCCCAATGGATTTTATTCAGCTAAACACACTGTGAATAGTTGATATTATGGGAAAAGTGGCATTTGCTAAAGATTATCTGCGAATTTTTTTGTTTTCTGGGAGACTGAAATCCACTCAGAATATCTTTTTTCTAAAGAGACAGCCTTTTATGAGGTTTGACCTGATCTTACAGGGTTTCAAAGCGTCTCACAGGAGTTTAGGGGCTATCTTGCAGTGGTAGAAGTACCTGCAGTTCATATTCTGTAAATCCTTCTGAACCTTGTGATACAAACAGTCCTTCATCCACTCCTTAATCTTTCTTTGGAACACTGGTATCTAATTTTGAAGTCTAAGTTATCAAAGCTGCTAGATACAGATATAGTTATTAAGCACAGTCATTCTCTTAAGTAAGACCTTCCTTCTCATCTACTCTCTCAGCCTTTGAAAATAAAACATTTCCTGGTTGGTGTTACACCATTTAGATGGCAAGCAGGCACAACATTCATACTTCCCTTTAGCTGTGTTGTGGAAAGCCATTGCTGTGTGCTGAGGTAAAAATACCCACTTAGTTGGTCTCCCAGATGAGACTGTTAAACTCAGTTATTTCTCAATACATTGCCTCTGATCATCTGAAAAGAAATCTTTTCTTTCTGAAGCTTTGACTGTACTTGACTGTAATTAGAATTAGATAATTTTTTACTTTCAATATTTAAATAAAAAATTAAAACTACTCTTTGGCACACCTGAGTAATACTATCCATTGGGTTGAAAGGATGGAATTTCTTTCTGATCCTCAAAGACAATTAAGATGCACCCTGAAGTATGAAATTTAATTACCCTCATCAGAAGCAGCGTGATGTAGGATTAGGACCTAAGAATCAGAAATTTCTATCTGTGATGCTGCTTATGCTATCTAGTTATTGCATAAATGAGTCATATAACCTTCCTGTGTCTCTTCCTTTTCAGCCACAGGAAAAATGAGGTGTTTGATTTCTTTGCTAAGGGGCTGTATAAGCAGCCCTTGCTGCTAAGGGATGTTACAAGCAACTAAAGATATAATGGCTTGCATGAATGCTAGCTGTTACTGGGATTGCCATGGCTTACATGCTGCCAGCAGTTAGTGCAATTTGGTTTCACACAGTGATATCTCTATCTTTCTGTCAGTGTTATCTTCATGAAAGGAAGTGTAATCAATACAGATAAGGAGAGGACTGCAGGAAGAGGTGACGCTAAAGATCCATAGTGTATGTTGAGTTGTTGTTCCTTTCACATCAGTTTTAAGCTATGTTTTGCCTATAATTACTAATTATACTATCCCTTGAGTGTCTCCAACCATGTACTCCTCTAGAGGTGGAAGGAAGTTCCACCCTTGCATGGTTTAGCTGAGAAACAATAAGAAAGGTTCTGTGCAAAATGAGCACAGATTCCTTTGGGAAAGTTGTTTAGCACTGCTGTATTTCCAATTGCAGTAGTCTCTTACTGGAGTGATTAGTCATGTTATATCAGCGGGGAGCTCCCATGAAAAACTCACAACACTTTGTTTGATGTGATGAAGTGGGTAATTAAAATAATCTGGTTTGTCATTTAAAAAACAAGGCTTTTTAACATCTCAGCCACACTTGGTCAGCAGAGCTTTTGAGCAGATGAGTTCCTCAGCATGCCTGTAACATTGTTTATATTTCAGAATAGTCAGTAACAGTAATCATTCTACACATATCTGAATTGCTCTTTCCAGAGACATTTTATAAAGGAAAATCTAAATAGTAACAACCCTGCCATTTTCTGGGTTACATTCCAGTGCAAGATGCTGTTAGAAAGATGCTTGTCCGCCAACATACAGCATAATTTCATTGTCTCTCTTTGAATCTACCTGCAGTTCCACTGCTTGCTCTTCCAGAGCTTCTATATGTGTTAAATTCCATTAAAAATTCTCATTTGCAATCAGAGAATTAGATTTAATTGTGAGGCTGCAGTTCTTTAAATACTTACCTGATTCAATTCTTTACTGCATTCAAACGTAAGTCTTCAGATTTTCAGAGCAGGGAATTTACTTTCTCTGGGTTAGTAAAGCAAAATCTTTCTAGCAGTGGTTTTACTAAGACATTCTTGGGAAGAAGATAAAAATGAATGGTTTTAACTCCATGGATGTTAATGGGAAAAGATGTTTTTCTGTTCTGCTATTTCAATAATTTTTCCTGTGTGAAGTAGTTGTGTCTTGGAGGAGGCGATTATATTACCAGTGAAACTCTTGAAAACTTTCATTGTTATCCAAGAATAAGCAAAATACCCTTTATGGGCTACTTGTCTCTCTGAAACCTGAAGCAATTTCTGGCATATTGTGGTATCAATCCAGCTGCACAATTTTCTGTAGAGTAGCTGTACCAAGGGACCCACCAATCCTAAAAGATGTATGAAGTTCACTTCCATCCCAGCACTCATGAGCTGGTATTGCAAAATCCTGATGATCTCCTGTTCTAGGCAAGATGATTACACACTGTGTCTGACTCATTGGTCAAACTTAGCAGAATTATAGAGCATTTTCTTTGGGGAAGTGGTGGTGGTGTTATTAGTTTAATCTTCAAAGTATTAAAATAGTAAAAGGAAAGAAAATCATTACAATTGTTTAATCTTTATCATGGCAAAACTTTCGAGAAGCCATCTTCTGAAGCCTTCTTGAGGAAAAGGTGGGGAAGTAGTCTTGGAACCAGTCACAGTGATGTTAAAGGTCTGATGCAGTGATACTAATAAAGGTCTTAACTCTGTTTAACCTATCATTAACAGTTACATCTAGCTTATGCAAAAGGCCATAGAAAATGGTAGAAAGACAACTAGCATTAAAATGAGAGGAAAATGTATACCATTTTTGTCATTATATAGAACGATTCTTCAGCAGAACAGATTGCATAGCAAACTTTCTGCTTTGCACATCAAAAATTATCTCCTTTAATGCCAAATAATCTCTTACAATAATATATACTAACTTTATTTGTTGCCATTTTAGAAAATAGGTAATTTTCAAGACTGCATCATCATGCATCAAATTCAGGCTCTGATGTCTTTCAAGTAATTTTAAAACCAGTAAGCTGAAATTAATTCCACATTGATAATTGAAAGTAATTACAAGACATTGCATTGTATTGTTTGAACTAACGAGAAAAGAGTTTACGCAGCCTCCTATGGGTCATTTCTTTTCTCATTCTATCTCTTAGAATTGTATTGACTTATTGAAAACGTTTTCAGTTTGCTGAAGCTTGAAAAGTTCTAGTCTGGTTCTTTCTTTGTACCGTTCCTATTAATTGCTGAAGCAAAATAAGATCTGGAGCATGTTGGTATGTTGAAAAAAAACTCTTGTTATAAACTCCTGTATAATGTCATGCAGAATGGAAAAAGTCATGTTCTTTCATCAAGTCTTCTAATAATGGGGGATAAATTTATTTTGGACTCCTACTGATAAATTTAATTCTGCTTTTATCAATGTTTCGTCCTCAAAAATCAGTTTCTAATTTTTTTCACTACCTTTATCATGCCACAGGTGGATTTTAATGTAAAATACTCTGACACAGCTGCTATTATTGTAATTTAATTTTATAATACACATAAGTTCACAGAATCTTTTACCAAAGAGACAAAACTAAGCCCTCGCTGAGATACATTGCTTTTTAACCTCGGGCATATCATGAGTGCTGGTAACAATAGGATTATTTTAGATGAGAAAGCCTGGACCTGGAAAAAGAAAATAGCAGTGTCATTCATCTAAGGTATGAGGAGTCTGATACATTCCACAGTTTTTTTCTATGGTGAGTAGAGATGAGAGATCAAAACGCAGCTTTTATTTAGAGGGCTTTTCTTGTTGAAGGAGAGGCAATAATGGGAAGTTCTTGCTTTCTTTTAACCTCCTATTGATAGATACTGGGAGCACATATATTGAATTGGGACCCAGGAGGGGCTGTGCATTTCCTCATTTCCTACACCATGGTTCAAGTGCATTTAACCCTCATTTACTCCCTTATTTATATAAGACAGTAGGATTTAAGGGACAGTTCTTTGAGTTTTGATGTTGGTATGTTGAAAACTCTTGCTTTCAAATGGGGTCTAAATGTGAGAAGGTAGTGGCTTGATCATAGCCAGGCATTTTGAACCCACCCTTCAGCAGGACAAAAGAGCACGAGTGGGTGTAAGTATGTTAACTGGATTCTAAACCATTTGTTCATGAAGACAGACAAGTGCAGGATGCAAGTGTTTTGGATTGAGGTTTTACTTGGGAGTTTTAGCACATTTATTTATTTTTCATTCACTGACTCTAAGGGAGTGTCCTGACTTGTAATTAATCAGTACTGGAACTAGAGGAGCATGCAAAATGGCATCTAAAGCATTGGTGTATTGATTAGTATTAATCAATAATGTGTTCCCCTTGGAACTACAGGCAAAGAGTGTTGAAATTATAAATGTATCTCAGAAATTTAGTTTCCATGAAAACTGGATCATGACTTCTGCAACTACATGTGAAACAAAAGTGAAAGGGAAGAACCTGTCCATGGATAAGGATGTTTAAGGAAGTTTAGGCTTCAGAGATCTACCTCATCTTTTCCAGGTTCTAAAGCCTAACCCTTGTGTGACTCAGGGTGCTTTCTAGCCATATTTTCACATTAAACAGTATACAAGAGTGTTTGAAAACTCAGCCCTTTTTTTGTGTTTAAGTTCTATCAGTAGCATTTTCTATTTTAGAGGAGCACAATACATCCTCATAAAAGAAACTGTGTTGCTCAGGCTCTCTTTAAACAACAAATTCTCTCTAAATAATATACCCAGGTCTGAACTCCTCTCAAGTCTGAAAATACTTGGATCTAAGATTTTGACCTGTGTAGTCACAGAAGATCATGGTGTATACTGCAGATTGTAGGTATCTGAGACAATTTCTTACTTTCAATTAAGATACTGCTGGCTGGATCTGACCTGCTGTTTAAAAACTCTAAGCCGTGCCTAAATAATGGCATATAGTATGTTGCTTTACATTAAGATGTTTGAAGATTAGATTAAGATGTTTGAAGTGTGGTCATTTTATTGCTTGAGATAGTATCTAGAGAGATTATCATGGTTATGGCCAATGTTGTGGTAAAGATAGGTTTGGGTGTTGAAGGCTGTGTGGAGAAGATGGCTATGTGCACAGTGACCTATGCCTTTGTCCTTGCAATTGTCAGCTTGCCGGTCTGATTGATCGCTCTGTAGAGTGCTTGGAGGTTATGCAGAACATAACAGGAGCAATCTGTTATCTGCTGTAATTTGCTTTTGAGACTTAAGTTTCACAGAATTGGAGGATGGTCAAGGTTGGAAAGAATCTTTTGAGACTCTTTCAACTCTAGTCCAACTCACCTGCTCAATGCAGAGTAGTGAACTACTGCAGGTTATACCAAGCAATATCCAGTTGTTTTCTGAATATCCCCCAAATTATCCAGACTCTATAAGAGTTCTGTGCAACTTATTCCAATGTTCAATACTTATTAGAGTAAGCAAATTTTGTGTTTAAATGCCTAGACTGAGTATGATTTCAGTTTGAAGAGGTTCCACACATGGTATTTTCTCATTTGTCTCAAAAGATTATGATCTGGCTTTTCTGTTGCCTTGATAAAATGCTTTCCAAAGACTGATATGTAGCATATAGGCTGCTAATGGATATTTAATAGAACTATGAATAGACATCTAATGCAGTTCAGACGCGTTGAAAGCGATCTTTCTGCTGCCAGTCAGCATGTAGTACAGGATCTACAAATGGATGTGGATCTGTTAAATACAAGGGGTTATTTAGAAAGGTCTGGAAGTAAGAATCCCTATTCTGCCACAAAATTATGGCAGAATTGAATCCTATCCAAATTTGCCTGCGGGTCTCAACTGACCCAATAGCTATTTTTAGTGTCCCTAATAAATCCAGTAGTTAGTGTCATCTTTAGCTCATCTATTTTTGTGCGTCCAAAGAAACAGGCTGATACTTGGGATTTCATTTCATATGAATGTTTGAATCTCAGACAACCTGTTGTAGGAATTTGTACCACAAAAAGTGAATATATTTTGTAATTAATCTGGACTTGAGTGAGTCTCCCGTTTACAGTCTTGCATTGCGGTGTTATAAAATACCTGCTTGGCAACAGCTCTGGGAGTTAATAAAGTTTCTGTGGTAAACTATGAGAGACCTGAGGTTTTCAAACTAAAGTTATTGCACCAGTAACTCAGAAAAGCAATTCCTAAAACTCCTGGCACATTTATCCAGAGGGTTAGCAATAGCGCAGAAATGGAAATCATTGTTGAGAGCCACTGCGCACTTGGAATTAAAATCCATCAGTCTTCTGAAGCTGAGAACTATTTTCATGAAATACAGATGCTTCCATATTTCATAAGTAAAATTAAATCTGGAGTGGTTTTTTACTCAATTTGTAGGGAAATTTGTATGCTCTAATCCAAATAATACACCTAACTTGACATGACATCAAAAGAAATTATGCATACACAAGCTAAGCATTTAAAATACTCTCTGTGTTCTATTTTATTTCAGTAAAAGCAGGTTTATCTGTTTGGGGAAGTAGAACAGAAGAGGAGCAAGGATGCCAACGTCTGCTTCTCAAGCAGGAACCTCTAGCACAGAAGTTGGAAAATTAGATATGGAAATTAAAATATCTGTAAACAAATGATGAAATTTAGTAGTCTGGTTTACTCTTGCTGGAAAATTAGGGAGGAAGAAACCTAGTAGGTCACTAGAAAAACCCGGCATTTGCTTTTTCCACTCGCAATCTGAACTACATTAGTTATCAGCAGGGTCTGTAGGAAGCCATTGCTTAGCACTTTTCTTTAGGTACTTACCATACCTGCTGGTAGCTTCCTTGCCTGCTGGGAATTTTGTCCTGTTCAGTGGAGTATGATGACACTGTTGTGTCCTTGATAAGATAAATAATGTCTGCCCATGGACCAAAGAAAAGTCTCTTTTCTGGTAGCAGTATAGGGATTGCTGTCTGGGATTGATCCATGCTTGTGCAAGTGATGATTGGTTGGTGCAGGTGTCATACACGTGTGTTTTTGTTTCCTTCCACCAGTGTACCTTAACCTGATACCCAAATTTTGGCATACTTCAGGAGAAGGAGGTTCTAGCAGCATTTCCAGTGCCTGAAGGAAGCCTATGAGAAAGCTGGGAGGGACTGTTTGACAGAGTATTTAGTGATAAGAGCAGGACAGGTTTAGATTAGAAATTGGGAAGAAGTTCTTCACCATGAGGGTGGTGAGGCAGTGGAACAGGTTGCCCAGAGTGGTGGAGGAGGTGCAGTTCCTGAAGACATTCAAGGCTGGGCTTGACGAGGCTCTGAGCAACCTGATCTAGTGTAAGATGTCACTGAGCTGCTGATCTAGTGAGCTGCTGATGTAGTGCACTGCAGGGGCTGTCTGGAGACAGAGTTGTGGTAAACATCTCCCTATTCATATGGGAACTAGTGACAAGCGGTCTTCCTTGGGGTTTGGTAGCAGTGTGGACAGTGGGTTTGTGTACATTCTCAGCAAATTTGCTGACAACACTAGGCTGTGTGGCACAATTGATACGCTGGAGGGAAGGGATGACATCCAGAAAGATTTATATAGGCTTGAGAAGTGGGCCTGTGCAAGACTTGTGAAGTTCAGCAAGACCAAGTGCAAGTTCCTGCTCTTGGGTTGGAGCAATCCCGAGCACAAACATAAGCTGGACAGAGAATGCATTTAGAGCAATCCTGAGGAGAAGGGTGTTGGTTGATGAGAAGCTCCACATGAGCCATCAATGTGCACTCACAGTCTAGGAAGCTAACTGCATGAGGACTGCATCAAAAGAGGCATGGCAGCAGCTCTCTCAAGGGAAATGATTCTGCCCTCCTACTCTGACCCCACTTGTGTCCATCTTTGTAGTCCTCAGTACAAGAAGGATGTGGATCTTTTGTAGCAGGTTAGGAAGGCCACAGACAATCAGGGGGGTGGAGAATCTCTTCTATGAAGACAGATTGTGAGAGTTATAGTTGTTCAGCCTAGAGAAGGGAAGACTCTGGGATACCATATAGCAGTATTCGAGAGCTTTCGAGCCTCCAAGAAAGCTGAAGAGGAACTTTGGACACGGACGTGTAAGGGGTAATGGCTTCAAACTGGAAAAGGGGGGATGTGGATTAGCTATTAGGAAGAAATTCTTTACTATAGGAGTGGCATGACACTGGAACGTGTTGGCCAGAGAAATTGTGGATTCCCTGTACCTTTTCTGGAAGCATTCAAGGCCAGGCTGAACAGGACTTTGAGCAACCTGTTGTAGGGGAACGTCTTCCTGCCCATGGTTGAGGTTGAAATGTCATTATTTTTAAGGTCCCTTCCAACCGAAATCATTCAGTGATACTATGATGAGGAAACATTTTTGTTAGGCTCCCCTGACTTAATGTCAACTAGAAATAGTTGCAGCTTAATAGCTGTTTGAAAGGAACTTGTGGCACAGTAAGTTTTTGTTCATGTCTTCAAAAAATTGCAACTGGAGCTGCATAGTCTTTATTAGACCCTGTTTCAGCTGACCAGTCGCAATGTGCTACCAGAGGATCTTTTTTCCTTGGTGCTGCATTTTTTTCCTGTAATGGAAGAGAAATGTGAAAAAGTGGACTAGTACTGACTGGGTGGCTTGATGGAATCTCTCATCTCTGATCATAGTTCTGGTTAGCAATCAGGTACTGAAAAAACTGGGGTGAAATGGGTGCTGGGCTCTGTATCACTCCTCCTGGGAAACAGCCCTTCATAAATGGTGTCAATCAGTGACTTTACTGGCAGCCACAAAAGGTAAAATCATCCAGAGTATATTATTGTACAAGTATTTTATTCTTTAAAGTTTTCCTTGAAGATCAGAATTCCAAGATAATGGGCAAAAGCCAAATATTTACATTTTTACTGTCTACCTTTAGATGTTTCGTGATGGACAAAGCATTTGAAATGAAAACCAGGGCATGGTGTTTAAGATCTGAATGTCTAGGAGTAGGTCTTGTGCTGCCTGGTGAGGTTTTTCAGGTGGAGTAGCAGACCCAGCTGTTCAAGGGCAGAAGGTGGACATAAAGGACAGACAGGCCTTGACGTTTTCTGGTATCTCAAAGAGTAAATTAAGCTTGTATGGACATTTTGTTCTCGTTTACTCCTCGCAACAAGCAGGTAAAGATCAAACACTCTTGCAAGATGAATGTTAGTCTCCGGGGCTACTAATCCTGTTCTTTAGTTCCTTGACTTACTTGATGGAAATTTGTTTGTTTGAGAGGTGGGGATGAGGAGGAAGTGTAAGGAGGAATTATATGTTGTAGTTGTAGTGCTTCATGCACATGTAGACATTCCATCCAGCTCCATTGGACCTCAACCACCAAGGCAGTGCTGGGAATTACAGCTATAGTGCAAGCCTTGGAGACTAGTTTATTGCCTGAGTGACTAAGACTTTGCTGGTGAGAAGTGGCAGCAGGAGAGGTATTTAGAGAGGGTGTGCATATGCGCTATAGCTTCCACAGCTTGCTTTGCAAAGAAAGTTAGGCTTCTTTTAAGCAGCAATCAGACATCTGTGAGAAATCCAAGAGCACCAAAAGGTGACAGAAGAGAGCAATAAACTACTATTTGGCTGAGTGCAAGTCGTGGTGTTAGAAGCTTCCATGGGAAGGAAAGGCCCTGGCCTTAGGGTGCTGTGAGGAGACTGAGGGCTGGAGAAGGAGTCACAGTATAACTAACCACATGTAGACCTGTTGCTCTGGGGGATTTCATCCTTGTAAAGTAGCCTTTCTTACTGCTCTTCTCCTTTGTTCTTTCTTCTTCCTGTATGATGAGACCAGCTGGGTGTTGCTTCAAAGGAGAGTTGGACATCTAGAGAAACCATTTCGAATCTCACTGGAGTATGTTGCTAATGGGAACAAGAGCATAGCGGCTGTGGATTCCTTTGCTATGAAGAACTGCAGCAGAGGTAATGTATTTTATCACTTCTAGCTCATAGTCTGTAGATGCCTTTTTAGAGAAGAGCATGATTTCCAGCTGTTACAGAACCTTCACAGAAAGAAGGCTTCCCATCAAACTAATAATTTAAATGAAGATTATTTTTTTAATGTTGCCTTAAATGTGTTTAACTTCTTGCAGGAAACAAGTGGTTTGTTTTTTCATTTTTCCTTTGTAAAGAATTTATAGAAAAATTTCACGTTTGAAGGACTGAAGCAGTATCCATCCTGGCTTGCCAGATGTTTAACCTGATAGGTTCAGTGGTTCCTAGACAAATAGCTTGCAGACCATCTTTTTTATGATCCTGCTAAAAAATTTTAGGGTTGTTTTTTAAAACAGCTATGGAAAACTTGATTCTAATGACATATGCTTTGCTTTGGTATTGTCCCAGGCAATAATTACTGAGGAGCTCCTAGCAGTTCAATGTAGTACTTGGAATTTTAATAATGGGCAACCATAATGGGAGTTACTTTTTAAAATACAATCTGTTATCAATCTAAGTGTGTAAATTTAGGGCTTTGTGCCAGAAGCAGCTGCATTTTAGTTCCACCAGCTTTATGGAACTTGTGAATCATACTGAGATCCTTAGGTGGAATGTCAGTGAAGAATATTATAACTTATGGCACTTGACACGGTACTTTTTTTCCTGTTTTATTTATTTAGAGTACTGCTGAGTTGAGCTGCATGTCCTTCTTTTCAGTCTGTCTAGGACAGGAAATCTGTAGAGAATATATATTATTTTGATTATTTATGTTGTTCGCCACAAAGGCTGGTTGTGTTAAGGGGTTTATTGCGCTGTCCACACATTTAAATGATCTCTGAGCTCCAACAAGGAACAACCTGACACTGTGCTGAAAGCATGAGGCATGCGTAGATAGAAGGCCTCTGTTCTGCTGCTGATGGATGGTATGCATCTTGATATCTCTCTGAGCCTGAAAAGAAGGTTGTTCAACTCCCCAGGATAAAGAAATTGAATGGGACAGAAGTCACTGAAATTCATGGTGCTTTGGGAATTCATTGCAACAAATTTTACAACAGAACACAGGGCATACCAACTCCAGTAAAAGTACATGAATTTTTATCTTGGGAGCAGTTGAAGGAGAAACTTAAGTGATGGACAGTCAGCTGACTGAAAGGATAAGGTTGTCAGAGTGAGCTCGAGCAATACTGGACATTGTTCTGCAGATGACAGATGTCAGTAGCTATGGCTATTAAGTTATCTTGTGTGCAAAAGGAGGAACAAATCTCCCATTCTGTCTACAAATTTGTAGCAATTGGTTACTAACCTGCTCTGCTTACAGGACACAGTGCATGAGCAATAACCAACAGAGAATAAGACTACTTGTTCTTTTTTCACTTGGTTGAAATTCTAAGCCTTTTTTGCCCAAAGCTTGTGCAATGTGTCCTTCTACAAGGAAGAAGATGGTCATGATTAATCAAGGGTAGCACCTTAGGCTTGGAGAAAATAGGGAAAGCAATAAGAGGAGATTAATCCAGATTTAATTGGTGCAGCTGCTCAAAGCCTTTGGGCAGCTACACAAGTTGGATACCTTAATGTCACTGAAACACCTAAAATATGGGTGAAAATGGAAAAGAAACATCTAAGAAACAGAAACATTCCACCTTATTTTTCTAAGCCTTTAGTTAAATAGCATATACACAATTTAAAAATAGATTAAGGCATACAGACAAATATAGGGAGATAAACTACCATTTCCATAAGTGGATGTAGGTTTGGATCTAAATTAGAAGCCATCAGTAGCTTGGAGAAAGGTAGAAACTTGAGGTTGGGATTCGCTTTTGAGCATTGGGAATTTCATTTTTAGGGTTCTTAAAAATGGGACCTTAAAGATCATCTAGTTCTAACCCCCCTGCCATCGGCAGGGACACCTGCCACTAGACCAGGTTGCTCAATGCCTCATCCAGCCTGTCCTTAAAAACCTCTAGAGAGGGGACATCCATAACCTCTCTGGGCAACCCGTTCCAGTGTCTCACCCCCTCACTGTAAAGAATTTCCTTTTTATATCTAGCCTGAATCTCTGTCATATAATTGGTCTTGATTGGATTTACTTGAGGGAAAATAAAGGAAGCCCTCACAGATTGAGTGGATTTTGGGGTTTCAGTGTTTTTTTGTATTTGCTGGTTTGGTTTAGTTGGGGCTGAGTTATTTCTTTAGTTTTTGTTGCTGTTGATGGGATTATTGTTCTAAATGCATAGGACTAGACACAACAGTATTTGGAGCATCTCTTATAATTGCTGTAGTTAGTCACCATTATTCTCATGCAGTTCTTCCTCTGGCTTTAATTCTTTTAGGGCTCTTTAGCACTTGAAATGTGCTAAGTGCTTTTTTTTTGACAAGGTCTTAGTGAACAATAAGTTAGAGTCCTATAAGAAAGCCCCTAGAGTCAATAGAAAGGCTTCTTGGACTTCTATAGATTTTGGATCAGGACAACTAACAGGTAGCATTGCCCATCATCCCACAGCCTATTGACTTTCAATTACTGTCTTAAGTGTGACGAAGATTGTGTTTGTCAGTGTGTGAAACCTAAACTATTGATTCTCTAATTTTCTTTCTTACAACTTCCAATTTAAGTAAGTGCAGTGTTCAAAGAAAAAAAAATCTAAATTACAGAGAAGTAATATTTTAATTTAATAATGTCAGTTAAGAATTTGTTCCTTCTACAAGGAAAGTAATTGTTACAGTGACATTTTATAGTTGGTAGTAATTTCTTGTAATAAAAATAAAGTTAATTTCCTAAGTAATGTATTGACTTATTAATGATATTTAATGAGTTTCTTACTGATTTTTATTGCAGTTGTAAACTAATTAATTAGCTAATTTATTTCCAAAGGTCTTAATTAAAGTACTTAATAGTAAGCACAAGTAAATGACAAGACATTGTTTTACTTAGCAGTATTTGATTTATTAATTCTAAGTAACTTTTTAAGTGAGGGGTGTGGAGATCAAATGCTTCTGAAGTGTGTTTAAGGTTTAATGATGCTCCAAGGCTGTTAAAAGCAGCTATTTCGACACTCAGCCTGTCCAAGAGGAAGCACTTAACTTTCAAGTTTTCAAGCTCAGTAAGGAACATAAAAAACATATTTATTCAGGAGCAAGGGAACTCATCCTCTCAGCAGTAACTTTTTTCAGTAAAGTTTATATGAAAGTACATAGAAATACACTCATTACCATCAGAGTTAGTAAGCAGTTAGACCTGTGATGTTCTCATGATTATAATGCGTTATGAAAGTTGAAGTTATAATTGTAATAAAAGCAAGACATATGAAGAAAGAAAAACTTTTCAATACCTGAGGGGTGTTTTACTGGAGAAAAAGAGATGGTGAATGAAGAGTAAGCACATGGTCTTGCAACATGTATGAAGAAATATGAGCAACTGACAGCATTTTTTGTGATTCCATTTGATAGATAGTCTAGCAATAGATTTATGAATCAACTGAAGGAAATCAATAAGGGTTTTCTCCAAACAGGATTACTTATGTATCTGAATCATTACTAAAATGATGGGTTTTTGTATTCAGACAAAATCTGTATATGTATCATTTTAGTTTTCCCACATATGCTCAATTTTCAGCAGTTTATCTTATAAATTAATTTGCTGACAGGATGTTGTGGTTAACTGAACTTAATGAAATACCAATGAGCCCCTTTTCAAAATGAGTTCTTGATGCTTCCTACTGGAAAATTGCCTAGAGAAGTTAACCTCTTCCAAAACGAGAAATAAAATAATACCAGTGTATCTCAGAGAATCATAGAAGAGCCTGGGTTAGAAGTGACCTTGGAAGATCAACTGGTGAGACCTTTACTGGAAAGGGAGCCTCGGTGAGATTATAAGCAGCTGCATCTTGAAAACCAACAGTGATGGGGTCTCTACTATGTCCCAGGGGAGGCTGCTCCAGTAGTTGTTTGTTCTCACTGTAAAAAGTTCCAAATGGAAGTGCCACATGACACACAGCTAACGTAAATGTTGATTATTCATTCATTAAAAATTTTATAAAACTTTTAAGTAGCTTTGAGTTGAGTGAAATTGCAAGATGTTGAGTGAAGATTTATGAAACAATTTCTTTAATTGTGTCAATATCTTTTTAATTAATTGCTTGCTTATTTGTAAATAAGAGACAGTGGAGAAAAGAAATCTACCTTCAGTGAAACCAGTCATTTTGTATCTGGAGATCCACCACTGACTAGAAATTTGGGAGAACAGTTGAATGAGGCACTGATCACAGTTGGTATTGCACTGTTATTGTGAAACCAGATAGGATTCAAAAGAAAAACAAATTAGAAGTAATCCTACATTTCATAAGTAGTTGTCTGTATTTGAGGCTTAGAACCAGCATTTACCAGAATACTGACTTGAACTATCCATGTCAATTTTGTGTAAAGAAGGACAGAGAGTTTCCTTTGGCATTAGTGGCATAATTTAGGATCTTATAAGCGAGAGAACAGATCCAGAATTAATTGAAGTTAATTGGAATTGTTCAGTGTGTTTGGATTAAGTTATAAGTAAATTTAATTTTAAAAAATAAATAAAACTGGGCAGATTGGCTGTTTTCCTTGTAGTGGCTTATGGTGTTTATACAGTTCCAGTGAGCTGGTTTTCCTGCAGACTAATTTCATTAAGTAGGCATTTGGAAAAGACTGACTATTTGAAGAACATTTCCCTCCAAATGCTTTGGCAACCACCTTCCTCCCCATTCACCTCTACTCTTCCATGAGTTATCACTGATTATTCTGACTTTGGGTCATGTGCCAAAAACCATCTCTAACCTGCTAGTGTTTTAATCCTGTAGGAATCTTGTGTTGGAGAAAAAACTGCTTTATAGATGACTGTAGGGGTTGTAGTTAAGTTAGATAATTTTAAGGTAATTCCAAAGTGTAAAAGTGTTTCACTTGTGGTTTGTGCCCATTTAAGTAAAATGAATTTAGTGTGCTTCTTATGTGACTTATATTTGTTTGCATTTTTCATTTTCATCTTCTAAAATTATGTTATAGTAATGCTAGGAATAAAAAATTAAGCTAATTTAGTCTTAATACTGCTAATACTGCTTCTAGAAAAGGCACAGTAACTCAATTAGTGATAGAGCAGCTTCTTAGAGTAATGAATTAGTGATTATGCATTTCTCTTGCTGCCTGTGAGCACCTACTTCTTGTAGAGCCAAATTTAGACAGTGATGATCATATTAAATAATTTAATCTCTTTAGAATATTAGTGGACTCACCAAAGGGGAGGGGGTGTATTTAGAGTACTTGATTTTCAGAGATCTGTTATGCCACTGTGTTGGTGAATGGGATCTAATGTGCTGTTGTTTTATTTATTATTCAACTGAGGATGTATTTGAGCTTTTCAGATACAAGGAGAGAGGTATAAAGAAATGTTTTAGATAGGGAAATAACACTCATAAAACTGATCTTTAACATTGATGTATTCATACTAAAGGTGGAAAGGCAGGACCAGATGGGGGAGGGCTTTTTACACAAAGTTGCTGTCTTACAGAGTGAACAGGCTCATAGAATCATAGAATCATAGAATCATAGAATAGTTAGGGTNGTTGGAGTCGAGGAACAGATTTGAGAAATCAGTCTTTAAAATACAAAGTTTTAATAGTCAAAAAAGAGCCTGCTCATGCTGGAAACTGCTTGAGAGACCCTGGAAATCCCTCAGTTCCCCTGAAAATGTTAGCAGCTGTGGGTGTTAAGTACTTTTTAACACTTGGAAGAATAGGCCAATACATTATCTTTTTAATGCTGTATATGATTTTTAGCCTGACCTTCTCCCTTAATTAAGGCTTATTTCAACAGGGGAGACATTGATTCAGTGAAAGAAAATGAACTCTGTAATCTGCTTTCCCCAAATTGAACTTATTTTTATTACTATTAATTGCTGCCACTTAGTTCTTGTGATGTTTTAACTGCTTGGATTTATTGAAACAATCACAGGATTCACTATTATCACCTGAGATATGGGGAAGACAATGGTGATTTATGGATGGCTCAACAATTTTAAATCAGTATTACTCCAGATTCAAAGATTTATGCAAGCTGATTCTAATTTTGAAAGTAGATGGTAGTCTATCTTTTCCTTTTTCACTCCCTAATAAACACTTAAATTTTCAGAAGAGTACTGGCCTGTATCAAAGGGCACCCAGAACCTTGATTTTGCTGAAACAGTCATGAGTAATTTTGCTCTGAGTTTTTTTTTAATATAAACCCATCAAGTTCTTTGTTACCAGTAGGAAAGTCTTTTGATTTAAACAGGACTGATGCTTGAAGATCTTAAGCACTGTCTGTGCCACTTGATTCGTGCTTGTGAAGGATTAGAAAGCCAAACAGAAGATGATGATCAGGCAAAAAGGGTAGGAGTCGGGCTTTGAGAGCAAAAGAGTAAACAAGAGGGAGATGAGGAAAGGAGAGATGACAGGATATCAGACAGGAATAATTGGTCTAGATAGGGGAAATGATGAAGGAGTTTGATGGGTTAGAAAGTGATTGGAATAAACATGTACAATCCAATTAACTAACTAGAGCAATCAAACTTAATCAGGTAGACACTCAATCAACCAGACTGAACTAACTAGATGGATAATCTGTTGAACTTGCAAAGTGAAACTGCAGGAACCGTGAAAATCAAAATGAAATGCAAAAGGATTAATCAATTAGCATTTAAAATTGTCAAGCACATAGATAAATATGTAGGTTGTTCAGGTGGGAGTTAGTCCCTTTTTCTGGCATGACTCACCTGAGGGACATTGAGGAGCACAGTAATTTTTGGAAGATGAGGAACAAGAACAAGGAGATGGGACAAGAAAGAATTTCTCTTTTTTTTTTTTTTTTCTTTGTGCTTCCTATAGGACCCCATCCACCTCTTCCCTTTTCTAATTCGAAACCTTCCTCTTTCTGCCTTAGGGAGCCTTGCTTGCATTGTCCTGCTGTCTTGTTTCTGGTCTGCTGCAGACGGTTTTCTTATCAAACCAGCTGCTGCACCAAACCACAGATGCTGTTTAATAATTCCACACTGCATCTAGTATGGGCAAGGTATAGCACATTGGGGCCTGCAGTGATGAATACAGTGAAGTACAAACTCCTCAGCAAAGCAACTGACCCAAAAGTCTCGACCTTGGGATTTTGAATCAAATCTATAATACATAAATAGAAATGCCAACTGACTAAACCAAGTGCATCATATTTTCCCTGAAAAATTTAAGAATCTGTAATGGGGGACTGAAGTTTTATGAAAAGGAGTGTGCGCCCTTTTAACAAATGAGATTTTTTAATGCTGTATTTGGAACTCACAGCCATAGCTGCACATGAGAGACTCAGTCAGGATCGTTAAACTCATATGTTGTGACTCTCTTGCTTTGAAGTCATGAAAATTGGGAAAAAAGAGGAACTTTCAAAAGCTGCCAAGTGACTTAGGAGCACAAATTAATGGGAACAGTGCTCCTTAGTCCCTGTGGAGTTTTCAAAAATGTCATTGTTATAGAATGGCAGTGAGATGTGCCTTCCACCTGTGAAGATGAGAAAGGACAGACTGCACTGAGCTTCCATGGAGGCAGTTTTACAGAGTACCTCCATAAATGAGGCATACAGGGCTTTTAGAAATTGAGCCTTTGAAAGCCCTGTAGTGAGGCATAATATTGATCCAGATGGCAAGATTTTAAATTACTGGTCAGGTTTTATTACATGAAAGAAATTTTAAGAATACCTTTTCCTCCCCTTCTTTAAATGATTGCTAGTTGAAGTGCTGAAGTTTTGTATAACTGGGAGATTGCGAGCACTTAAATGAGTCAGCTGGATTCTGGGTCCAATTCTTGATCGAGCTCTGTAGTTCATAGGGCATGATTGATGGATTATCAGCAAATTTGTAAGCAAAATAAGAGGACTGGGAATATTTTTCAGATCTACAAGGAAATACAATTTAGTCAACTCTTACAGAGAGATTTATCTTGTTCCAAAGATAATATCAGTGGTGGATTTTTTATTTTATGTGAATAGAGATGAATAAAGCAACTATTTTGAAACCTCAAAAATTTCAGGGTTGAGAGGTGATCTGTATGATCCCGTAAGATGTTGTGCTGTGGTACACTGGGATCTAGGCTGTTCTGGTTGATTTATGTGAGCCACAATCTAGAGTAAGTGATTTTGTGGAGACTACAGCAGTGAACATTCTGTGCACTTGAGCCTTAATTATGTACTGTATTTTTAAGACATAATTTTGAGCTATAAGCACCCACTGCATTGAATCCAACTTCATGTTATACAGAACAGAGAGATAAATATGAAAAGAGTGACATTTCAATATTTGTGTAATATTTTCAGTATTGATTTATAGAAAGAAAATGGTGGCTCTTTAAGCACCTCATGGAACAACAGTTATGAACACATAAACATGTTAATGAAGCTGTAACAAAAAGGAAAGCAGTCACTGTAAGATCAGAAACACTAGGTGTAAAAATTTGGCAATAGTATTAACTTATCAGGCATTTACAACGTGCACATCAGTAACTAAGCAGAAGTGACTTGCCTCCCAAATTGCTTCAACAGCAAAGTAACACAAATATTGACTGTATGTGAGCCATTTCCCCAAAGCAAAGGAAGTGAAGGGATTAACTATGAAGTTACTTGAGTAGAGCCTTTGACAGTGAAAGCTGTAAAATACATTGTGCATCATCCCATTAATTGTTGGAGTTTCAACTGCTTGCATCAGCTGAAGATAGGTCCCTGTATATTTATCAAAGCTTCTGAAAAAGGAGGAGCCTACCAAGAGGTTTCATGGGAACAGTGCTGATTTGGTCTTCAGTGTCTTTATCATTGCTAGGGTCTTCACAGCCAACAGAAGAGTCTAGTTTGGAAAACGGAAGAATTAGATTTAAGTTATAGATGTTGTTTCACTTTAGGTAAAGGCACTGGAGTTGATGCTTAGTTACAGTGATTGGATTGGAAAATAAATTTCATATTAAATGTATTTTCTGAAAATACTACTTAGAACTGACTGAGAAAAATAAGAAATGCAAAATAACTTTTGAATCATATATTGGAAAAGAATTCTACTTCAAGAGGTGTTTGACCTCCTCATCTTTGTACAGAGTGCTTTGCAGTGGTCTTACTTTCCTATAGTGTTTTTCTTCTAATTTCATCTTTGGAGCACTTCCAACTTGTTCTTTCAAGTGAAACTGAGTATTTCTCTCATTTGGACAAGACAATTCTTACTCTTTCCCTTTAGCCATAAAACATTCCTGTCTATCTAATCTCAACATGAAATCTTCAGGACAATTATTAGTCTGTTATAAGTTTTTATTGTAGGTGGTAGTCTTTGTCTTAATTGTTGATTTGTAGAATGTGGGCTAATTTTTTACTTCAAGTAGCTCCCTTTAAACTGTAATAAAGTGCTTCTGCTTGCTGCTTTTTTACTAGCAGTACCAGATACCAGCAGTATCTGTAATGCATTACAGTTGTCTTTCTAAAGTATAATAGCAGTCAGAGCATTTTCTGATTCATAACGTTTTATGACTTTTCAAGTAAAATTCATTCTTTTCCAGGAGAACTTGGGTAATTGTAGAAATGACACTGAAGTGTCATGACCAGGGTGCTACCAAATGGAAGTCAGTCATACAAAATTCTTCCTACACTGCAGGCCTACAGTCATACTGTTCTGCAAATACTACAGAGGAGTTTAGTACTGTTTCCCTTTATTCACATTGCCATACTGTATCAGAGCAGTATTCATAGATGAGACTGGTCTGTGTTGTGCACTTGAGAAAAAGCAAAGGACAGAGAAACTAGATTGTAAATTCCTTAATACAAATACAAAGGCAAACAGCAACAGATTAATAAAGATGACCAGTGATCAGGACACAGTGAGTGAGCAATAGGTTAGCTGACACTTGTGGTGGTATTAGTTGAAAGGAAATTAAAATGAAATCTTAAATAGCCCTTCCAATGATCTTAGAAATGAGAGAGAGAAATAGTGAGTTAACAGAATGAGGCAACAGTGAGAAGTTTACTGGTGGATCTCGAGCAGGTTTAAGATGAGGAAGTGGATGAAACAGGGAAAACACTGTCAGCTTCAAGTTTGTAAGTTAAGGCTAGGCACTGTGTAAGCTGCAACTGTGTTGGTGTAACTGAGAGCTACCTCTGGGGACCCCTCTATAAAATTGCATTTCAAAAGATCAGGCAGAGATCTTCCTCATAGCAGAGCTTCACTGTTTGCCTAAGGAATCTTGCTTTATGTGTGATGTTTTCTAAGACCAAATGTTTATAAAAAGTGCACAGGAAAGGCATCAGATGAAATAAAACCAGTTTCTTTTACCGTTTACAAAACTAAGAAATGGACCTGTCCCTACTTCTTTGTCTTAGAAGTGTGTAGGCCCATTTTTAAATGCATCTGTATTCTGCTGATGCTGGCTGCTTTTTTTTAGCATTTAAATAAAGGCCAGAAAATATATGCAGTAGATAAGATATAAAAACTATCTTCTCCTAAGCTTCAACTTGCAGAGCTAATTCCCAAGCAGCTCAGCACAATTCACAGTCTAGACCTCAGCTGAAATGTCAGAGAATAAAATCTGTATAATAAACCAGTCATCTAATTCTCAACATCATGGGATTCAGTCTCCCTTGACAAGATTTAGTTCAGACATTCAGATGCTTTGTTGTATGAAGTTAGATACAGTGATATTCATCTTTTGTGACTTCAGCTATCTGAAAGTTAGGCATCACGTCAAAGCTATTCTCTTGGTTCCCTCTGTAGCCAACAGAGAGAAAAAGACACTTCAGAGAGCAATTTATTCCACCTTTAGGATCATAGCATCATCAGAGTGTCAGAAAGGAGACAATGATTTGCTTGAAGAATTGTAGACTGGAATTTCTAACAGAACTATCCTTTTAAAGTCTGTGGGTGCCTTCATACCTGTGATCTATAAACTCTGCCCACCAGTTCCTTACTTTTGAATAAATAGTGTCAGGCAAGGAATCTTTAACAAGTGGATTCTCTATTGAACATCCTCAGTGCTGACTGGTTAGCATGCTAGATAAATCATTTTGTAGTAATTATTTTGCAGGAGTTTATTCAGAGTCTGCTAGGATAAAGTGTGAAAAAAAATTAAATGGCTGTTGAGTGCAAGATTAATAGTGCTACCAGGGATTCACCAAAACAATCTTCATTCATGCAGCTTTGACAGGATGCTTCTCGTCAGATCTAGGAGCCTGTGCACTGAAAACAAAACACCAGCTGTTCTGCAAAATCTGGGGAAGTTTTAAATTGGGATTTGTTTATGCTTTGTAATTATTTTATTAATATATTAGAAAAGAAAAGTGTATTTCTAAAAAAAAAACCAAAATCACATCCCTTTCACAGAGAATTTTCAGATAGAAAAGTAGTTTGTCAAAAGTAAAGTGGTTTTTCGTAAGAGCAGAGCTGCAGCCAGGAGCTTTCTGATGAAGCTCTGGAGATCATGTTACTTCTCTGCATCTTCACTACATCACTTATATGGAAAAGTTTTAATTTTGTGGGGTTTTGTTGACCACATTACTTTATGGGAGACCTCAATGAAGGCTTTTTGAAAAATCCACTTAAATTGAGTTGCCTTTGGACACTGGATCCCATGGCTTTCCAAAGAGTGGTAACGGAAGATCCACATTTTTTCAGTTACTTCCTTACCAGTAGGAGCAAATCTGTCTCTTGCATTTTTCTTTTTTTGGTTTGCTACCCTTTTGAATGGCTCTGTCATTTCCGCTTAAACAGAGTAACTCAATCCTCAAATAAAGCTTTAAACAACAAGTGAGGTTAATATTATATGCAGCTTTTGTTGCAAACTTTAATTCATCCTATTTGTGTGAGAATATCTGGTTACATTCAGGAGTTAGCAATTTCAGATCTAGTTCCTAAAGATCATTGAATCTAGCCTAGATTTCAAATCGGACTTCTTAAGCAAGATATAACAGTGAGAGTCATGTCAGGGAATTTCTCCTACGTTACATTAGTTCTATTTCTTCTACATCAAAAAAACCGAAAGTGTTCTTTTCTGAACAGAAAATTTTTTCAAATTTTAGAGGTTTTTTGTTGCATGCATGTTGTGTTTCAATAACCTTAGGTTCTGTTCTTCAAAAAACCTGCTAGGATATCCTGTACATAAACACACCTTGTTATTTCCATCTTTGGTTTAAATAAATGTCCTCCTTCTGCAGCTCTAAATTGAGACAGATTTCCTCTGAGCTTGAATGTGCTTACATTTGATTTTTTCTATTCTTCTTGTTTTAGAAGGAAATTTATGCTGAATATCTCAGATAAATACCAAGCTGTGTTTACAAATTTTCTCAGAGCTGCATGCTAATGGGAGTGAGCAGTCTGGTATTCCACAGTATGCTTTCCTTAAGCCAAGGAAAGGAAAATACTCCCTCTTGCATAAATTTCTTTGCATGGAAGTTTAAGAACATTATCATGTATCACAATTATCTCTTTTATTACAGTGACTTTTTTTTTTTAAAGTGACTAGAGCACAGCCACTGACTTGCCCCTCTACATTCTAGCACCATTATATTGTGGCTTTGCTCCTGTACTCTTTAGGCAGGTCCCAAGCATCTTTAAGATGTTCTAATGCAGCCCAGAGAGCAGCTGACATGGGAAAATGAGACAGGTTAACATAAAATTCTTGAGTAGGTAAGAACCATTGTTCTGATATCACCTGTCTGACTTTGCCTGAAATAAATTAGGGAGTATCAGCACATCAGGAGCTGTCCTGAACAGATGGAAGCAATAACTTTTCCTGCCAGTGCCTCTGGAGGAGGATGGCTCCCTGCAACCAAAGGGACTTACCTGTATCATAGCTACAAATAACTCCAGGATCTCCTTACAGTCCAGTTTAACTCATAGATTTGACAACCATGAGCTGAAGTGTTGTTGCTAAGGCAAGAGCATTGCACTGCCTGTGATTTGTGTAAAGAAGCATCTTCATCTTGTGAATTTGTGACTTAATTTGTAGTTAAAAGTACTGTAGAGCCTGTTGACTCATTGAGAGTAATATCTGTAGATGTCTGCCTTATTTGCAGTTCTAAATACTTAGAACAGGGCCCTGCTGTGGCATTTCCTGCTACAGTTTCTTCAAGCAAAAGATCTGTGTTGTGTTGAGTATCAGCAGAACTTGGAGATGGGGATTTCTTGAAAGTATTTTTTTTGAGACATAAATCATGTTTCTAAAGCATCTCTCTTCCTCTACTAAAAAGAAGCTTGAGTTCAGACTTGGTGTTGGTACATTTCTATTGCTATTTTTCACTACAATGAAGTGTTTTCAACCTGAATTTTGGAAATCTGAGGAGTTCTAATAGCATCAGATATCCCAGTGACAAAGTCCATAAGTAATTTTGGTCAGAAAATTAAAGTCTGTGTTCATAAAGTCACACTAAAACTGTAATAAATATTCAGTGCTTCACCTATAGAAAACTTAATAACTTAGACTGCATCAAAAAGGGTTTGACACTGCATGTAGACAGCTGAGTGAAGTTAGTGACTTATAATGCTGCATGAGATGTTAGTATCTCATTTACTGCATTAATCAGTGAATGCCAAATGAGTTTGCAGATTGCATGTAGATCAGTTTAATCTGTCACCTTAATTGTTAGTGAAATTTTTAATGTTGAGTTTACATTAACTATTTTTCATATTGCTTCCCCCTGAGAAAGCAAAAGCAGCATAATAATAGTACTCATGTGAAACTGTGCAGGCTTTGTGGTTGTTTTTCACAGCTCTCCGTTTCTGAGGTTTCCATTGATTGAAACTGTGTTTTACTTGTATTTGCACATTTTACTGCTTGTCAAATGGAGAGGATTTTGTCAATCAGGATAGTGCTAACATGGTAAAAGATTGTCTCTTTGGAGCACTGTCTATGGTAGTGGATTTCAGGGGACAGGACCAAGCTGGATTGACCTAGGACTTCATCAGATGGCTGCTGTATTAGCATTTGGTAAGGACTCCAGTGATTCTGTAATCCTCTGAGCTATTGATCAGCATTTAGCAGCACTCACTATAGCCTTTCATTACACAAGGGTAATCAGTGACTCCATTTTTATTTCTGGTTTGTTAAAAATGTAACGTTATGGGACAAAGTTATTCAAAATCCTGGTCAAAATTAGTAAGTATTTCAACCAAAAAAAAGTAAGGAAGGAAATAAAATTTTGCAAGCTTTTCCCTGGACTTCAGGGTTTTTTGCTCAAAACTATGTTAGAGGTCATAATGAAAGGGTAAAATATCTGAAATAAAATTTTGAACAATAACAACTTTTCATTTCTATGGAGATAGCCATTATTTTATTCCAGGTCAAATCAAATATTTTGGAGTAATACTTGGGGAAAATTTTTTCTTCTGTAGGGGATATTTTCATTTTTAGATAGCCCTTAAAAATGAGATTATTTATTTTTCTGTGCAAGCATACATACTCTAGTCACAGTGCTAGTTTAAATGACAGTGAGACCACATATCCCCATAAAGTACTATTTCTTTGTCAAGGGCAGCAAGACAGAAGCTTGCAGTAGTGAAGAAACTTGTCTAAGGTCACAGTGTAAGAGTCTATTTGGAAATTCTGACCATCCATTTCTTTATTTGATAGACATCATTCTGAGGGTGGTTTGCAAGCAATTCAAGGTCCTTGCACACACAAATGGAGTGCTGGTTTGAAGTATGTCAAAAAATATGCTTGGCTGCTGTGTTTTGGATGTTTTCTGCCTTGGTTATATAATTCTTTCTTCTTTTTGTTGGGTATTGGGTAAAGGATGCCAACATTTTTATTTTTGAGAATACCCTCAATGAGCTGGTAACTTAGTCTTAGACTACCTGTAAGAGGCCTGGTGACAGCAGTGAGATGCCTTTCACTTCTGCTTTTTGCCAGCTGAGAAAGTTGTCCAGAAACCTTCCCAGCATGACTGTTGCTGAACAGGAAGTACAATAACCATGGGATGGATAAGTTCTCACACTGCAGTGAAAACTGCTGCTGGTTTCAGTAGCTGAAATTGCTTTACATCCAGGGGGATGGTAATTTACATTTGGCACCCTGTCTTTGCCAGGTCTTAGTTTCCTTAGCTCTCCTACTGTTCTTTTGAAAAACTTTCAGAGAGTGCAGTGTCTGTTGCCCATAAAGACCTGGCTGCTATAGATGCAGAGGCCTCTGAGCTTTGTGATTGTGCTACGACAAGGCACTTTTTCTATCTCTGTGATACTTCATTGACAGACTGTTTGAAATTATATTGCTCACCAAAAAGCAGCAGTAATTACCTGTGGAATGGCAAGGAAGAGCATGGTCAAAGAGGAGTTGAAAACCTTTACTCTGACTATTGCCACATTAGTTCTACTACAGTTTATCAAGAAATTCTGGAAGAAAAGACAAGTCCTTTTTCCTGGTTAAAGTATAAATTCCAGGGCACTTCATTTTGTTGGTAGTATTTCACTAAACTTTGTGAATATAGATCCTCTATGCATTCTGGGCTTTGAGGTACTGCAATAGTTTGAAAATTAGCCAGTGACATTCATTATAGTTAGTGAATTGCATCCACATCCTGTTAAGTTAAAGCTCCAGGATGGCTGGAAGTTAGGTATTTTGACTGTTCACTGTGTAAAAAAAATATATATATAGCAAGTATGTAAAACCTTTGTACTCAATATAACTTAACTATACCATAGAGGGGACCATGAGCAGTTTAGGTTAAATGGGAGTGTGAATACAGAGCACCCAGTGAGCCATATTAAAAAATGGTAATAGTTTGTGTTCCCCAAGATGGCCAATGCTCAGAGAGATGCCTTGATGAAATACATATGAAAAGTAATGTTAATGAGAACTTGGTCATTTCAATTGATGCTCCAACACTAAGTCTGAACACATGTAAAGTACCTTTTAGGTCTCCCCAGTTCCTTCTTTGGCCAAGAGGTAGTTTAGTGTCTCTTTTTTGTTATTCAGTGTTTGTGCACATCTTGCTGTCAAGTGAGTCCTGTACAGTATAGCTTGTTAACTGCAGCCCTCTTCTAAAGTGATCCTTTTTTTCCCAACATCTCCTTTGAAGCCATGCCACACCTCAGTAGATCTTCAGTAGAGAGTTTACAGAATTTTGTTATTTCCTGAAATTGGTTTCTGTTTCTTTTTTTCTTAGTTCCTCGTATGCCTAATTGCTTTCTTGATTCCAAAACAATCAGACTACTATGCATTTATGGCTGGGTTTGGTTCTGCATGTCATTTCTTTGTGCTTTGCTAATTCTTCTGGACCTTCCTGTAGTTATCTGTCGTTAATGAACTAGCCCAGTTTACCACAAAACCAGACTAATGCCATTTACTTTGCAGTGGGGCTAGCAACTTCTGTTTCATATTCTCTTTTTATTACTTGTTTTGTATCCAAGTGTTTGTTTGCTAGGGCTTGATGAAAAATGAGGAGTAAGCTCTATGTCCTCGTACTTCTCTGTTTTGTATAATGAATCATTTTACAGTTATATAGGATTTGTCTGCCAGGAAGAGGTACATTTGCATTGTATAAATAGATTTATTTAGAGTCAACAGGGTGTTACACTTTGCTGCAACCTACCCAGCTGGGAGGAGCATTTCACATAATAACAGCAGTAGCAAATCTATAAGAATTTAATATTATTGCTGATGATAGTTAAAAGATCAATTAGTAACCAACTGAATCAGCTTGCAAAATGAAGGAAATGGGGCTTGGAAGAACCTTGAGGAGGAGCTTGCATTCAACAGGAAGCCTATTCACAAAGTGAATAAAAAGCACTGTTTTTGTTGCTGTACATTTTATAGTGCCAAATTTGAAGATGAAAACTGTAAAAGAAGTGACTGCCAGTTTTGAGTAATTGTGTAAAATCTTCTGAGAGCTTGATTGTACACTTTAAATCATAGTGAGACATGTAAGGCATATTTCATCTACTTGATCTGTCTTTACATATAGCAGCTCTTTTATTGAGTTTCCTTAAAAGCCATTTTAATATTGTTTAACATTTTTCTAGCTAGTCTACTGTGGCTAGCAAACCACAGGCTTCCATCTTATCCTCTGGGCATAAGTCTAGGTGATGATATATGATTGGGAAAGAGATCTTACATGGGAAACATTAACCAAAGTGTCATTTAGCATTCCACAAGGCATTAGAGACTGCCTCAAACTTGAGTGGTCATCCTGGAATTGTAATGTCATCTCTTTTTGTGTTTTTTCTTTAATATCTTCAGTGCATACCTTGGCTCACACAGAGTTAATCACTGTGTTCTTTGCTGATATCTGATTTTTTTTCTGTAAGCATTCCCTATTTGTACATCTTCCATATGTTCAAGGGTTAGCAGAAGTCCTCCAGCAGAGGCATGGACTACAGGAAGAAGTCTTTCTCTAGGCGTTTTTTGCTGTTGAGTACCATTGGCCTTCAGCCACTTTGCTTCTGGGCTAATTTCATTCAAGCGTAGCAAGGCCTGAAGCACAGCCTGATACAGAAGAGAGAACTGCTATTTCTCCATGCCTTTGGAGTAGCTTTGAAGCACTGAGATGTTGGTAGTTTTCAATGCATTCGGCTGGAAGAGTCGCCAGTGAGTCAGAGCATCCACCAACATATTGATGTTCAGGGATGTGTGTTGGTAGGGTAATACTGCAGTGCTTCCTATTGCTTCGTAGAACTGAAAGCTGAATAGCCTCTAACCACATTAAGTCCCTTCCAGTAGCAAACCTGTTATGTGTCACCAATATACTATTGCTCTCTCTTGCAGCAAGTGTTTATGTGCAGTTTTATTTTGCTTTGAGTTTTTGAGGTATTGTTCAGTTTTTGAACAATACCTCAAAGTATTGTTTTCAGTTACCTCAAAGCCAGTTTTCAATGGCAACTGGCTCCTTGGTGAAAATTTGTTGCACTTAGTCAATTTCAGAGTTGTGTAGAGGTTGGCACAGTGAAGTGGGGCATGAGATGAAACTTTTCTCCCCAGCAAGCTTCTGCTTCTACTTAAAATAACTATTGCTCTTCCACTGTGGGCCTTCTGCTTTGGACAGTAAAGTGTTTGGCTGGGATGTGAGGATGCATTGCTGCACCCAGCTGAAGGACCACATACAAATGCTGCTGATTGTGCTGATTTGTGATATTCTCCCCATCTTCTGATCTGTATGTAATAAAGCCATAAAGCTAAATGTAATGGTGCTGACAACTGAGGAAGAGATACTGATTTAAACAGTTATAGAAGCAGAAATGCATTTTAGAAACTAAAATTATGATTCCTATCTAAAATTATGTTTGAATGCAATTACGTGCCATACCTCTATTTGTGTTTTTCATGTCAAGTCAAAATGTACTTCTGACTGGGCTGGTAGAGTTAAAAGCACATGACTGAGAGATTACTGGGATGCAGTCATTGCAGGGTTCAGATGGAGGTTATATCTGATCTGCACAGAATCAGTTCTCAAACAATCTCCAGTTTCTCCTTTCTGTGATCTTTTATTTCTTGGATCAGGTCAACTTCAGTTCAACTGGTAGATGTTGGAACGTGAGTCGAAGAGTTAGTCTGGTTTGGACAATTTACAGTCTTGTTACATTATTTGAAATTGGTTTGTGTGTGCCATAGTTTTTTTGTCTTTAAAATGTTAGCGATGTTTTTCCTGATGTGACATTTTAAAGAATAAGAATGGGGGAAAAATCTGCTCTGCTTGGAACTGGGGAGCTTGAAAAGGCAAAGATAAAATTTTCTTGACTAATTGATAGTGGATTTGAACCCAGCCTCCTAGAGAGCAAAATGTAAAAAATTGGATATGTTTCCTACCTAATGAACCCAAAGCACACATTAAGCTCAGAAGTACTACTTTCATGGTCTGTCTCCTGTGGTCTTTTATTTCACGTTAAGTTCTAAGTCTGATGTTAAGAGTGGGCTTGCATTAAATCTGCTCCTGTTGTCTATAAATAAGTGTAGAGTTCTTAACCACCTCATGATTTTGTCAGCATCCACTGTGTGTGGCAAGTGGCATTCATCTTCCAGTGAGCTAGCAATCAATCTGGCTGCTGCTTCCCATGGGTAAGGTTGCTGGCTAATAAGAGCTGGTCTCCAGGGCTATTGAGACCCAAAGAGGTCTGATGGGAATGGCAGAGCTAATAATAGAAGTCAGACCTTTTTATTTTCCCTCTTCAAGGCTTGCATTTAAAAAAAAAAATCACAGAAGAGGGTAGTTTGGTCTTTTTTTAACCACTTGCTTACTGTTACAAATATAATAATCACTGCATTTAGAAAGGGTATGAAAACTGGGTAGGGAGGTTGTTTTGTTGGATTTTTGAATCTCACAAAGATGCAGCAGTGTCTGAGACAAAAGGGAATCAAATAGCAAATGCAGTCTGATATCGAAACAAGGGCAACTAAAAGCAACCAAAAGAAATTAGATTTGTGGTTATTACAAAATTCTTCTATCCCACTGAGTTATTCTAAATCCGGATGTTCATATTCAGAGTTAAACACTGCTAGATTTAATTAAAACCAATTCTAATTGCTGTATATAACAGTGCGTCACAGGTATTCAGGAAAAAATACTTAATTTTCTGTCTCATTTGGCACTTTCCAATTTTGTAAATAGCCCAGAATATGTAGGTACCAACACATGCTGAAAAATCCTTTATAAAATTCCTTTATAAAATTTGCTGCTACTGCTGTTTATTTGTTTATTATTAGAATTTGGGTGTGCTGTTGGAGTTGCGTATTGATCAGTAAGTAAATCATGGGGAAAAAAATACATGTTATCATAAACACTAAGAAAAACAAAAAAGCAGCTAGATTTTGTACAAGATTAATAGGGAAAAACATTACAATGTCATTTCTTGCACTCAGAAATTATTTGCTGTCTCAGGAACTATGAAAATAAATATAAGATCCTCAGTCAGTTTCCCTAATTGAAAAAGGAGAAAGTATAGAAAATATAGCTAATACCCTAATTGCACATTCATATTTCTCTATAGCTGTAAGAAGTCAGTTGTTGCTGTATATTCCGGAATGTAAATGTTGGAGTAGCCATTTGGTCGAAAGACAGGAAAAGAAAAAGTAACCAGACCTTGCCAAAACCATTTCTAAGAGAACACAAAGGGTTTGGTGCGCCCAAATGCTGTATGGCTCTGAGGAAAGTTCATACAGCATGGCTGTGAGCAAGCTTTCGCTCCCCATGTACACTATAAGCTTTCTTCAGTGTAACCTATCATATTGGCATTGTGTAAGGCTGAAAGAACAGATGTTTTAAAATGTGTATAATAAACATAACTTCCCTGTGTTGAAACTGCACTAGTGGAGAGGCAGAGCATGTTAGAATTGAGCTGGCTCAATTACGGACAGCCGTAAGTTCCAAAACAGTAAGCTTCCAGTTGAATTTCCTGCTTGATTTTTTATCCTTGTTTGAATTCGAATGTTTTCATATTTCTTGGGCTTATGACAATGTTTTGTTATGTGTTATGTCCTCTTAAGTCAGTATTTCCATTGAAGAATGATTCTCAAACTTCTGTTCTGAGAGGAATTTTGGCATTTTTATTTAGTGGTTAGACACATTTTGAAAAGTTGACCTTTTAACTGAAAATTCTGTTCCTATGTGGCTCTAATGAGTGAGGTTTCTTGCCTTGGAGAACTGCTTCCGTAACAGGCAGGGCAGGGGGTGCTTTTCCTATGCTGCCTTCATCAAACATATATCCCCCTTCATTTTATACCATAACTTACTCAAACTACACTGTGAAGACAGAGTAAATAATATCTTTGCAGTTCCTGTGGTGGCTCTGTTATCATGACATCTTGGTTTCTTACAAATGTTAATGAAATGAACATCACAGAGCTCTTGTGATGAGTTTATTCCGATTTTACATATAGGAAGTGAAATACGAAGATGAAAGCCAATTTCTGTAACTGGGAAAATGGGTAAGCTTTCAGGCATACACCAACATGGGCTGCTTTTTCTGCCTGTATCAGGCAATTTAACAAAAAGAGATTGCTGCTCCTACAAATGTGGCTTCACTTGCATCCTTAGGCACTGACAGAAACAGTAACGATGCTCATACGAAGATTAAAGCCTGAAATTATGAAGTGTTGACTAATTTTGGCTGCCTGATGTGGGAAACCTGGAGTCAATCTTTTTTTCAAAGCATTTTTTGAGAACACAGTGTTTTCCAAGTATCTCTCTCACTGGTGTCATTTGCAGCTGTGACTGCTTGGCTTCTCTGCAGATCTCGATACAGGTGTCCTGGGGTGGGTGCCTGGAAAATTATGGTAATGCAGCTTTCTGGGAAAGTTTTGGATTGTAGGATCTGCCCCATATCATACTGGAGTTCAATGACCATTTGCCGTGGATGGCATCAGTTCCCTTTAGCACAGACTCTTCCTTTACTTTCCAACTGCCTTTATTTCACTTTCCAACTTGTCTACTAAAGGAAGCAGGAGTATTAATGACTCATATCAATGGAAAAATATACTTTGTTCTGGGATGTGGCTGTCTCCAGCATCAAGTGAGCCATCAGCCTTTGAATGTATAAGGCTGGAGGGTTGGAGTGGAGAAATTATGTGCCCATCAGAAAAATCGAGTCAGGGAAAAGTCAATAATCAGAAACTTCCCAGAATTCTTACTATGCTTTTGTAGCCAGACATAACCTTTTCCACATAACCTGTAAAATCCCCCAAAGTACCCCTTTTGAAGTATCTCTGAGTCAAGGCATTGAACTCGAACCAAAGGAGGAGCAGATGAAATTGGGAAGTCAATGACAAGTACATTGACAGGTAAACGTTGTCACTGAGGTTTCATAGTCCATGGTTTTCAGCAGCATTTAGTGGAGGAATGTTAGATTGCATCACTAACCCATTAGAAAATATATTTTAAAGATGTTTTATGAAATTATAGGAATTTTTTTATTTCTTTAGGGGTAGCACATAGGATGATTTCAATGGGTCAACACTTCCTGCTACATACATAGAATTAGAGTTTAGGTTTTTCACCCTTGTGTGTGTACAGGGTCTTGTTACAAGGACCACTACCATCAATTAGGTTCTCTCCAAACATACTTCTCTGGGATACAGCCCAGGGAAACCTGCTTTTTGTAAAACGTGCACGAGGGTGCATATTTGTCCCAAGTCTTTGCAATTTCTCTTTATCTTCCTTTTGCAGAATACAAATGACAGGGGTTTTAAAACAGCCAAATACTGTCCTCTTAAGCCTCTGTTTTGCTGTGCTGAGTGGGAGGACTTTACCTGGCTGTGTTGGTCTCAAAAGCTTTCAGTAGCATTAAAATTATGGCCTGAGAAGTTGAATGTAACTCATGAAGGTGTAATTATGTTCTGCTTCATTAATCCTGCATGATAATTAGCAGCTTAGCCAATTTGCAAAATAGGCAATATCTTTGTGAATGTCTGTAGGAATTTCAGTCATGTGTTCGACCTGGCCAAGTGTGGTGGCCGTAAGTTGAATGTTCTGGACATGTTTCTCAGAGAGATTTGCCAGAATTTGCCAACACACTTCAATTTTTCTGCTGATCAATGGAGCAGGGAGGAGAGAAAAGCCAACCCAAGGCAGAGAAAGCCTGATGAGGAGTGAAATACATTCCCTTTGGCTCCACAGTCTGAGCAGTAACCTGGTTATCCTGCATTAGGCTAACCCACATGACTTCTTCCTTTAATGTTTCATAGATTCATAGTTTCATAATCAAGGTTGGAAGGGACCTTTCAGATCATCAAGTCCAACCATCAGCCCAACTCTGACAAGCCTCATACCTGGACGGGGACTTGAACCCCTGACCCTCAGATTGGGAGTCTGATGCTCTCCCAACTGAGCTAGCTATACATCCAGATCATTGCTAATCTGCTACATGGAAACCAAGTCCAAAATCAGTCAGGAGCCCAGGCTCTGGTACTGAATTTGAGCACTGCTGCGGATGGACTATGTTTAGAAGCAGAACCTTTAAGGTACAAAGTCAGCACTCTTCCCTCACAAGTTGTTTGTTTCTCTCTTCAATTTAGAGCTTGAAATGCCATTTGTTTAATGTTGCTGTTAAAATAATGATTTATAATACTCCAAGCAAGCCTTGGTACAGCTTAATGGCTGCTATAATTTATGAATGCCACTGCCTACATAAACACTGCTGTAAATATAAAGGATGTCTCCCACAAATTTTACTTTGATACTTATTTGGTACCATTAGTTTTCTTTTGGTTACACATCTTCTGTGAGTTGAGGCCACTTGACTCAACAATCCAGGTCATTCTGGCTCACCTTGCCAGGAGTGATTTGGGCTGAGAAATTAAAAGATCAAATGTCTATTTTTGTTATAAACTATTTAAATTAGAAATTAAATTTCCTTGAGCTCAGATGCCAACATCTGTGTCATGTGGCTCATTAAAGGGTTGTTTGTATTTGGACTTCTTTTTGTTATCTATTTCTTTTACCAGTTAATAATACCCTTTATCCAATTAATTCTGCCTTTGTGCACACAGTAAGCAAGTGAAAAGGAAAGAGGAATGAATAGTGCACTGTCACAGTTCCCAGTCATTCCTCAGGCTGTTTCTGTCCTCTAACATATTCAAGGAGCATCTAATATATAATATACACATCTAATGCAAATCTGAACTAATTCAAGCCCTGGCTCCACAGAGATGAATGAACATGCAAATCTGCTGCTTGTTTTGGAGGAAAAGCTCTTGGAATTGCTTGAGGTGTAGTTACAACTGACATCTTTTAAATACTGCAGTCAACTGATTTCAGGAGATTTGTGGTCTTGGACTGCAACAGACACTTCTAGGTGCTCTCCACTACTGTAGTTTCATTATACACAGTGTTAATGTAGTCACATGCTTGGAAAATTGAGTGCCTTATAAAGTTACAGTGAATTGAGTGAACAGAACAAATCCATTGCCTCCAATAATGTCTCCTCTGAATCTCTGCATATTGTAGCCCAGCAACTGCTTGAGATGTAGCAGTCAAAACCATCTGTGGGGTAACACAGAGGGGGGAAAAGTACTTTTGAATTTGGGAGGGAATTAAAGATTTTTTAAGAGTACCACGATGTCACTAACCTCAACAAAGTGCTCTTGGCCATATTTCTTAAATTCTCTTAAGGCAGCTTTGAGTTACTTGGTCTTTTTTTTTTCTGCAAAGCTCTCTTCTGTCGTCATACCTTGACCCTGAATGAAATATAAGGGCACTGTGCAGCCTGTATGCGGCAAACCAAAATTGCTCTAAGGCAGTCAAAAATGAGCTGACAATAACAGAGAGCACCCTTTTCAGGAGCCATGGTCCTTTATTAAAAAGATTTGGCATGTATTCCCCCCACTCCTGAATTGATTTGCACCATAAAATAGGCTTGAAGAGAAATAGTGGTTGTTTTCCTACATGCTTCATTAATTTTTAGTTTTGGCAGGCAATATAAATAAAAGAATCAAGTGCACATCTAATTGAATCACCAGTGATTCCTAACTCCCTGTAGTAGCAGAGAATATGATGTAGCTGTTCTGTTTAGCAAGCACAGATGACTTAGGCAAACAATGGCTCACTCTGCCCAGAGGCTTTGGTTTAATCTTGAGCATTTACCCATTATAATATAAAACAGAGCAGGAGCTATTGCAATGGAGAATTCACAGCACAGACCTCTCTGTGCTTCTAGGCTTGTCCTTCTAGTAGAAGCAACTGGAAGCACATCTCTGCATGAGTCAGGAAGATTGTGGTAAATTCTAACTGTATCCGTATTTTTGTGGAAGGAGCTCAAGCTTAGTCTCCTCTGTGTGTACTGAGTGTAGGATGTTGTTGAACTAATTCCTGTCTACTTCAGGTGGCTGATCTAGAGCATGTATCTCTTTAAAATAAAATTTTAAAAAGCCTTGTCCTAAATATCTCACTTGGTCACAACTGAACAAAAATTATACCCATTGGGCTGGATGATCTCTGACTTCTCAGCTGTCAAGTGCATCCAGAAAGGGAGAGTTCTAAGGGACAAGTACTCAGAATTATTTCTGAATGGATAACACTGGCTTCTAATTGTAATGTTCAGTGACCTTGTTTTGTAAGAGCTGGCTTCTTTACATGTTGCTAGCTGCCTTTTCCTGCTTAGCATAGGTCAAATGAATGACTTTTATATCTTGGTAGGTTCTATCCTGCTGTGGGCTACCTGATTCACAAGGAGGGGTGTGCACTATGCAAGAGCAGGAGTGTATTTAGAAGAGAAAGATAACTACAAGCTGAGATCAGGCAACAGAGAGAATGTGACTACATCATAGACCTAAGTCATAAGTAATATATGTTGACAAAAGGTGATGACAAAAACTTGTGCTCTTTCCAAACCATGTAGCCATGTTATTCCTGAGCTAGTCAAAGAGGATATCAGTCTTCAGGACCACCAGCCTGGCAGTAAATTCACATCCAATTAAAAATCTATCATGTGTATTGTGCTGTTCTTGAGATATGCCACAGAGCAAGCAGCAGGATTGCAACCCTCTTTTCAAGGGTGAAGGATATCTTCCAAATTCTTCAGTTCTAATGTTTTATGTGGATCATTAGATATTTGGTGATTAACTATGTCAAACAAAATAATTGCTATATAAAATAATTATTGTATTGAGGAAATTTCACAAGGTGTTCTCCTGTTCAGCATTATCCAGGATCTTATGACCTATTGAATGAGAGGAAGGCAATTCAGTAATCTTAAGTGGTTTTTGTTTTATTTTTCTCTAGGTTCTCCTTCTAGCTCAAAAATGGTTCTGGAAGGTTCCTTCAGCTGCTGGAATGGAACAGCTATCAGACTAGGGCAGGCATGTGACTTTATCAGGGACTGTGCAGAGGGAGAAGATGAGGGAGACATGTGCGGTGAGTAAATCCAAACCTTTGTACTGCATCCTCCTTTTCAAAAAGGATTGGTTGTTTTGAATTCCAGTGCCTGAGATTTTAATACTGATGCACCAATTCAGTACTATCAGAAGACCAATATCCTCCATAACTCATGCTTTTTCTCTGGATGTCTGCCCAGAGCAGACCATTTGATATCTTCATTTACTTGCCTACATTAGTTCTGCAGCGGATTCTTAAGATGCTCTTAGTGATTCATCTCTTTCAAAGTTGTGATCAAAAATGCAAAGTATAGTCTGAATACCTCAATGACTTACAGAATTATGGACTGTATGGTTTCCTAGAGCTTTTAATCAGAATGTACCACAGTATGTAGCAGAAGGCAGAGGAAGGAGGAAACTTCTAAGATCAAAAAATACTAGACTGAGCAGCTTGTCTTTGACCTCCTTTGTCTTTGTAAGTCCTCTTATATTCTATCCTCTATACAGCAGTCAGTATTCTAATAAAATGCAGAACAGAACAGTCTGAGTTTTCTGAAAACTTGCTGTGCCTGAGTAGTTTGTAATTGTGGTGCATAATCTACGTACTTTAGGACCTCCTTTTAATATTCTTGAAGATACCTTATCTCTTTTTTCTGTCCCTCTACATGTTCTACTTCTAGTATCTTTCTCTTTGCCAGTTTACAGATAGGACTGGTAGATCATCAGCTGTGTGATTATCCATAGGGCAAATACATCAGGAAAAATAATCATTGAGAGTTCATCAATTACTAGTTTAAAGTGTATGTGTCACAGCTGATCTAGCCTATGGACTTTTGTCAACAGAGCTGCATTGATTTGTTATGCTAAAAATGTATCCCCAGCCAAAATACCAGTCCCAGCAAAAGCCTTTGGAATAGAAGAGGTGATTATCCTCAGTTTAGCTTTCTTATGTGACAGCTGGAGCAGGGGAAAATCTGTGTAAGGTAACCCAAACAAGCTGTGTTAATACAGGTGATGTCTGTCTGCACCAACAGACCTTTGATATTTCTCGCATAAGCTTAGCCTAAGAGTAGCACACAGCTTTTATCAGTTTCCAGTTCTTTGCTGCTAGCAAAGGAATAAAGTAACATACAGGTGTGGAGAACAGTGGTTAGCCTGGGATCATCTAGTTGAAGTTACATGCCTCTTCATCATGGGAAATAGTTCACTTGAAATTATGTTAATTAATGACCCACACTAAGTGGTCATTAGGTTTGCTTTCATAGGAACAGAGTTATCACTGCAGTCTTGCAGTTCCTGGGAAGCAGTAGTGCTACGTCTGGAGCGGTGTGTCCAGTTCTGGAGCCCTCAGTTCACGAAGGACAGGGAACTGCTTGAGAGAGTCCAGCGCAGAGCCACAAAGGTGATTAGGGGATGGGATCATTCCCTAATGAGGAAAGGCTGAGGGAGCTGAGTTTCTTTAGCTTAAAGGAGACTGCAGAGTGACCTCATTAATCTTGATAAATATGTAAAGGGTGAGTGACAGAAGGATGGAGCCAGGCTTTTCTCAGTGACCTCCAATGATAGGGCAAGGAGCAATGGATGCAAACTGGAACATAGGAAGTTACGCATAAATATGAGAAAAATCATTTTCATGATGAGGGTGACAGAACACTGGAACAGACTGTGGGGTCTCCATCTCTGAAGACATTCAAAACCCACCTGGAAGCATTCCTGTGTGACCTGATCTAGGTGTTCCTGCTGCAGCAGGGGGATTGGACTCAATTATCTTTCAGGGTACCTTACAATCTCTGATATTCTGTGATTCTTACTAGTATTGTAACCTCATACATACATACAACCTCATAATGATAGTTCTCTCATGTTTTACATTTAATTTTAAAAACATTTTTAAAAAAAACTAGTAAATTATAATGACCAATGAGTTGAATGTATTTTCATTTCATTGGAGGTAGAGCTGTTGTTTACCATCAACTATATGTTCTCTACACTGTTGTGTTATTCTGCTACAAATGGCTCTAACCTTCTTAGGGCAATCCCATCCGTACAAGAGGGAGCAGCAGATCTCACAAGGTGGGGTTGTCCCAAAAATGGATGCAACTAAATATCACTGTAGGATGGGGTGGACCTGTTGTTTTCAAATCCTGGCTGTACCTAGGTCTGCTTTCTCATCCTGATTCATGTTTAAGGAGGCTAGCTCTGCATTTGCCCTTTGCTGCTACCCTGTATCCCATGATGAGCCAGTTGGTAAAATGATCAATCCCTCTTTCACATACAGTATCTGCAGGGGCTGATATGGTTGCCTTTCCCCCCCTCCATACAGCATTCATCTTTAGCAATTTGCATAAAGCAGCACAGGACTTGAAGTTGTGTCAGCAAAGAATGTTCTGAGAATGTAAATGAGAAAATGTAAAAAGCAGAATATATTTAACTTCCTGTTTAGCAGAGCTATGCTCCCTTACTTGAGGAGACCACACAGCTTGTTTTCAACCACAGGTACTGAGAACATTGGTTCTTACTCTCACCCCAAAGGCCTGGAAAATACATTCTTCCACCCAAGCAGCAAAATAACTTGGTTTGCCATAGCAATTGCTTCAGTTCTGGGTATGTGTACTTATCCTCTTACCAGCCAGCTCAGTTTTGTAGCTGCTATCTCTCTGGTTTTGCCTCTTCACTGTGTTCAGTACTGTTCGCATAAGAGTTTAAACACAATAGGAGAAACAATCTGCTCGTTTAGATGTCAGTTACATCTGCATGGCAGCCCAACACAAAACATATGTCATCTTTCAGCATTTCAGTTGTCATTTTGCTCCTAAGCAATATGGATGTTTTCATCAGCTTTTTGCAAATGTGGCAAAAAGTGATTCAGATACATAAAGTAGAAAAAGGGTTTTCCCAAATGCTTCTGCTTACACAGAAGTGCTGTCAGAAAAAGATGAAGCCATGTTTTAAACTTAGGGAAGAGCTTTTAAAATTACCTTAACTAGAGGCTTCTATTTTTCAGCTTCAATGAGTTGTTTCTGGCTTTTTTTTCCTTTCACCTTTTTTTAGCTTTGTAGATACAGATATTTTTTTAATTTACTTCATTCCTATTAATTTGATTTTTTTCCTTTCTTAGCTGAAAAAAATATCTCACTCATGTCAGTTGCTTGTTAACATCTCTTTACTTATTAATGGCCAATGAAATGTCATGGTGCTTGTTCTGTGTGCAACCAATTAGTCTGTGTAGAGAGTGTAAAATCAGAGAGGGGGGACCCCTAGAGAAAAGCATGTTGCTGTTTGAGTCATAATCAAATGTTCTTGCAGGAACAAAAAACAGTTTCAAAGAGGCAGATGTGGAATTAGATGATGAACTCTGTTAATTTGGGATCAGACTTAGAGATGTCACAGATTGATGGAAGTGCCACATTGGAAATTTTCAAAAACACACTTTGCAGAGATTTCAATTAGTGGTTGGTTTATGTCTTTACTAGTGAATTCATGCCTTTGTGGATTATAACTTATTGCAAAAAAAAATAACATACTGCCTCTTATTATAGAGAATCATACATGTAATGAAAGACAGAGATGAAAACTCAAATTATTTACTCATACAGATCTTCTGTTGCAGAGCAGCAAGTCTGGGCAAAAATAAAAGTTTTACTGAAGAAAGTGTGTATGTTTTTGGCTAGTCCAAAATTATTTTTTGGACATTTTCTCTATCAAATTCACCAAAAAATTTCAGCCTGAGAAATTACTGCTTAGTCAGTCAAAGTGCATTAGGAAAAGTAATGAATTTTTTTTTATTTAGATGGAGGTGCTGATAGTATGCCTATTATATAGAGACCCAGAACTTAGAGGGTTCACCCAGGACTGATTCTTTCTTCTGCCTAAGCAAATTTGAACCCATATTTCCTGTTTCTGTGGTGAGCTTCAAGGATTGTGGTCTGGAGTTCTGATCAAGTACAGATGAAAAATGGTTGGTCAAGTCTCTCGTGAACTTACATATTTTATAAAAAGGAGGAGGGATTGAAAGTAATGGCCTCCATCTTTGAAATAAACCTCATAACCATTGGGTTGTAGGGTAATTTTCATTTTTTGCCTTATGAAATATTTAAAGATGTTAAACAGCTTACTTTACCAGGTGAGAAGACTAGTACCTGATTTCTGTAGGGAGTGACTCAGGCTGTGCTCTGTGCTTAAAGGAATGCATGCATAGATCTGTCAAAAGACCAGATGGCAGCTAGAATATTAATCTATAAAGTTTGAATTTGTGTTAACATGAGTAGGATGCCAAAAAAGCACAGATAATTAATTCTGCATGGGCCAGTTTACTTCCCAGGCAAAAATGTATTAAAAAAAATCACTGGATTCTTTTATGTCCTAGTGAAAGACACAGCCCTCCCTGTGTGAGGAAAAGGATGAAGTGCCTATGAAGAGCACTGTTGCTATGCAGTGCTCTCTTAAGCTTCGGTCTTCCATACAGTAATACTTTTATTTCCTGATAAAAAACTGTACCTCTAACAAATTCTAACCTCTGACAGATCTGAACTCAGTAAAGCCTTCTGACATTACAGAGTACCTCAGCCAACTTTGTTGAAGATTATTTTACCCTTTCTGTGCTTCATTTCTGGTAGAATTTGGCTGGCAGACTTTCTAGGATAGAGGCAGCCATTGTAAAAAACATTAAAGATTCATGTGCTTCTTTAAGTTCTTTGAGTAGATATAATTTTTGTATTCTGAATTTTCCTCCTACATTTCGTACAAGTCCATACCTACCAGAGTAATTTTTTATGCTTGGGTCTTTCATAATAAGTCTGGAATTTCACCCAAAAGACTAAATTATAGTGTCTGGTTGATTTATGCCTAGTTTGGAATCATGAGCATTCTCCATCCATTTCATAAATTACGCCAGTTGCTGATTTTTCTTGCTATTAAGGGATGAAAAGTCTGCATTAAGAGTGAAAAACCCTTGAACTTAATTACTTTTCAAGAAAAATCTAAATCATTCTGAAGGCTTGAAAATACTGAGCTAGGAAGAAGTTTAACACCCTATAGTTTACTCCGTCTCTGAACAGCATAAACATGTATATTCTCATAGTGCTTCAGTGTTACTGGATTACTCTGTTCTCTGTCCCAAGCTATCCACAAGCTGCAACTTAATCTTACTGAGGTCTAAGCTTTTTGAGGTTTCTGTGGGTAATAATAATATCCAACATGACAGGTTTTGGTAGACCCCTGTATTACGCCTGCCCCTTAATTTTCTTGATTTTTCCTAAAGTCAGATCAGATTGTTACTGTCACTGCAGTGTCTGCACTAATTTGAGTTTGAATTATAAATATTCATAAAATCAGGAAGTGGTAGCCAAAGAATATCAAAATGTGAAATAGTAGGTGCTGTAGGAGAGGCAGATAAAAAACATCCAGTGCATGGGACATCTGAAAATTCATAAAAAAATAACTTGTGGAGGAGGAATGAAATTTTCTGGAAAAGTAATAGCTTCTTATTTATGTCCTTGCTTGCTCATCAACACTGAGCTTTTTCTGGCCTCCAGGCAGGGACTGCTACTTAGATGACTCCTCCTGCTGTTCTGACTTGTTTGCATCATCCTACATAGCGTATGGCCGTGAAATGAATTTGGTTGGACACCAAGCCAAGCTGTTTCAGTAGGGATTCAGGACACATTATAATCTGTCATTTTCTTTGGATCCCAGCTTCAGGCTGCACAATGAAATAGATCAACTTCTGTAGCAAGGTTAAACACAAGGAGGTATCTCTCTGCATAACAGCTCCACGTTTAAAGATTAGGCTGAATTAATTTGGAGATTTTTTTAAAAGGAAAAACTTGAAGAAGACTTAACTCTAGCACAGGTTTTGATCTTTCTATAGCAAATTTGGGTGCACATGGAAATTAACAATAAAACTTGTCTCTCACCTCCTTGTCAGGTTCCAAGTTTGAATTTGCCCTACTGAAAAGCTGTAGATGTAAAATTTGTTTCAGTTTCCTCTGATGTTAGTTGTGATTCAGGCTTCTAGAAAATCAAATACTCATGATCTAGACACTGCAATTGTGGTGCTTCCCAGCTGTTCTCTCGGGGTAGACCAAGGAGTAGGTGAATGTGTGAGTAATGATGAATTGCCTTTTGAGGTGTGTGAGTCACAGCTGAGTTGCTATAAGCAGGTATTTAATTGACTCACAGTATCAGCCAGGGAGTTCTGCTGATACTCAAACATTTTGAATAGTCAGGGAATTGAATACCAGATTCACATCAAAATGGGAACATTTCAGAGGGTAAATTTCCTCATAATCACTACAAATTCGGAGTTTAGGAGGCTCCTATTCTTGTAGAGATGCTACTAAAATTGCCACTATCGCATGACCATCTCATCCCCTTGCTCTAGTAGTTTGTAGTCTGTCCTGCATTTTGTAAGAGAAGAAATTTTCACTCTGGCTTTGACAATGAATTGGAAGCTCATTTCCTGGATATGTGGGCTTATTACATGTTTTCACATGAAATTTTATTTTTATTGTGCAGTTCTAACAGATTTCTTGTCTCATTTTCCTTTCCAAAGAAACCAATAACAACCCAGCAATCAAAACCAAAGATGGTTTTAGGGGAAGTTTAGGGAAACAGGGAAGGAGAAAACAAATACAGGCTAAGCTTATTTTTAGTACAAATTTGAGTACATAGTGGTGTGAATATCATCATCCCTTTTATGACTACGTCTGTTCACCACAGCAGTTTTTCTGGTTTATTAGAAGGACCATCCCCCCTGAGCAAGTGTAATTCATGGGCTTTGTACTGCCAGTCCCAAGGGCTGGTTTGTCTATACAGAAGGCTAAAACAACTGGTTGTTCTTCCTCATTTCTCTTCTGGCATCTTTAATGTCTATTGTAACTGTATTAAAAGAGCACCTTTTCTGACAAGCTCTACCTTTTTCCCCATAAAACCCAGTTTGTGCTCTTTTACTACTGGGAAGGTACCTGATACCTGACAGGCTTGTCAGCTGCACCCTGAGTGTAGAAGCTGTATTAAGGATTGTTAGTGATTCACTGAAAGTGAAAATCATGTGGTGACTGTGATTTTGCATGGCATTTAACAGGTCTGTTTTCTGCTAAGGTTACTTAATAAGTACAGAGTCTGGCCTCATGCTGAAGAAACTAAAGGCAAAGATAGAGCTAGACTACAGTAAAAATTAAAGGAGACAACGAGTGTTTAATGAGGATGACAGGAGAATGATTTCATGAGTTTTTCAGGAAATGTGTGATTAATGACCAAGTAGAGGATGTTCACCTATGGATGTAAAAGTCTATGACTTGGGTCAGGAGTTCTTACTCTCTGTAAGAACTTGCAAAGTTGGTAGAGAAGGAGATGAATAAGGCATGATGTTACCTTCTGCTTTGAAAGATGTTAATTTAAAGGCAAAAAGCTAATGTATCTTTATTGTTTGGAGCTAGAAACTTGCCTGAAATCACAAGCCAGTGACAGAATGAGTGAGCTTCAAAGCCTGAAATTATGGCTTAAAATAACCTATCTTCTTTTCATCCATTCATCTCACTGCACAGATCCACATTTCAAAAACTGAGGCACAGAATGGTTCAGTGCTTTACCTGAGACTAGATCAATGCTCAAAGAAAGAGGTCAAATTGATGAGCTGAATTGACTAGAGACATAGACTTTCAAGGGATGGAATCATGTCAGGAACTTAACCCTCTCCAAGAGCTCAGTCCATGGAGCTGCAGAAGCAGTTGTTATGAAAGCCATCCCCAAGGTGTAACTTTGAGTGTGTTAATATCCATGAAACTGTAGGGGTCATATATTTAGGAGACCAAACAGTATACATGGAGTGACCTCTTGGATGCTTCAAAGTGTGGAAGAAGTCTCTGGGGGTTGTTACCCTTGCCACCACTCTCCTCATGGCCAGGCATACACATGACTCAAAAGAAAAGGACTGAGGAGCTGTGGCATTGCCCAAGTGCTTGAGCAATTCGGTCAGAATAGTCAGTGCCACTTTCCTGTGTGCCCAGGAGTCTTCTCATCAGCTCACCTGGCTGCTTCTTTGTGTGTGTCTTTCCCTCTTGCAGAAAATCTTCCCTCTGGCTTCTACTGTTCATTTGAAGATGGAGACTGTGGCTGGATGCAGGGTTCCACCGTGTCCCATCCTCCTCCATGGCGGATTGGAAGCTCAGAACACAACCATTTGCCATCAATAGAAGGTGTGTGGGAGTAAATAGTAAGTGCTTAGAATGAACAGTGGAGAACCAAAGAACATATAGCCATGATGCAGAGAGGGAATAAACCATAATGCATGTTTTCCTATACATATTCAACCAGCAATGAAACAAACTCTTAAATGCTGAAGCAAAAGACTATTCTGCTCATTTTCTGTACCATGCTAGTACTTCAGGTCTCCACAGCTAACACCAGATACTAATCTTTACTCTTTCTAGACATCTTCACAACAAGTATTCATCTGCACAACCTTCCTCCATACTGATTTTTTCTTGCCAGTTTTTGTATTTACTTTCTCTGTTTCTCTGTTCTGCTTCATTTTTTTTCCCATTGTAATTTCCATATTTTTCTTCTCTTAGCTCCACTGTCCCTTGAATTCCACTCCCATATATAATTACTTTATGCTTGGTTCTTCCAGCCAAGTCCCAGTAGTTCATTTCTAATCCTTCTCATACAAATTGTTGAAGGTTTACATCTCAGGCATTGAACTGGTTGAATTCTTGAACCACTGAACTGCTGATTGTGTTTTGGCAAACAGGCTGCCTGCCAGGATAAGTTTTTCCCTAATGCAATAATGTAAATAATTTGAGGGATTTATTGCTGGGGTACTGAGTATCTCAAGGCAGACAATGAAAACAACAGAGATCTGGTCTCTTACGTGAAGAATAAGAGTAATTTTGAGTGAACTTGTATATGCTACAATGCTTTTATGGTGTTCAGTGTCTCAGCCCACAACAAAGTGATGGAAGAAGAGGTAAACATGAAGGCAGAGAACCAGAAAGAGGTTCTGGGGGAGCCACCAGTAAAGTGCTTCTCGTTCAGGATTTGTCTGTGCTGTAGGAGCAGTGTCAATGAAAAGCCAAACTAGCTGAGATCTAAGTAGTAGTACTTAGAGCCCAGTACCAATAGTACTGAGCTGGAGGGTAGAGCTGAAATATGCACTTTTTCAAAGTGTATATATACTTTCAAAGCAAATACCCACGTTTTCATGCAGAGCTGACAAAGAAGAACCCTAGTTTTACTACTGCCCTTGTTCTTCTTGGTAAAGCAAATTATTAAAGGAGCAAAGTGTCCTTCAGCTGCATTAATTTTACTCTGGTGATGTTTTCTCATTGTTGTATTTTCTTCGTGGATTGAGCAAGACAAATACTCTCTTACAAGTTACTTCTTTTCGTAAAGGCTGTGTTTTCTTATTCAGCCTTGCAAGGAGGAGGAAGTTATGGAGGGACAGAAGATAGCTTTAGGGTGAGAATAGACAGACTTATTCATGTATTTCCTGAGTATGTTTGTCAAGTGGAACTGTATCCCTAAGAAAAGCCTTCTGCTCTCTGGCAGAAGACAGCTATCATAGAGTCTGGGGTGTTTCACAAACCCTGAAATCAGAGGGTGAGTGCTGCAGTTTGACCTTCTTCCTGCTCTTTTACCCAGGTCGTGTGCTCCTTCTCAACACCAGCAAAGTACCAATGGTAGCAAATACTGCCATGACCAGTACTGCATTTCCAGCACCTTTGAGGAGTTCCCCCTGTGAGGCAAGTCCTACTTTTCTCTTTTTTTTTTACAGAGATTTTGTGTGTGTCTGTCTGACTCTGGTTTTCAAATCTAGGCACCAGGTCAGTAGACAGCAACCACTTTCTCTGAAGGCTTGTCTAGAAAATGTACTTATCTAATGCCACTGTGGACAGGGGAAGGATATTATTAGCTGCTTGAAATGCCTCAAAACATGCTCTGAAAAGCCTGGTATATCTTGTCCTCATTGTATGGCCTATATGACATATTGCAATCTTTATGATCATGTGTATATGCTTTGTGGGTGGGGAAGCCAACACTATATAAATGCAAAGAGGAGGAAGATCACTGCAAGAGCAAACATTGTGTTTGCAAGATCCAAGAAAAAATAGGTTCCTGTGTTGCTCTGAAAATTTGGTGTGTGCTTTCTCTAGCCCAGCTGGGATTTGAGCTGGCAAGTCTTGAACCTACAAATCCTCATGTAGGCCATGTTCATAGTTGCACTGAAGTTAACAGCAGCAGAGATAAATGGAATTAGGTTCTTACTCAAGCAGAAAAACTGGTGGCAGTCATAACATTTCAACTTCAACAAGTTTATCAAGGCTTTCCAACCCTACAAAAGTGGTTGGCATTTCTGAATCATCTGCAGGTTATGGAAAGATCCTGTTACTGACAGGATTTATCGGTTGCTTAGGACTTTGAACCATGGCTAGTGACTTAGAGCATTTTACATATTGAATAATCACCCTGAAGTGTCACAGAAGTTCTTGGATCATGGGAAAAATGATCCTAATAAAGCACAGTTTGGTGTTTATTGGCTGAACAGACAGTGAACAAACAAAGAAGAATCAGATCCTGTCTCTTCCATTGATCTTAAAGTGCAGAAAGGATAAGAAGGAATGCATTGGAAAGTTCTCTGGAGTGAGAAGTACATAGAATGTGATGTTTCTTTGGCTAAAAGTTTAGTTTGCTTCACTGCTGTTGGATATTTCAGTTCATATAGCCAAGTGCATCTTTTTTTACCATCTTGATATGTTCATGTTCTTCATTAGGAAATAAATTCTACATTAGTTTTTCTCCCTTTTGTGACAAAGACATATGCAATTTCTGAATATTTTAAGATCTTGCTCTGCCATGGATCAGCAAGAGCAAGTGTTTTGCATAATCCACCTGGCACAGGAATCAGAATTAATGATTTCTCAATGTATGTATATGTTTTTCTTGTATACACAACAGTACAAATAATTAAACTCACACCGGGAGAGAAGTTGCCATGTATATCATCTCCTCACATGCCATCCCACCTCCGTCACTCCCCTTGGCTCTTAAAAGGCATCCAAATGCATCCAGCATTGCAGCTGTCGGTAATAAAGAGTGAGGGAGTTTGGCAAGGGTTTTGTCTCTTGCCTTTTCATATAGTGTAAAAGCTTTTCTTCTCAATGAGTCCCTGGTGGCTTCAAATTCTATTTTACTGGAACAATCTGTCTGTGAGCAGAATAATTTAATTCAGCTTTTCAGCACAGCACAAGAGGAGAAAGGAGATATCCCCCCCTATGCACTTACTTATCCAGTAGATGCCAACAAACTTCCTTATAGTGAAATTAAAGTCAGAAAAGAAGTTGTGAAAATAATATAATGATATCCTGTATTTATTCACTTTTAATCTCTTCCCAACTGAACTGGCTCAAGTTCAGGCACTAAAAGCTGAATTTTCTTCTACCTGTCACTGCTGACAGCTCCACCTGGCATGTCACAACCAGGACAGATTGTCTGGCAACTGAAATCCCACTGACAAAACTCACTTATGATTCATGTGACAAGGGGATCTCAGCAAATGTGTGCTATCTTCTACGGTCAGAGCATGCCATAAAGCTACCCTCCCTCTTGTATCTCATGCAGCCTATGTACTCCTCTAGATATCTGCTTGATCTTCTTATGTGTTCACTTACTCGGTGGCTGGCTTTGACAGCTAATTCCAGTGCACCAGATATGATCAGCTCAGATTCACATCCAGCACCAATATATATTAATGATGGAGGCCATTTTTTTTACCTGTCATTTAACACCCTTTTTCCTTGTGTGCAATGTCTATCCCACTGTCAGCATACCTAGCTCAGCTTAACTCCTGGGGATAAGCCTCAGCTTACTGAGTGAGTGGAGATTAACCCTGCTCTGAGGATAAGATTTCTCAAAGCCACGTGGTGCAAGGCCTGAGAGCAAGGAGGCCAGCAGACATCCACCATTTGTCTGAACTTGACTCCCCTCACTTCTCTTCACACTACATGGAAGCTCTGGGGCACTGCTAAACTCACTGTTTACTGAAGACTTTTAGCTTGAGGTGTACATAGGAATTAATTAGTTCAGCCTCAGTTTGAGTAGCATTACCTGCAGCAGTACTGTTTACCAGGCTGTAGGATTCTGGATTTTGGCCAGAATGTCCATGGAACCAAGACTCAATGTTGGAGGAAGCAGTCAAACAATCTGCAGTGGTTGCCAGCCACAATGTCTTTGATGAGGCTTGTTTTCTCTCCCTCAGCCTGGCTATGTAGTCTTCAGTTGTGACAGACTAGCAACAGAGACAGTTGAACTATCTGAGAAAATGATGCTAACACCCTGGAGACATGAGGTGGCCTGGGCCAAACACCTTCCCAGCTGATGCACTTGGAGATTTCAGGGCCTGCATTATCTTTGGCATATGTTCCCACCAGCTTAGGGTTGATCACTAGAGCGTGCTGGGCTGCGTGCATACTGTACTCCTCTGGTGTTTCCCATGCACTGTGGGAGGCTCCTTGTTAACATGGAAAAGGGCAAATGAGCATGTCCTGCTCTATACCAGCCCAGATGCATCAAAAGATGAGAAAAGGGTAAAAATGCATGCAGGAGATACAGTAATAAACACAGCCTCTACTTTCCCAGACATGGGCCCTAGTATGCCTCACACTTTGTGTGTAGCCTTATATTGCACTTTGCTCCGGTTTGTTTGAGCAGCTTTATGTTTTCATTTTCTTTGTTCTTCAGTGCTTTTGGCAGGTCAGAGCAGTTAGTTTGTGATGCTGCCCTTTGTTCTTGGTTGAGTTAGTTTTTTCTATCTTTTTGTTGTTTTATTAAATCTTGGCTGAAATATCCTGGCTTCAAACAATCTCTCTTTTTTGCAGTCCAGACTTTCGGTTATCTTTTTTGTGCCACACATTTGTTAGATTCTTTTGCCTTCTGACTCCATTAACAGTGTGTTTAAAACCCAGTTTATGTGGTAGAGGAACACTGTGTGATTTCTGCTAAATCTTGGGCAAATGCAGAGAGTGATATACATAGTCCATGAAGAGATGCTTTATTACCCTTGATGTAGCCAGAAAGGGGAGATGCAGCAGAAAGCTCGAGAAATGCTTCAGGAGCAAAACTCAATCACAGCAATCAAGTGAAAATCTTTTAATCCACATGTGAAAGTTCATTGGAGACAAAGCATATGCAACTGAGCATAGGAATGCACATAAAGTGCAAAGAATTAATCCAAACAGCATCCTGTTTTAAAGGCTGAATTTACAGAGCTTGAGCAATAAACCAATTATTCTCTCCTTTTCTTCACACTGTGATTCCCCTCCTTTGAGTAGGAATCAGTTGTCCTTCATGAGGCCAATAAGGCTAAGAGGATTGTGTAGTGGTTAGACGTTCCTCATTATGAAGAAGAAATCCATATGCATGTCCTCAGTAGCTGTCTGGGAATCTGAAACCACATTACAATTTGAAGTGCAGTGGAATTGCTGTCATCTCTAACACCACCCATGGCAAAGCTAAATTGCATTGCCACAGCTGATAGTCCCTTGGTGTGCACCATTTCCAGGCTATAATGGCCACCTTCTTCCCAGTACTTGGCAAAGATGTCAGAGAGCTGACAGAAAAGTGTTGCAGACATCTAGGGAGCATTTTGTTCTGTGAAGATTCAGTTCTGGAGGAAGAGGCAGTCGCATCTCCCTTAGTCTTAGCACTGCCATAGTCATATTCATTGACTTACTTTTCTTTCTGTTTTTCAGAGATGTTTCCTGCCATCTGCATCCTCAGGCTTTGAAGGGTGCTGTGGTGCCTGTAGATCCTTAGTGCCAGACCTGTGTCTTAGAGTGTTTGGGCCTCTGTTATAAAAAGGTGTGAGACTAGGTCCAGGACTGGTGCATTCTGTGAGTGCTTGGAAAAGTGTGTACCAGCCTGGGCAGCAGTTCATTTTGTGGTAAATTATTACTATTACTTCTGTTCAAAAGTCACTGTGTAAGTGTGAACAGTCTGGAGGCTAATCTTTATAAAGGCCATGCTTTGCTTTCCTCAAGGAAATCTGATAAACCTTAGTGCCATATCTGAGAAGTAGAATCCACTACTCTTTTGTTACACTTGTTACTTTTGTTACACTTGCTACAGAGAAGAAGAATAACAACAGGGGTAATGTTGCTTGGGTGTAGATGAACTTGAAATTAGCCTTAGGTGTTATCACATGCATTTCTGCAAAAGATGATTACTCTTTACAAGGTTGTCTACATTGTAGTTTGGAACCAGATTCTTTTAATTTTTTGTTAGAGCATGAGTCAAAAACCATGAAAACAGATTCCTCTGATAGTAAAAGGACTTTGTGCTGTTGGACATGGTTAAAATAATGAAAATGTTTTTCTGATACCATTTTGACATTTCAACTAACCATTTCTTGAAAGCCACTATGACATTGTATAAGTACTAAACTGAGCCAGACTTCTTTTCAACCTGAAATTACTTTTTAAATGTAAAGATACTCTCTAGAAAATGAATACAATATATTCATGTAAAATAATATAATTGAAGTTTGCCCTCCCATTCTTTAGCAATACAAAGAATTCTTTCATTCTCTGTGGTTATTAATTCCATTCTCTTTTCTGTGGAAAAGTGTTGTATTTTTTTAAAACATGTCAATCAATAATATAAATAATTTGTTGAGTGCATTTTAAGCCCCATGCTGACACCTGCAGAGTGTGTCTCTCGCCTCTATTCCTTGAGCTTTAAATAACTTAGAAGGGTACATGGTAATAACATTGACTCAGAACATTTATAAGCATGAAAAATGAAACATAGATATGCCTCTAGCACAGCCTTTCATGTGCTTTATTTTGCAGAATGTTGCTAGCATCCTTTTCTCATTTAAAGTGTTGTTTTTAAAATCTGCACAGCTTGTTCACTGTTGCCCATCTTTATTTTTTCTTGCTTTCTTTGCCACCTGGTTTCTGCCTTGTTGGACTGGACTCTCTGATATCTGAAATTTTTTGAAGGCCTTGTTCTTCCACAGTACTCTGGAAGCAAAATTATGAACTCTCTCTTTTGTACTTATCTTTGTTTTCATGTTTGCTTGCTTCACAAAAAGAAGGTGCTTCTATGAGTATCTCAATTTTATAGAAGTAAATATAAGAAATCTGTGAGAATAAGACTTTCTGGTCATCTTTCTTGTTCATGAGAGTCTGAGTCCAAATTACTGAGCAGTGCTATTAGATGTCTGCTTGCACTGTTGTTGCATTTCTCATTTCTATTAAGAAAAGCAATATTGGCAATGGGATAAACTTCATGCCTTAAATGTAGTTCATATTCATGTACAAAACTTACTGAGACTTGGCAGAGATGTTTGCAGCCATTGTCCCATTATGTGTGAACCGTATTCCAACTTGCAGCTTCAGTTGCTTTCCAACAGTGTTGTGTTTTCCAAGCTTCTTTAATGCCTGATTTACATTTACTGAGTCAGTGCATTCACATCGGACCAGTGAAGAAGACCCAAGATGAGAGTTAATTTTTTAAGAAAAAGAGATGTCTGTAATTTCATAAATCCACAGTTCCTGGTCAGGAAAATTTGGAGCACTTCTTTCAATAAGCACAATAAGGAGGGCAAGGAATGGAGGCATGTGCAAAGTAATTGGTTATCTCACAAGATGCAAGTCTGTGCTGCAGGGCTGGGGTGTGGGTAGCAAGATAGCCACCAGTGGGATCCAACTACTGCAGTTCCTTGGGAGCAGGATGCCTATAGGTTCTTCTTCATCTTCTTAAAAATACCTTGCTTCAGGCCCTGTTTGAAGTATGTTCATTTTTTTCTCCTTTCTTTGGTTACATGTGCTAAAGACAGCTAGGTTTTCCTGCCAGGTGGGATCATAATGCTAGTTGTCAGGGGCATTGTCATTCAGAAAGAAAAGATAAAGAAAAAGCAAGTCTAGAGTGCTGCTGAGGAATGTTTCACACTGCTGAGAGTGTGTCATTGGTCCTCAGTCAGATATCCAAGCATTAGTTCACACTGGAGTGTTTCTTGCCATTCAAGTAGATTCAGATGTGTAAGCGGGCCCAGACTTCACCCAGAAGATTCTCAGTATTGTAATTCCTGTGTGCATTAGAAAATAAAATGCAAGTTCAGGTTCTCAGGTGGTCCTGAGATTACACAGCTTGTGCTAGAGAATCTGCCCTCTTTATTTTTGCATGGCTCTCTGTTAAACTTGTTAAGCCCTGTTAGGACTGATAAGGATTAGTTTTTTGTTCGTACTTGGATGAATTGAGTCACCTGTTTGTGAGCTCAGAAACTGCACAAACTCAGGAGCCCAGAGGGTTCTCAGAAGGCATCTTTTCAGGTAGCATTTGCCATACAGTGCTCATGGCCTTCTGACCCAAGTTTTCCCTCAATATGCTGTGTGTATGGACTCTTGCTCCCTTTAATTTTCCCCAAATCATCTTAGATGGTTTAATTTACTGAGTCAGTGGGTTTGTGTATGAAAACCTTATCACCAGCTATGTTGGGTTCTAAAGACTGAAAGTGATGTGCCTTTGAGCCAATGTCTACCTGCAATGCTTAATTAATTTCTTAGTGATTTTCTAGCTTCTGAATGTTTTGCTGCTGTTTTAGCACAAAGGGGGATGTTTGATATGTAATGTTAGGGTTATGCCACCAACAGCCCAGATTCAGAATTTTCCAAATATGCCACTGCACTTTTTACAGGATGCACTGTGTACATAGTGCCATCTGCCATGATTGATGCCATATTCTGTGGAATGAATGCCAGCCCCATTCAGAAGTCTTTACTGAGGCATCCAGCTCATCATCTGCTCTAGTTCACTTCAGCAGGTGTGATAAGACCTGGACTGCCCTGCTGTGAAGCTTAGAAACCATGGCAATCACAGCCAAAAATGCCCATTTGGATACAGTGCCAGTCGATTTGCTCAGAGCCAGTTCATTAGAGTCTGCATATTGCACTTTGCCAGTGAGCTGATCTCCCACATCTGATGCCAACTGTCTTTCCTTCAAACAGCTGACATGTGTGCAAAGGCATCCATTCCAGTTCAATTGCTTCAGCTCTTACTCTAGTGTTACATTAATAGCCGTCAAAGGCTTGCTCTTTTCTCATTTCTGACCATGTGGTTTTTGCCTCTTACTGTCTACAGGTCTCCTGTAGAGACAGAGGTCTGAAAGCTCCTGTGTAGTAGGAACTTGAAGGCTCTACCTCTCAAATTTTGAACTCTCAGAATGGCACAGTGAGGTTGCTTCTGTTTACCTGTGTTGGAAACTTCATGCAGTGCATTACAATAGAGTTACCACTGGGGTCTTAAAAGTGCTTCACATACGGACTCTCAGTAAGAGGATTTTTATGTCAACTGGCATTCCAAAGTTATTTTAAAAAGACTAGTCCTGACCAGTGTCTCCAGGGAAATTGCTTAAGTGCAACCAAAAGGCATTCATGTGATACTTAAGGGAAAGCAATCTTCATTGTAACTTCTGTAGTATCATTTCATGGGCACTTGAAAGTACAAGTGGCCAGTATGTTATTTAGTCTTGATTGTCACCTTAAATGAAGACCATGTGTTCACTAAGAGTTAGGAGTAGACATGCAGATATCAAGTTCACAGGCATCAGCCTCCTGCCATAAAACTTGGTTAGCTGCTTCTTCTACCAGTGTTGGTTCTGGTGAACCTGTAGGTATGAACTCATCACTTCCCCAGCTGCCTCTTTGGCCACTCTATGTCATTATCTGAAGCAGTTCTTTGTAGTCCTGCTCAACTCTTTGTAGTCCTGCTTTTTCTCTCTGGTGTTTCTGGGGTGAAAATCCTCACAATTCATCTTAGGTTTCCACTGTCTGGAGTTATGGAAATGGAGGGGGGATTCCATGAGTCCTTTCCTGAACTTGCAGTGAGAGTGAACAGGAGGTCAGACTTGGAGTGGCTTGTCCCCAGGCGTGTTTTGTTGGGTAGTACCAAGTAATGGTTTACCAAACTACTGAAAACCTAGGTATCAGTCTTGAACATCTGTATGAGGTAATGAAGGGGATTCACAGACCCTTACCTGCATATCAGCTTGTACACCTTATCAGTGCTTATGTCATGTGCACTAACAGTTTAGCAGAACCAGGAGTGATTCCAGGCAACTCCTGTGATTTCTTTTTGTACTAGAGAAAGAGAAGTACCACATCTAGATTATTTTGTTTCCATCATATTTTTGTAGTGTTGCCAATATCACTGATGTTTTTGTAACTTTGGAAACAAGCAAGTGAACTGTATTGTTTACTTAAGTTTAATACTGATCATAGAATCATAGAGTAGTTTGGGTTGGAAGGGACCTTAAAGATCATCGAGTTCCAAGCCCCCTGCCATAGGCAGGGACACCTCCCACTAGACCAGGCTGCCCAGTGCCTTGTCCAGTCTAGTCTTGAACACCTCCAGAGAGGGGGCATCCACAACCTCTCTGGGCAACCTGTTCCAGTGCTTCACCACCCTCACTGTAAAGAATTTCTTTCTTATGTCTAGTCTAAATCTACCCCCCTCCAATTTATATGCATTGTTTCTAGTTCTCCCATCTGATATTATGTTAAAAAGTCCTTCCCCTGCCTTTCTGTAGGACCCCCTCAGGTACTGATAAGTTACTATGAGGTCCCCTCTGAGCCTTCTCTTCTCCAGGCTGAACAACCCCAACTCCTTCAGCCTGTCCTCATAGGGCAGTTGCTCCAGCCCTTTGACCATCT